>JBBCBC010000021.1:20261377-20693120 GCA_037126765.1 Stenogyne calaminthoides
TCAAGTTCTTCAAGTCTTCGGGATATACTGATCCTTCAGTATAGTTTAGGTCTTCAGTATAGTTTGGTCTTGAGGTGATCTTCTTTGTGATCTTCAGACAAAACATTGAAACCTATTCTTAACCTGAACTATGTCTGCTGACTATACATGGTGCAGATCATCTTGATAATTTGAAACCTGATCCTATACTATCAAGATCGTCCTGAAACATGTCATACTCAGGGGTTTTGAGATCTAATCAAAATCTTTATTAAATTCATCTCCCAACACACTTCAGTTCAAACGTTTGTAAAATCTTCGTTTCTTATCTGATTTGACCCAAACGAACGTCAAATTGTTCTACGTTCAAAGACTTACATTATAATGCCAAAATCAGAGGACGGAGTCCACATAAAAATGACCAATCTACCTCTAGATGGTTACGAGTCATAAACTCTCGTATTCTATCTAAATTCTACATTTTAAGTCCATTTTGCCCTAACAAGTTTCTATGTAGTTAAAATTCGCCTCTTTTCATTAGAAGACAACTATTATAGGACAATGCTTATATCAGATTTCTTAGCATATAATATTCTTTGTAGGATTTGGAACAGGACTTGAGGCTCTTTGAACTGGCTAAATCAGGGGTGACGAAGTTTGAGGATAATAAGGAGTATTGCATTGCATCATCTGTTGCAACTCTCTTTTTTAAGGTGAGGGCAATTTTCACTCTTCAACTGAGTTAAAACATTCCAAGTTATGATTGTTATGTTAAAATGTTTTATGTGAAAGGTGAATGCCATGAATATGCGAGCTCATGACTATTATGTAATGTATGTTAATTCTAAGTCGGGTGATGCCCATCATCTAATCTAACTGCAAGCCAAGTTGGGTGATGCCCATCATCTAATCTAACTGTAAGCCAATTCGGGTGATGCCCATCATATAATCTAACTATAAGCCAAGCCGGGTAATGGCCCGTGATATAGTACATATTTTTCATTAGCTACATTTGAATGTTATGTATTATTTACATATGTCTTTTAATAGTGTGATCATTGATGTTTCCCTCACTAAGTGTATTTCAAACACTCATCCCCCCAGTTTTATTTTACAAGGTAAAGGAGCTCAGTCAAGGCATGGCGAGGAGATGGATGCAAGTAATTTATGACGAATATAGTAATGATTTTAAGATACGAGTCTTACGCTGTAATTTCAGATGGTTTATTTTGTAACAATCGCTTTTAATCAACTAGAATTTCCTGTAATACATTATCATTTTCAAATTGGGGACGACTCTCGCCATTTATGTGCTATATATAAATTTAGGGTGTTTCATGACCCTTCAGTTATCACAACTAATATCCTTTTAAAATATAAGTCATACCATTCAATTATCACTATTAATACCCTTTTAAAATATAAGTCATATCCTTCAGTGTCACAAGGTATACCCTTTATGTAGTAGTAAGTCATATACCCTTTAGTTGTACGACTAATACTCTTTAATCCTTTAGTAATATAAGTCATACCCTTCAGTGTCACAAGTAATACCCTTTATGTGTTTCTACCATACTCCAATATGGGAGCTCTTGGTGTCCAATCTCAGACACTTGATGGAAGCAAAATCTCTAAACAGAAAAATCAATATGCAGCCATTTAAATCTTTTAGGAGGTGACAATTTAAGAACAATATGTTTACGTTTTGCCAAATGTAGGTCAATAATTTATTTATTTTTTGCACAAGTATAAGACTGTAAAAAAAGAAAATTCGTAAATTTAGACTGATCAAATATTAATTTTTTTGGTCCTAAAACTTACCTATTGTTGGGATATTTTAGTTTTGATGAATTATGCCAAAACATTATCAACTTGTTTTATTCAAGCTAACTTACAGATAACAAGTTGAGGGGGAACGAGAGAACAAGTTGAGGGGGAACTCACAAAATCAGAAGTAGATGATCGAGATCGACGAAATTTGGAGATGAGACCGATCGAGATCGGACGAGTAAGATGAGTTCCGAGTTAACTGGATGAGTCAGTGCAAAATGGAAAAAGAAAAGAAAAGTTAAGCCAGCTGATCAGAAGAATCAGAAGTGACCTGATCAGATGACCATAAAAGATAAGCTGATCAGATGATCAGAAGACCATATCAGATGACCAGATTAGAAGAGGAGGTTCTGATCAGAAGACGAGTAGATGAGACTGATCGAGATCAGATAAGATAACCTGATGCAACTAACCTGATATGCTAACACGATGTACTAATCGATGCAGAGATAAACTAATATCTTCGACTGATCTTATCTTGATCGTCAGTGAAATTGGAGACGTCGATCAAAGCGAGAAGAAATCGAAGAGAAGTCATCGGAAGACAAGTCATTCAAGTCATGTTCATCGAGAATCAGAACGCCATCGATGATCGATACTTCGAATCTAAAGTGACTGAGGGTCGGGATGTCGAAGTCGAAGAGTGAACTTCGATTAACCCGAAAGTGTCAATATACCTGATCAGACAAGGTCCGCTGAAGAGAAGTTTACTGAATCAAGAATCCTGAGTAAAAGTATCCTGAGACTCAAAGAATCCTGAAGACTCGGAGAACCCTAAAGACTCAGAAGATCCTGAAGAATATAGCCGTTAGATTCAGCTGACGTGGACCAATGAGAGGAAGACAACCAGCTTGAAAAAGCTGCAAAAGCTACAGAATAGTATGGATTTGAATGTGACTCCATCCAACGGTAACATTCAAATCCACACTATAAATACAAGTTCTTCCTTCATTATTTAGTGTGTGAAATGCGTGAAAAACACTATTGAGCTACAGAGCCAAAGCATCTAGCATTTCCACCATAGAACACTGAGTAAGAAATACACGCATATATTCAAGAGTGTTCTATCTTAGATCTAAGCACAAATGTAATATCATAAGCTTAGAGAGATTTTCCCATCCATAGCATTGAGGCTAAACAAATGTAAGGGAAAATCTCACCCTAGTTGGACACCAAACAATCTTTACCCAAACCGAGTGTTAGGTTAAGTTTTGTTAAGCAAGGGATTTAAGTTAGTTGGACTAACATAAATTCTGGGTGTGAGTGAAAACTCGTTAAACATCTATAGGCAATCCCGTGAGGGAGATAAGTCCCGAGAGAGTGAGAACTCATTAAACATCTGTATTGTGTTGGACTAACACGTTAAACTAAGTCCAGTTGGTTAAGTTGGTGCCCCTGCTGATAGGGAAGGATGAATGTAGGAGTTGGACTCCGAACCACTATATAATCGTGTGTTCTTTACTGCTTTATGTTCTTACTTGTCATATGTGTTGGGATTATACTGGAAAGTATGCTTTTACTTTGTATAATCAAACTGAATTTCTGTCTTATTTACTGAAATAAATTATTTATCACTGATGCTTTAAATATCATTGAATGTTACATATATTTACTGCATAACTGTTCAATAAATAGTATGTGTTACATTGTAGTTAATTTAGTGATACCAGGTCACAGAAGATTAAATTAACAGTTCCTTGTAACCAAAAGTACACCATTCACGACCTAGATGGAAATGAACAATCCATCGTGAAAGGTTGAAGTGTAAGGCTCAGATTGGTTTGTCTTGACCAAGAGATTACACTAGTGCATGACTGATGCACTGAATAGGACCTACAGGAGGACAAATTCTTCATCACTGAACTAGGAAGAATTAGACCTCAGTGGTTCGTTATTTCTTAATCTTTTTCCCTTAAATAGGATCGCGTGTGGTTAGTAATTATTGCTTTGACTTATTACGGGTAGAGAATCAACGAGATTCAATACTTTATATCTTGGGCAATATTATTGGTCACATGCGATTGCTAAGATTTAATATGGAGAATCGTGTGCAAGTACGCTTGTTCGATTTGCCCCCTTGGGAGGTTCATAAGTTTTATCATACAAAATCTTGCAAGTGGAACTAGTTTTCGGTATGGATAATAATGTTGAACCGTTCCTTAACCAAGGACAAAAGATATTAATTAATGGAAAGCTATTTCAGTGGCTTGAATTAATTAATGGGCTAGATAATCTTAAACACGGGAAATAATAACCGGGATCCATATTAACTGTAATATGGGTTAAGATGGATAGTGCAATATTAATTATGTAGTGGGATTAATTAATATTTATGGGCTTGAATAATATTGTGGCTCAATATTGATAATTCAAGATCCATTGGAAGGTCCAATCTTAATTCCCCTAAAGGCCCCTCAAGTAGTCCAACATAAAGTCCAATAACTGAAAAAGGTGTTTAAAAATAAAATAAATTATTGTTGCATTATTTTCCTTAAATTTCGAAATTATTAAAGAAAAGGAGGGAGAAGAATTTTCTTTAAAAGATTTTATGGAAAAAGATATGTATTCTTGGAATACAAGAATATCTCATAAATTCAAGAAAGATCCAATCTTGAAAAGCCTCCTATTAATTTCAAAAAAAATGGGTTAAATAAGGGTGTGAGATTTTTGTGGAAAAATACACATGGATAGAAGAATATATGGGATATATTCAAGATTTCTTGGAGATCAAGAAAAGATCTTTCCTAACCCTATTTTGAGCCCTAATTTTCGTCCCCTCTCTATTATAAATAGGGGATGAATGTTTCATCCCCATAACACACGAAATTGGTTTTTTCGGGAATATATCAGCGTCGATAAAATATCAAATATTTTGAAACGTCGACAGATTGTGTATTTTCGAAAAACCTCAATTGTGAGTGTACAATTCCATGTGCTGGAAAAATTAGTAAATCCACAAAGGTGGTGCAACAAATTTTATTTTTCATTTTGTTAATTGTTCGCGAGCTTCCTTCCACCGGATTGACGAGCAAGGACTAGGGAATATTGGGAAGGCTTTTTGGTGTATTTTTATCAACGAGACCATTGCCACTCTAAGAGGTTAGTTCACGTAAACCCGTAGCAATTCCGCATGCATAGGATTTATGTGAACTGCTTATATGCATGATTTGTTGTTGAATTATTATTTGAATTAATATAGGAATTAATTCATGCTAGTAATAATTGTTAGAATCAAATTTGTATTTAAATATTCACCCTGAATATATCCGGGCAATTAATTCCCCAACAACTGGTATCAGAGCCTCGGTTTCGGGCTCTGAATTTTAAATTGTAATTTAATTTGTTTTCATATAAATTGTGGTTTTTAATTCGATTCGTTCGAATTCGTTTTGCCTCGTCAGAAAATCCACGAGTAGATTAGGATTTGTTTGATTTGATCAATGTAATAGACTAGTCTAGATCTAGGTTTATTTATTTTTTGTAAATAAATTGAAACCGGATCTTGAGCCAAGACGAAGACGATGAATTAAAGACGAATGGATCCGAGCCGGGCCGCATGGGGGATTTGGCTTTTGGAAGAACACGCGACGGATAAGATAAGCTTTCGATGAATAAATGCCAAATGGAATTGTGGCCTCCTGAATGATCATGGCGAGGAGGGCGTTAGGCGAAACAATCTTAGCGGATTAGGGGCGCGTTATGGCTTGTAAAATCATTGATCAATGGCGAAGGCCTGTCGACGAGCGGCCGACTATTAAGCTGGATATGTTAATTTTTGTGGCGCATTCTTATTTTTGTAACAGCGCGGTTTAAACGGATGCCCATGGCGGGTTTTGGAAAGTCTAGGGCAATGCATTGACCATTTTGAGGGATAATAATGTTATTGGACATGGCGAACCTTTCGATTTATACGATGAATGGAAAAGAAGACGATTTATCGAGATCAAGACATGTAACCTTTTAACCGTATTAATTGGATATGCCCAATGTGTTTAATTTTATATTGATGTTTATGCATTATTTAATGCTTATTTAAATTGTGTTTAAATTTTGCGATGCATGAGAAAGCGTTTTGAAAAAAAATCTTGTTTTCAAAAATTACTAAGTATGCTTAAACATTAATTGACAATTTTATTCTTTGATAATAAAATTGAATTAATTTGACCTCCATGATTTATTTATTTGTGAATTCTTTTGGAAAAATATTCTCCTCAAAAAAGATAGCTTTCACATGAATAAATTCCAAATGGATGATTGTGGGAAGTCTTGGCGAACACTCAAACCCTCAAAGTAGTCAATAATTCATCAGATTTAATCATGGTTACGTGGCGAACCTTTCGAGACGCGAGCGATGAAGTGGGAGCTATTAAGAAGACGATTTCTCGAGATCAAGACATGACAAAAATTAACCGTGACAATTGGATATATGTGCCCAATGTGTTTAATTTTATATTGATGTTTATGCATTATTTTATGCTTATTTAAATTGTGTTTAAATTTGCGATGCATGAGAAAGCGTTTTGAAAAATCTCACTTTCAAAAATTACTAAGTATGCTTAAACAATTAATTGACAATTTTATTCCGGATAATAAAATTGAATTAATTTTGACCTCCATGATTTATTTATTTGTGAATTCTTTTGAAAAATTCCTCTCAAGACGGTCAAAAGATAGCTTTCACATGAATAAATTCCAAATGGATGATTGTGAATTATTACTAGTGGCGACGATGACCCTCCCCACGAGGCTCGTTCAAAGTGAAATAATAATTCTGTATTTAATCATGGTTATTACTTAGGTATAAAATTGATATGCATATATCTGGATACTTAGTTTAAAGTCCTGTTAATTTTGTATTGGTCTAAAAGTGGAGCCAACTATTAACTGGATATTAAAGGTTTATAATCGTTCTTGTTTGTAACATGCTTGAATGTGTTTAAATAATGACTCACCCCACGTGGGCTTATTTAAATCCAAAGGTTTTTGAGATGTTGGGCGATGCATGTTCATATTTTTTTGAGATTTTAATATGATGCATGTGATCGAACCTTGTGATATATTTGTGCTTATGCATATAGTTATTTATTTCAGTTTAGCATGTCGTAACCTTTTAATCCACTGCTATTATACTTAAAGTCAATAGAATGAGTATGGAAACTATATTGATTGGAAACGAAAAATTATAATTGTCCTAGCTCGCACAAAAGCACAAGTAGATCCTTGACACACCAAAATCGGATGAGCGTGTTGGACGAAGTCAAAAATGCGGGACTCGTCGGATCACTTTTGCTAGAGATGTCGTTCTTGAAAATGGTGGGAGGCAAACCCGAAGGATTACGCCCTCAAAATTTATGGCCCATCCGAACAAACTTGAGGTTCGAAAAGATTATAACTTGATTGGAGACTCGGATGAATTTGGTATTTCACGAGGATTTGCCCAAAAGTTTTTGGAGCATTTGTTGCCTAACTCAAACCCATTGGACTTATTTGCAAGCTTTGGTCTCGGCAGAGATGTTGATGGGGCACCAAACTCAAGCTTTGAGCGGCAGTGGTCCATCTTCATCTTCTAGGCATTGGAAAGGGTAGGCAAGAAGAAGAAGAGAACCAAAAGCCATAAAAGCAATCAAAAAACTCAATCAAGGTTGCCAAGGGCAATGGTAAGATGAGGAATGCTCAGGGTGTCAAGGAAAATCCAAAGAAAAAATGCTTCAACAAATGATAAGGACAATGGAGGTTTACTGTTCCAACCCCAAAAGGGACGGAAAGAAAAGTAATTTCACGAATCCACTAGTTGTTGAAACTTGTTTAGCGTAGATACTTCTCATTCGTGGGTAGTTGATATGGAAAGGGATCTGTTTTGTAAAAGACCATGTATGTTTCACGTTAGTTTGGTCCCCGGTGACGGACATAGATTCGAAACAACTTAAGTGCTTTTTTATTTGGGAAATCCTCATCACATTGGGCGATCTTACGAGAGTGGTTTGGCTTAGACCTTCTTAGTGGACTTGGATGGAGATTTGGGAGAATTTCTTTTGTCTTTTGAAGACAAAGTTTTAATTTTACAAGAGATTTTCTTTATGTTCCCAAAGCAGTTTTAGAAAGAATTCACTTTCTTTTAGTATAAGTGGGAGATATTATTAGGTTCGTAGGGTTTCTAAAATTTCATTAATGGATACTTAGTTTCTTCTAATAAGAATGACATCATTTCTTGAAATGATGAGTGTATCTGTTACATATATTTATTGCGATAATTGTTTATGGGACATTGGTGTTAATAATCTCCATATAATTAATGTAACCAAAAAGTACACCATTACCACATAGATAAACGCATCCTATAACACAACAAAGCTTTTTGATAAAAGAAAACGTTCATCGGACGTGAAGCGAGACACTTTATGGCATCTAAGATTGGGACATATTAATCCAAAGAGGATCCAAAGGTTGTAGAAGTTTTATCGCCAAATCTTGCAAGTGGAGTCTCTCCAAGTTGAACCAATTCCAACCCGCGAATCATGTTTGGAGGGTAAAATGACCAAGAGGGCATTCGGAGATGGATAGGAATAGAATTAAAGAAGTTAGAAATCGATTCATCCGAATCCAACGTATGGTCCAATGTCAACCAAAGCAAGAGAGAGGTTATGAGTATTTTTGGAATACTTTTATTGATGACTACTCTAGGTGCAGTTATATTTTCCTTATGAAGCATAAAATCGAGACCTTTGAGAAATTCAAAGAATTTAAGGCTCAAAAGAGAATCATAGGAAAAAAACGTATCAAGTCTCTACGATCCGATCGTGGAAAGTACCTCGGCGATGAGTTTTTGAACTACTTGTCGATGAAGGATTGTATATCATTAAAATCGCAGAAGACCGAAACCCTCAACAAAATGGGGTTGCGCCGAAAAAAGAAACGTAACTCTTTTGGAAATGGTTAGATCAATGATGAGTTATATGGGATCTTCTCAAGTCGTTTCGGGGTCATGCCTTGGAAACAATTTGCTTACATTTTGAACTTGGTGCCATCCAAATCGGTTCCCCAAAACTCCCAAAGAATTGTGGAAAAAGGTAAGAGACTGGTTTAGAGGCTTTTTGAGACACATGAGAATTTGGGGGTGTCCGTAACCCTACGTGTTGGACAAGGAGTTTAAAAAATTGGATCTTCGATCGAATTAAATTAAGGTTGTTTATAGGATAATTGCAGGGAACAAAAAGGGTGTATGTTCTATGGTCCCGAAGATCAAAAGGTGGTAATAAGCACCCACTTTAGATTTTTGGAAGAAGACTATATGAACGAAAAGAAGACCCAGTGAGATTACCTTAAATGAGCTAAGGGGCTAAACCTCATTGCCAATTGCATAAGATGACATACCATTTTTTATTACACTTTCACAATCATTATCAAAAACCTCATCAGAAGTGGGAGGGTTATGAGATAGCCCGAGAGATTCATGGGGATTAGAGAGTCCTCGGACTTGATTCTGGATGGACAAGATTAAAGCCAAATAATCGAGATTTCCATGGACATATGACGAGTCAATCCAAGATGAGGATGCGGTTTCTTGGCAAACAGCAATAAAAGCCGAAATAGGTTCTATGGATCATAACGGAGTGTGGGAGCTAGTTGAACCACTTAATGGGGTCAAACCCATTGGTTGCAAGTGGGTATACAAGAGAAAAAGAGGACCGGACGGGAAGGTGGAAACCTTCAAGGCAAGGCTTGTGGCGTTATAAAAAAGGTTATACTTTTGAATATTACTCTCAAAGAAGGATCGACTATGAGGAAACCTTTTCACCAGATGAAGCAATGCTCAAGTCCATCCGAAGTTCTTCTTGTCAATTCTTCAGCAAGATCTTGATTTTGAAATCGGCAAATGGATGTCAAGTGAAAATAAACCTTTTCCTTAACGGAAGTCTTGATGAAGAGATCTATATGCAACAACCCCAAGGCTTCATTGGAAAAGGCCAAGAACACCTAGTTTGTAAGCTCATGAAGTCCATTTACGGACTCAAACAAGCATCCAGAGCTTGGAACCAATGTTTTGATCATGTTATAAAGTCTTATGGGTTTGATCAAAACGAGTTATAAAAAAGTTGTGTACAAAAAGCGTGATCCGGAATCTTGAAGAAAGGCATTGGTATTCTTAAGTACTATCGTAGATGATATTACGCTCATCGGGGAACGATGTAAAGGTGTTGTCGGACATAAGGGCATGGCTTTCAAAAATAGTTTGATATGAAGGACTTTGGGGAATAAAACTTGAATTGGGCACATCCTTGGGATCAAGATCACTCGAGATCGCAAGAAAAGGATGATAGCTTATCGTAAGCTTCATATATATAGACACGTCTTGAAGCGATTTAGCATCGTGATTTCAAGAAAGGCACAACAACAAGCTTATTTTACCTCTCCCGGCATGGAATCCATCTATCAAGGAAATGTGCCTAAAGACACAAAAGGAGATAGATGACATGAAAGGCATTCCTTATGCTTCTTTGTCGGAAGCCTTATGTATGCAATGTTGTGCACGAGATCGGATCGCTTTGCCATTGGCATGGTGGCAAGCTATCAAAAGTAACGATGGGGAAAAAGAACATTGACGGCGGTTAAAAACATTCACTAAAGTAAAACGATTAAGTATCAAAATCGATAAAAAGAACTTCGAGATAGAATGTTGGTTTATCGGTCGGATAGTTTAATCCCTTCGAAACCACACGGACTCTCCCCTGGAAGGATTTCAAATCGTTCGGGACATAGATTCGAAACTATCTACCCGGTCTTAGTGTGCTTTTATTTGGGAAGTGTAGCCATGAAATGGACGAGTGTGAAGTAGAAATGCATCATCGACTCAACCATGGAAGCCGGGTAAGTAGTTCAAAAGCAAGTCGACCCATGAAGGAAATATAATGAAGGAACCGATTTGGCTCTGGAGACCTTCTTAGTGGACTTGGATGGAGTTAAATTTGTTCAGCAATATTTGCTAGGAAAAGATTGCAAATTCACGGGAACCAAGAGTCCACGAGTCAAACAAGCACATGAAGGAAAGAAATCTTTAGGCGAAATCGTTAAGAGAGAGGAGATGAAGAGGTGGCTAAGATCGCATTGGAGGATAACCTAGCTAACCCTTTCACAAAGAGTGCGCCTCGGAAACATTCAAGAGACATGTGGGAGGAATGGTTGTCAAGTCGAGCGTAATCTGCTTTTGAGTATAAGTGGGAGATATTATTAGGTTCGTGTAGGTGACATTAGACGTCACATATTAGGAACTACACGAGACATCTTTGTAGTATACTTAAAAGCGGACTTTTTGAGTATAAGTGGGAGATTGTTGGGATTATCTTTGGAAAGTATGCTTTTACTTTGTATAATCAAACTGAATTTCTGTCTTATTTACTGAAATAAATTATTTATCACTGATTCTTTAAATATCATTGAATGTTACATATATTTACTGCATAATTGTTCAATAAATAGTACGTGTTACATTGTAGTTAATTTAGTGATACCAGATCACGAAGATTAAATTAAACGTTCCCTTGTAACCAAAAGTACACCATTCACGACATAGATGGAAATGAACAATCCATCGTGAAAGGTTGAAGTGTAAGGCTTTCGAGATTGGCTTGTCTTGACCAAGAGATTACACTAGTGCATGGTGATACCTTTGAATAGGACCCTCTGGGAGGACAAATTCTTGACCTTGAACTAGGAAGAATTAGACCTCAGTGGTTTGTTATTTCTTAATCTTCGTCTCTTAAATAGGATCGCATGTGGTTAGTAATTATTGCTTTGACTTATTACGGGTAGAGAATCAACGAGATTCAATACTTTATATCTTGGACAATATTATTGGTCACATGCGATTGTTAAGATTTAATACGGAGAATCATGTGCAAGTACGCTTGTTCGATTTGCCCCCTTGGGAGGTTCATAAGTTTTATCATACCAAATCTTGCAAGTGGAACTAGTTTCCGGTATGGATAATAATGTTGAACTGTTCCTTAACCAAGGATAATAAAGATTAATTAATTAATGGAAAGCTTTTCAATTGGCTTGAATTAATTAATGGGCTAGATAATCTTAAACACGGAAATAATAATGGGGAGCCATATTCGTAATAATATGGGTTAAGATGGATAATGCAATATTAATTATGTTGTGGGATTAATTAATATTTATGGGCTTGAATAATATTGTGGCTCAATATTGATAATTCAAGATCCATTGGAAGGTCCAATCTTAATTCTCCTAAAGGCCCCTCAAGTAGCCCAACATAAAATCCAATAACTGAAAAAGGTGTTTAAAAATAAAATAAATTATTGTTGCATTATTTTCCTTAAATTTTGAAATTATTAAAGAAAAAGAGGGAGAAGAATTTTCTTGAAAAGATTTTATGGAAAGGAGATAAGTATTCTTGGAATACAAGATTATCCCATAAATTCAAGAAATCTCTCACTTGGTTTCTTTAATTGTGATTTTCGAAATATATAGAGTAATAATAGGAAGAAGGATTTTCTTGATTTTCTTGAAAAGATTTTATGGAAAAAGATATTTATTCTTGGAATACAAGAATATCTCATAAATTCAAGAAAGATCCAATCTTGAAAAGCCTCCTATTAATTTTGAAAAAAATGGGTTAAATAAGGGTGTGAAATTTTTGTGGAAAAATACACATGGAAAGAAGAATATATGGGATATATTCAAGATTTCTTGGAGATCAAGAAAAGATCTTTCCTAACCCTATTTTGAGCCCTAATTTTCGTCCCCTCTCTATTATAAATAGGGGATGAATATTTCATTCCCATAACACACGAAAATTGGTTTTTTCGGGCAAATATCAGCGTCGATAAAATATCAAATATTTTGAAACGTCGACAGATTGTGTATTTTCGAAAAACCTCAATTGTGAGTGTACAATTCCATGTGCTGGAAAAATTAGTAAATCCACAAAGGTGGTGCAACAAATTTTATTTTTCCTTTAGTTAATTGTTCGCGAGCTTCCTTCCACTGGATTGACGAGCAAGGACTAGGGAATACTTGTGAAGGCTTTTTGGTTTGTTTTTATCGACTAGATCATTGCCACTCCAAGAGGTTAGTTCACGTAAACCCGTAGCAATTCAGCATGCGTAGGATTTATGTGAACTGTTATATGCATGATTTGTTGTTGAATTATTATTTGAATTAATATAGGAATTAATTCATGCTAGTAATAATTGTTAGAATTGAATTTGTATTTAAATATTCATCCTGAATAGATCCGGGCAATTAATTCCCCAACAATATGCATTTGGTTATAAGCAAAACACATCGATTAAACAAAAAAAAATGGAACCACCATTCCCTCACCCCTGTTTTATATGCATTACATGATATTTGTACGCATTTCTTGGTTTTTCACGCGTCCAACAATTAGTATCAGAGCAGGAGTTCAAAAGTTCACAAGCTTTTAATGTGACCACCTGAACTGATCTTTTTTGTTAAAACTCATTTAGTTTAAAATGCATAAATTTTATAAAATTCATGGAGGTTGATAATCATCTTCTCATCATTTTTTTTAAAATGCATTCAACATTCTTCATCATTTCAATTGTTTAACTAACACCGTTTTTCTCGTATATATTTTTTATTATTGTTAGTTAGTTTTGGCATCATTATCAAAAAGGGAGAAATTGTTGGGATATTTTAGTTTTGATGAATTATGCCAAAACATTATCAACTTGTGTTATTTAAGATAATCTACAGATAACAAGTTGAGGGGGAATGAGAGAACAAGTTAAGGGGGAACTCATGAAATCAGACGAAGATGATTGAGATTAGATGAGGATGCAGACGAGGTTGATCGAGATCAGATGAGTAGGATGAGTTCCGAGTTAACTGATGAGCTGAACAAGAAGAAGCATGTTGATTTGTGATGAAGAAAAGCTGATAAAATGATGTGAAGAAATCAGAAATTAGGCGAGAAGAAATCGTAAATCAAAGTAGAAGAAATCAAATCAAAGCGAAATAAATGCAAGAATCGATGATGAACAAAGGAAATCAGTGTCGATGAGCAGTGAAATCAGTTCGATGAACAAGAGTTTTCAAAGACTGATCAACAAAGTGATTTCAAGAGATCAAATTTCGCAGAGCGTAAATCAAAGCGACCAAAATCGAAGAGATGAATAAAGAATCAGCGACCAGATCAAATCCGTTAGACACACAAAAAGCTGGCCAATAAGAAGATGACAACACATATATGAATGTGAAATAAAGTTGCAACCAACAGTGCAAAAGGGCAAAGAAAAGTTGGAAGACTATTAGTATGGATTTGAATATTACTCTCCAATGGTAATATTTAAATCCACACTATAAATACATTGCACTATCTTCAAAAGAAGATAATGGAGGATGATGCAAAGTGAAGATTAAAGCCAAATATTCAAGCATTTCCATTCAAGAACACAGAGCATTAAATATCCAGATTTACCCAAGAGTGTTCTTCATTATATCTAAGCATAAATGTCATATCATAAGCTTAGAGAGATTTTCCCAACCTTAGCTTAAAGGCTAAAACAATGTAAGTGAAAATATCACCTAGTTGGAAATAACTCCAAACACATACCCTTTCTTGAGAGAGAATTAGTGGTTAAGTAAGGTAGTTAATCGGCAATCCCATTTAATGGCCCGGGGGAGATAAGTCCTGTTTGAGTGAGAACTCCCAGTAAACATCTAAGCAATCCCGAAGGGAGGGTAGGCAATCCCGTGAGGGAGATAAGTCTCGTTTATTTTGAGTGAGAACTTTCGATTAAACATCTTTTGGTTAAGTTGGTGCCCCATCAAAGGGAAGAGTGGATGTAGTTTTGATGTTGTCCAAAACCACTATAAAAATACGTGTGTTCTTATTTGCTTTCATATTTAATTGTCATACATACTTTAGCAAATCGCATAACACACATTCGAAAAAATTTTAAAGTCACCTCCCATTGAGATTTTACGAGTTTTAAATCGGGTTTTCGGGACCAACAAGTGGTATCGAGAGGGAGTTCAAAGTTCATTTTTTCAATGTGACCATCCGAATCGATCTTTTTGAAAAAGCCGCGTCTGCCATCTCAGAATATGCATATATTTTAATATTTTGGCGTCATTATCAAAAAGGGGATATTGTTGGGATATTTTAGTTTTGATGAATTATCTATAAAAACATTATCAACTTGTGTTATTCAAGTTAACTTACGGATAACAAGTTGAGGGGGTTCATCCCATAAGTTCGAGAGAACAAGTTGAGGGGAACTCACAAAATGGAACTTAAAAGTAGATGATCGAGATCGACGGTTTTTGGATTGGAGATGAGACCGACGAGATCGAACTAAAGTTCGAGTTAATCGATGAGTCAGGCAAAATCGGAAGAAAAGAAAAGCTAAGATTAAAAAGATAAAACTTGATCGGAAGAATCGAAGTGACCCGATCGGATGACCGAAAAAAGATAAGTTGATCGATGATCGAAGACCAGATCGATGACCAGATTAGAAGAGGGACTGAGGGATCGTAAGACATCTTTGGTTGATGAGACCGACGAGATCGACGCGATCGAGTGGATGTAGGGCGAGTTATCAGAACCACTATAAAAATAAGATAACCATACGATAACACACATTAGAAAAAATTTTAAAGTCACCTCCATTTTACGAGTTTTAACCCAAAAGATGTGACCATCTGAATCGATCTTTGCTAAAATGCGATTTTAATATTTTGGCGCCATTAATATTGTTGGATATTTTAGTTTTGAGAATTATAAACTAATATAATCGACTGAGGGGAACGAGAGAACAAGTTCGATCCGATCAAAGGTGGAGATGAGATCGACGAGATCGAAAGTTCGGAGAAGAAATCAAAAGAGAAGTCATCCAAGACAAGTCATTTGAAGTCATGTTCATCGAGAATCGTAACGCCATCGATGATCGATAGCTCGAAAAGTAATCGGAAGACTGAGGGTCGATGTCCGGAAGTCGATAAGAGTTGCAACTAACTCGATATGCTAACCCGAAAGATGTCAAGATACCCGACGCATAAGGTCCGTTCATGAAGAGAAGTCCATTAATCAAGAATCATGTTCGAGTAAAAGTATCATGAGACTCAAAGAATCCTGAAGACTCAGAGAACCCTGAAGACTCAGAAGATCCTGAAGAATATAGCCGTTAGATTCAGCTGACGTGGACCAATGAGAGGAAGACAACTAGCCTGAAAAAGCTGCAAAAGCTACAGAATAGTATGGATTTGAATGTGACTCCATCCAACGGTAACATTCAAATTCACACCATAAATACAAGTTCTTCCTTCATTATTTAGTGTGTGAAATGCGTGAAAAATACCATTGAGCTACAGAGCCAAAGCATCTAGCATTTCCACCATAGAACACTGAGTAAGAAATACACGCATATATTCAAGAGTGTTCTATCTTAGATCTAAGCACAAATGTAATATTCTAAGCTTAGAGAGACTTTCCCATCCTTAACATGGAGGCTAAACAAATGTAAGGGAAAATCTCACCCTAGTTGGACACCAAACAATCTTTACCCAAACCGAGTGTTAGGTTAAGTTTTGTTAAGAAAGGGATTTAAGTTAGTTGGACTAACATAAATTCTGGGTGTGAGTGAGAACTCGTTAAACATCTATAGGCAATCCCGTGAGGGAGATAAGTCCCGAGAGAGTGAGAACTCATTAAACATTTGTATTGTGTTGGACTAACACGTTAAACTAAGTCCAGTTGGTTAAGTTGGTGCCCCTGCTGATAGGGAATAGTGGATGTAGGAGTTGGACTCCGAACCACTATAAAATCGTGTGTTCTTTACTTGCTTTATGTTCTTACTTGTCATATGCATTTGGTTATAAGCAAAACACATCGATTAAACAAAAAAAAATTGGAACCACCATTCCCTCACCCCTGTTTTATATGCATTACATGATATTTGTACGCATTTCTTGGTTTTTCACGAGTCCAACACCTATATTTGCCAAAAATAAAGTAATGACCACATTCCAGCTATAAATAATTAATGTTCTACATGTATCAAAATATAAATATATTATCCTTAAATTGCTACTCAATAATTACAGACTTTAGAAAAAATATTTCTTGCAAATAATAATGGGATAATGGAAGTAATAATTATTGTTATGAATTGGATATGATCTCTTTATATTGAAGACAATACAATGAAGACGAAACTTTAAAAATAAATTTAAAGCATATTCACAATCATACTATTGACTCTTAAAAAAAATACTATTAATAAATCAACATATAATAGATGTTTACATACTAATTTTTAATGAAAATTATATTTAGTTATATATGTATGTAACAGTAAATTGATTAAATATAAATATATATATACATAACTTTTTTTAATCAATATATGTAATAAAATAAGTTTGATTTCTATATATACTGTTTATTATGTAGGTATCTCAATTAATTCATTTTTTTTGGATATGAGCAAAGATAGTACTTATTTAGTGTGTCATATTATAATTCATCTTTTGAGATAATTATCATCTCAATCATATACCTTAATTTCTTCAAATGTTAAAGAGAGATTACATAATTAATTAGTTTCTTCCTTTATATTGATCTTTACCTTTGGCTGTGCCTTGTTATGGAAGATTTGGATATTAATTGTGTCAAAGAGAAAGTGAATACTAAAGTCGTTGTTGGATGCAATAAACTCGAAATGGTGGAAATTCAGCGATCATGTTACGAAATGTAAGGATATTTTACAACCCCACCCTATTATGCATTGAAATTATCGATATTTTGTATAAAAAAAATAAATTATTAAGTTCAATCTAATTTTATTAATATTATTATGTAATATTTATAAATTAAACAAATAATATCATTTCACTTTTATTAATAATATCAATAGTAAATAAATCAATAAATAAACTAATAACACCATCGAAATATTTGAAAATAATTTTATTATTTATTTTATAATAATTTTATTAAAATTTGTTCACATTCTTTTGTTTAATTTAATAAATTGAAAACCTACCAAAAAATTGAAAACAGAATGTACGGTGAAATTTTAATAAATAAATAGTTATGCAAAATTATTCAAAAATAAATGATGCACTAACCTTAAATTAAATGAAGGGCCGAGATTGATTATAGAAGATCTAATGGCCAGAAAAAGGGTCTTTCTAGATACACAAATTGAGGAGGTCTTTCTATATTTGTAACAATTTATCAAATCACTACATACAAATTTAGCATTATACTGAGAGCAATTTTTATAATTAAATATCTATATTCGAATTTGTTCACATGTAAAATGATAAGAAAGTATAGCATACTGACATTCTCTCGTAAATATGAATTTTTTCGCAATTAATTTTAAATTTCAGAATTAAGACAAAGTGGACTTCTCGTAGATTTAAAAAAACTAAATATTATTATTAATTTAAAACGAGGAAAATATAACTTGAAATTATATTAAACATTAGATAACAAAAAAAAAGAAATGTAAAAATAAAAAATCAATAAAAATAATAGTCGAATCGTAGTTGTCACTTTTGTTCTTCATATGTTCAAGTTCACGTCCATTAATGTCAAATATCAACCGCGGATATCTCGGTCCCTATTCTAGTGGTGGCATATTTGTGCTCTATAATGTGTTCAATATTATTAAACTTGATAGTAACATGTGAATTGAAAATTGGAAGATGATCAGCACATTCTCTATCAGTGGAATATATTGTTGAAGGAAGATTCAGTTTATACAGCAATTCACCGAGGACAACCTTAAAGTGAACTGTTACAACGATTTGATCCATTAAAAATAATTTGCAGACAAAACAATCATGAATCAAATACGTAATAGCAAAAATTCACATAATGACTATTTGCATTTTAAGGAATACATCATCCAATCCAAACAATCACAATTAAATTATAAATAATGATTAGATAATTGCAATACATGAAAAAGTGTATTATATAAACAATATATGAATGAATATATAATAGCAATACTCAAACACTTTATAATCACTCACCTAAAATGACTTGAAGATGAAGAACTTCAAAATTATTTTGATGTAATGGATGTGTGGAGTTTGAGGAACAATTTATACATAAAAAGATGATGTTGATTTAGAATTAAGAGAAAACTAATGCAACGATTACTCAAATGATATATTATTTAATACATATTAGTATCATTATTATTTTACAACCAATCAAGTAATAAAGAGGAATAAAGTGGCAATTAATATGATCAATTAAATTATCAAAATTACTATGATTAAATTGTGAAAAAAATGAAGGGTCGACATCGATTGTTGAAGATCCAACGGCGCAGAAAAAGAGCGGGAAATCAGAAATGGAAAAATGTAGGTGTATTATATAGTTATTACTAGTATTGTACCCGTGCTAACACACAATCAATGTTGTCATCAAACATTTTATATGTTAAAATAATTATTTTTTATTAATATAAAATTTTATATATCTTGTTGTATTATTTAATTTTATTCATTACAATATTGATTTGTTATAGAAAATTCTTTGCAAAGAAGAATTAAGATTCTTCACTTTATAATATTTCTTTGGGTTAATTGAAAAATATATCACCACTTTTAAGATTTTTATCAATTACAACATATTTTTTTTCTTTGCAATTCGAGACACCACATTTTTATGTTATTAGAAGTATCTTTTAATTTTTCGACAATAATTAAGTGAAGCGGCCTCAGAGTTGACATAAATATCCACGTAGGATGTCAAGACTGGTGAATAAAATATTTTTTTAATTCAAAAATATTTTTGTACGAAAAGCAATATATATCTAAAATATTTTTTTTGGGTTCGAAATAAAAATCTAAAATATATTTTAAAATTTTTAAAAATTTGGAGCTGCGATTTGATGAGCGATTTAGCGTTCTTCTTTTAAGTTTTTTGTTAAAAATAATAAGAGCATAGCTTTTATCGAGATAAGTTTTGAGGGTTATATTCCTAAATTATAAAAATAATTTTTAGATATTATTTTTCTTTAAAATTATAAAAAATGAAAAAAAATTGTATTAATCAATCGTGACATTCTACATGGACATCTATGTAGTAGTTTCAGCAGCCACATTATTCAATTGTTGCCAAAAAACAGGCAAATGCTTCTAATTGCAAAATTTTAAAAGGTCATGTCTTGAAGTGCAAAAAAAAAAAGGATTTCAAGACTGGTGAATAAAAATATTTTTTTTAAGTTAAAAATATTTTTATATTTAAAAATTTGGAGCTGCGATTCAATAAGCGATTTAGGTTCTTCTTTTAAGGTTTTTTTAGGAGAAATAATAAGAGCATATTTTTTGTCATGATTTCATTCCTAAATTTTAAAAATATTTTTTTTCGATATTACTTTTCTTTAAAAAAAATCAAATTGAAAAAAATGAAAAAGTATATTTTATTTATCAGTCGTGACATCCACATGGACATCTATGTAACAGCTCCAGCAGCCACATTTTTCAATTGTTGCAAGAAAATTGGCAAATGCTTCAAATTGTAAAATTTTAAAATGTGATATCTTGAAGTGCAAAGAATAAAAAAGGATATGTTGTAACCTTTTAAATGTCAGTCTGGTTTCTTCAAACAAATTAAAGATATTTTTTATGCCAAAATTAACCTTAATTAATAATAATTAAATATTCTTATCAATAATTACTATTGACTGAAAAATTATTCACGCGGCACATTTTGTAAGAAATTTGAACTTTTAAATAACCATTTTAGAGGTATATATAAAATAATGGGAAGAAAAATATCAGTACGACATTTTAAAAAATTGGATGGATTTTATTTTAATTGATTCCAAATCAATTTCTCCGGCACTTCTAACTGATAGAAAACGAAAAGGCTTCAGGAAAAGAATTGTACTTGAGCAATTAAGCTTCATAAGACAAATTAAATCTCATAAAGGAAACGTGTCAAGTATGGATAGCTCAAGTGTTAGAGCTTCATCACCTGAGACATTGTGGTCCCGGGTTCGAGACACGGAGAGAGAATATTTATTCATTTTTGTGGTGGTTCCCCTCTTATTGGGTTGCAGTTTCGGTTGCCGTGTGGTTGCGATCCGAGTTGCAGTTTCGGGTAGTCCCCCTCTTGTGGTGATTGTGGTTCCGATCTACAACGAGATGAAATGACATTGCCATGTGCCTGATGATAGAAGGAATTATTGTAATTGATTATCTTAAAAAAACTATTGTAATTGATTGTCTGTAAAAAAAAAATCTCATAAAGGAAACAAGCTTCAGAAGACAAATTAAATCTCATAATGGAAACATAAATTAATCAATATGTCTGGTTTGCCGATGCAACATTGGTTTCCTTTTTTAATTATACGTATAGCCATAGTATCTAATTCATCCTAGTCAAGTAGTATTTAATATGTTTGTTGGGAAATATTTAGTTTTGATGGAAGTTCCAAAACAGATTGTAATAGGACCAGTCAAACATGTTAGCTGACTGATGAATTAGATATCAGATAGGATGACCAGCTGAGTTGTATAGACAATCGATGTAACAGATAGGCCACATATAGAGGGGGAATTCAATATGTATAGGCTAAGTTCTGAAGATCAGATAAGTCGAAGTCTTGAAGATCAGATAAGTTGAAGATCAGAAGATCTGGAGAGCTGAAGAGCAGAAGACATCAAGACCAGAAGACCTACATCAGATAACACGAAGGAGAATCAGTAAGTTGTGCTAAGACAACTTACATCAGAATATTCAAACCAGGTAGACAGATCAGTCCTTATTTGATCTGGTCAGATCCATCAGGTGACTACATCAAGTTACCTAGTACGAGCCAAAGTCAATCAGACAAGAAGAATGTCAATCTTGTTAGTAAATCAAGTGCCGAACTTGTGTACTTATAAACCAATGAGAAGAAGACACACACGTATGGAATTGACACTTGCAGGACGAGCGCTTCAGAGTCCAACGGCTACAAAGGACAAGCTTACATGCTTTCGGCCATGCCGCCTCTGAGCACGTCAAATCAAGCCTGCAAACCTCCCTTAAATAGACCGAAATTCGAATTGCTCTCCAACGGCTAGTTCAATTTCGTGCCTATAAATATGGGATCAACCTTCATAGTAAGGTTACGGAAATTATACAAGCTCAAAGATTAAGCAAGATTTCTGCACGAAGAACACAAATCAAGAATATTTTCTAAGTGTTCATCCCATAGTTCTTAGCATAGAAATCTTATCCTTTAACTTTAGGTTACTCAAATACTAGGATATAATTCAAGTTGGAACATATAAATCTTATACCTAAACCCACAAAGTTAGGTTAAGTTTGATTAAGCAAGATTTCAGACTAGGGTTTCTAGTTTCTAATTTCTGAGATTGTTGAGTGAGAACTCTTGAAACATCTGTTGTACTGTGTTGGACTAACACATTAATCTAAGTCCAGATTGGTTAAGTGAGTGCCCCTGCTGATAGGGAATAGTGGACGTTAGACGAGTTGTCTGAACCACTATAAATCTTGTGTGATTTATCTGCTTTACACTCTTAGCACACTGCCTACTTTACATTGCATGCATGTTCTGAGTCTGGATTAGATTTGCACCAAGCAACTGATCTGATCAGGCTGACACCTTTGTCATCTGGTCTAAAATAGATTACTCAGAATCTGGTTTGAGTAAAACTGATTTTTCACACGGGTTAACTTATCTTCCGCACAAACAGTTGAGCTGATAGACGTCAAACTGATCTGCTTTCAAGTTGTCAGTAAGTCGGATATCAGTCTGTACTGCTTCACTTGCACTCTGATCAGACATACTCGCATATCTACATCTGATCTCACAAAAGTTTTAGAAGTTTATTCACCCCTTCCCTCTATACTTCTATCCTCACAAAACCCGTTCGGGACCTACAAGTGGTATCAGAGCAGTAGTTCTTCCGACCACTGGCTTTGAATATCATCGATTCTTGAGGAAGAATATTTGTGGTCACTTGAACTGATCTTGAAAAATCCGTTTTTATAACTCATAATCTTCAAACTCACGTAAGCATGGATAACACATCTGGGTTGAATCATGATCTGCCCAAGTTCTCTATCGATGAGTAACCCGACTGGTCTCTTGACATGAGTGACCATCTAGGAGTCATCAGCAACAGGATAAGGGAGATTCTTGAGATAGGACCAATCATCATTTATCACTATAATCCAGCTGAAGGAGGAGATCCTACGCAACCAGTTGGAGCAAGAATCAGAAAGAGTCTTTCGCTGATGGACGCAGAAGAGAGGAAATTGTCCAACCTGGATACGATGGCCATACATTTGATCATGACGATGGTGGATTGGACCACACGTGAGAAGGTCAAGTATTTGTAGACTGCTAAGGAAGTTTGGGATACCCTTGCTGAAATCTGCAAAGGTAATGATCTGATTAAGGATAGCATATTGCAAGCTGAACTGGTAAACTTTGAGAAATTGAAGATGTTGCCAAATGAGACGATCGATCAGCTAGATGGAAGAGACTGCGTGATTTAGGCCGAGTAATGTCAGACAAGGATATCAACTACAAGATTCTAAGATCACTAACAAAGAAATGAGACACTAAAGTGTTGGTCCCGGTGAAAAACCCATGAAATGCGGAAAAATCATGTAATGCATATAAAACAGGGGAGAATGAATGGTGATTCCAAATTTTTGCTTTTAAATCTATGTGATGTGTTTTGCTTATAACCAAATGCATATGACAAGTAAGAACATAAAGCAATAAAGAACACAACAAAGTATAGTGGTTCGGAGACTCAAGCTCCTACATCCACTCTCCCTGTTCCTAGGGAAATTCCTTCAAACGGGACTTATCACCCTCCACGGGATCGCCTATAAGCTTTCGACTATCCAAGATAGTTTACTCACTTCTTCTACATTTGAGTTTTCTAGCTGACTACTCTGCAGCTTACTTACTCAAACACACACAAGCTTTCTGACTATCCAAGATAGTTTACTCACTTCTTCTCTAGAGTTTTCTGGTTGACTACTCTGCAGCTTACTCACTCTTTACAACTCCAACAATAACACAAACTACCTAACAATAGGGTTTGGGTTTGGTTGGTGTCTCCAACTAGGTTGAGATTTTACCTTACATTTGTTTAGCCTCAATGCTAAGGTTGAAAAAATCTCTCTAAGCTTAGGATATATCTTGGGTTGCTTAGATTGGGTTTAAGAACACTCTTGAATATATTTGTATATCTACAGACTTGTGTTCTATGGTGGGAATGCTTGAGTATATAGCTCTTAGCTCTATAGCATTTTTCCACATTCTCCACACTTTAGAATGATGAAAGACATTGTATTTATAGTGTGGATTTGAATGTTACCGTTGGAGAGAATCACATTCAAATCCATACTATTTTGTAAGTTCTGCAGCTTTTTCAGGCTGGTTGTCTTCCTCTCATTGGTCCACGTCAGCTGAATCTAACGGCTATTTTTTTCAGGATCTTCTGAGTCTTCAGGTTTCTCTGAGTCTTCAGGATTCTTCTAAGTCTCCAGGATTCTTGATTCGGCAGACTTCTCTTCAGCGGACCTTGTCTGATCAGGCATACTGACACTCAGGCTTACTGAGTACAGCTCTTCTGACTTCAGACATCCTGACCCTCAGGTCAGTTTTACTCACTGACCCTCAGGTCACTTGACTCAGGCTATCTGATTTCTTCTTGCCTGATCTGATCAGCTCGCCTGATCAGATCAGCACATCTTCAGGTCAACATATCAGGATAGCATCAGGTCAGCTGCATCAGGTTAGCACATCTGATCCCAATCACGTCTGATCTCGATCAGTCTCATCTGCTCCTCTTCTGATCAGCTACCTCCTCTTCTAATCTTCTAGTCAGTTTCGTTCTGATCAGCTTGTCTGCTCTTCTGATCACCAGATCAGCTCGTCTGTTCTGGTTATCTGATCAGATCTTCTGATCAGGTCATCTGGTCATCTGATCAGCTGGCTTTAGCTTTTCTTCTCTTCTATATTTTGCTCAGCTCATCAGTTAACTCGGAAACTCATCTAACTCATCTGATCTCGATCAGTCTCGTCTGCAGCCTCGTCTAATCTCGATCATCTACTTCTGATTCCGTGAGTTCCCCCTCAACTTGTTCTCTCGTTCCCCCTCAACTTGTTATCTGTAAATTAACTTCAATAACACAAATTGATAATGTTTTGGCATAATTCATCAAAACTAAAATATCCCAACATAAAGTAACAGTGATCAAAGACTGTCAATATATTGGAACCATGAAGCCGAACGATCTGTTTTTCAGTTTGAAAGCGCATGAATTTGATCTGATTGAGAGAAGCAGGGAATCAGATGATGGTCCTTCTGAAGCTACCACAAGTTCTACTAAAAATGTTGCATTTCAGGCAATTGGTAGCAGTTCACGATCAGTTGAACCAATGGGGAACATCATCTGCAAAGATGAACAGATTGCTCTGCTGACCAGAAAGCTTGAATGATCAAACGTTCAGATGGGAAAGTACAGAAAGTTCTACAAAGCTTATAGACAAAGCAGAGGAAGAGATAGGAGATCTACTGACAGATCATCAGAAAGAGATCATTCTGATGACAGAAGAGACGATCGGAATGATGATCGAAGAGATGACAGAAAGGATGATCGAATGGATGATCCCATATGCATCTACATAATCATACATCTCATCATGTGCGTTTTGATCAGTATGATTATTAGTGTGAGCCTTGGATGAATCAGAAGACTTGGGATTTTTCTTGTTAACTGGTCTTCTTTTAATCTAGTGGGGCTCAGGTGCAGTAGTCCTAGGTTTCTGATTGTAAGGGTAAGTACGACTGCTACCATCAAAAGATTCGTATATTTTCTTCACATATGGCTTGATCAGTTTACCTTTAGCTTGATGGTTAGGCAGCTTGGACTGAGTCGACTTCAGCTGGGACTGTCCCTTGAGAGATGGTCCAGGCTGAGGCCTACTCTGCTGATTAGGCTGAGGTCTCTTCAGAAGAACAGGATGCTTCTGTTGATTCCACGGCTGGTGTCTGATCAGTTGGGGTCCATTTATGTTCCCTTTCTGATCTGATACTCGCCTTGCCTGATCAGCTGGTCCTTTTCCCTTATCCGATACAGATTTGGTATATTTTGTATCTTTATCAGAAACTCGTTTGGTTAAACTTTTCTGATGTGAACCAGACGGGACTTTTGAGGGTCCAAAAGGGTTTTCAAACCTAATTCCCTTCTTATCAGTTGGCGCACGAAAGTAGTTGTTCAAATCCTGAACAGTTTTAGATGATTTCGTAAAAACCTCTATTTTCTTACGCAAACTGTCCTCAATGGCTTTTAGATTCTCATGCATTCGGAAGAGTTCATCAAACTTAGCCTGAAGGACGTTGAGATCTTCTGCTTGTTTTAGATTGGTAGCTTGATGTTCATTAATCAATCTTCCCTGATCAGAAGAGCTAACTTTTAGAACATCCAGTTCTATGGTCATCTTCTGAACAGTTTCAATCAATTTATGTTCAGCAATTCTACTCTCTTTACTTTCTTTTACAAGCCGGATATTCTCTGCCCTTAGGTTATCTTTCTCAACTTCCATTCTTGTATAAGTATTTATTGCATTAGAGAGATCATCAAGCAATTGGTCATTGTAGGCCTGCAGGTTAATCTCTCCAGCAGATGTGCTCAGCACAACAGGTGTGGAACAGGAAACCACATAAGGTTTAGAGATTACCTCAGATTGGTCAGCTTCTCTGGCCATCAGACAGATGTCATCATCAGATGAGAAGTTCAGATCATTGACATCGTCAGTGTTGGTTATCAGACATAAATCTTCAACATATGAGTATCCAGAGTCATCTGATGGCAGATAAGAGTCATCAAAACTAGATGTGTCTGCTATCATAGCTTTTCTGTCTCTGTATCGTTGATCTCTTCTGTTCCGCTTCTCTTCTCTTTCTTTAGGAGTCAGGTCGGGGCATTCTATGCTGTAGTGACCTGGTTTGTGGAAGTTGAAACATGTTCCAGATTCTCCAGATCCTCTTCTGTTAGGTGAATCATTTCTTATGATTACAATAAAAATGCCTTGTTTGTCTGGATCCCGAAAGGTACAGCTAACCCCTCAGGACCCAACTCTACTAGGGTACCTAAGATCTGATTTGCTCGCAGGTTCGTGTGGAACTAGCTAATAAAGGAGGTGTACAAGCAACTATTTGGTACATAGATAGTGGATGCTCAAGGCACATGACTGGAAGTCAACATCTCCTCAGCAACTACATTGAGAAACCAGGCCCACGAGTTCTCTTTGGTGACGACAACTTTAGTTTTACCAGAGGAGTTGGAATCTTAGTGAATGATGATGTACAGGTTACAGGTGTTTCATACATTGATGGCTTAAGGCACAACCTGTTATCTGTATCACAATTCTACGACAACGATTTTAGTGTTGAGTTATCGACAGATAGATGCACAATCAGAAATCGAGTTACTCAGCAGATCTTGCTAACTGGCTCCAGAAAAGGAACAATCTACACTACAGATTGGGACAGTTGTCCAAGAAATGCATACTTGATTGTTAAGAGTACCAAAAGCGTCAGTTGGCTCTGGCACAAGAGAATGAGTCATCTGAACTTTAAGACTCTTAACAAGATAGCAAGGATGTCCTTGGTTGAAGGTCTCCCGAATGAAGTTTTCTCTAAGGATCAGACATGTGTCGTATGTCAGAAGGGAAAGTAACTCAAGGCCTCATTCAAAGGGATTCCTTCTCCTCCATCCAACAGAGTATTGCAACTGCTCCATATGGATTTGTTTGGACAAGTTACACCTCTTAGTTTCAGTGGACGCAAATACACTCTGGTGGATGTGGATGATTACTCCAAATTCACCTGGTTTGTATTCTTGTATAAGAAGAATGAAACTACAACAAAGCTACCTGAACTTCTCAAGAAGATTCAAAATGAAAAGGGTCTCAGCATAGTGAAAATAAGATTAGATAAAGGTACATAATTCTTGAACCAGTTTATATCTGATTTTTGCTTTGAGTTTGGTATATGGCATGAGACTTCAGCTCCCAGAACACCACAACAAAATGGCGTAGCAGAAAGGAGAAACAGAACACTCAAAGAAGCTGCTAGCACCATGTTAGCTGAACATGCAACACCAAACCGTTTCTGGGCAGAAGCAATCAACACTGCATGTCATACCCAGAATAAATGTTCTCTGACTAAGATTCACTTCAAAACACCTTATGAACTGTGGAAGGGCAGAAAACCTTGAGTTTCCTACTTTCGTGTGTTCGGGTGCAAGTGTTTCATTCACAACAATGGGAAGAGTCAGTTGAGAACCTTCGATGCCAAGTCAGATGAGGGTATATTCTTAGGATATTCCTAAACCAGCAAAGCATTTAGGGTTTTCAACAAACGAACCCTAGTTTTGGAAGAGACACCTCATGTGGTCTTTGATGAGTCAACATCTTATCAGGAGAAATCTGCCACAGAACAAGTTGTACCTGATGAACTAGAAACACTGAAAATGGATCAGTTGTGGCTCAAAGGAAAGGATTCAAAACACATCACTGTGTATATTCTCAACTTTGACCTTGATGATTCACCAGGTCAGTCAGACCCTAAGGTACGTACAACTGTCAATGAAGAAGCTGGTACAGCTGAGACAGTAACAACTGAACCATCCAGTTCAGGGGGAACACCTGATAATCAGGCAGATATGCAGCAACCTGAGATGATTCAAACATTTGCTGAAATCTGTCCCTGTCAGGTAGACCCAACTAATGTCCCTATACAAGTTTCTAGTGATTCTATTGCAGATAATGATGATGAAGAAGATCTCCAAGATGAAGCTACACAAGCAAAGAAAATCTGGTTAAGAGATCATCCAACTGATCAGATTATAGGAGATCCAAGCAATAGGGTTCAGACTAGACATCAGATCGGTGAGAGTGCAATGTATTGTTGTTATCTGTCTCTCAAGGAACCTCTAACCATTGAAGAAGCACTTCAAGATGCAAGCTGGATTCTAGCCATGCAAGAAGAACTGGAGCAGTTTGAGAGGAATCAAGTTTGGGAACTTGTAGATAGACAAACTCAACAAGATGTTATTGGAACCAGATGGGTCTTTAAGAACAAGAAAGATGAGCACAATGTGATAACCAGAAATAAGGCAAGATTGGTTGCAAAGGGGTACTCACAATCAAAAGGGATTGATTATGATGAGACCTATGCACCTGTTGCTCGCTTAGAAGCCATTCGGCTGTTTCTGGCTAATGCTGCTCAATTGGGATTCATTGTGTATCAGATGGACGTAAAGAGTTCGTTTTTAAATGGAATACTGGCAGAAGAGGTGTATTTTGAACAACCTCTTGCCTTTGAATTGAATAACCAGGTATACCGTTTAAAGAAGGCTTTTTATGGACTGAAACAGGCTCCCAGAGCTTGGTATGATACACTGTCCCAGTTCTTGGAAGAAAATGGTTTCACTTAGGGACTAATTGATAGGACCTTGTTCAGAATAGAAGATGGTGATGATATTCTTATGGTTCAGATCTATGTAGACGATATAATCTTCGAATCTCCCAACAAGAACTTATGTGATAAGTTTAGTAAACTGATGCAAGGAAAATTTGAGATGTCCATGATGGGTCAGATGAACTATTTTCTAGGTCTTCAAGTTAAGCAAGCTCATACTGGGATCTTCATCTGTCAGGCAAAGTATACAAGGAATATACTGGCTATGTATGGAATCCAGAATTGCAAAGCTTCAAAGATTCCAATGATGACTGCTTTCAAGATGGATCCAGATGAGAGTGGTCAGATTACTAATCAGAAGGATTATAGGGCTTTGATTGGATCTTTATTATACCTTACTGTCAGTAGACCAGATATAACCTTTGTTGTAGGTGTATGTCCCAGATTTCAGGCAAATCCAAAGCAGAGCCACATGATAGGAGCTAAGCAGATTCTTAAGTATCTGAAGGAAACTGTGAACCTTGGTTTATGGTACCCTGCAAATGATAATCTAGAGCTTACTGGGTACTCTGATTCTGATTATGGAGGTTGTAGGATAGACAGAAAATCAACCTCAGGTACATGTCAGTTTCTGGGAAGTAAACTGATCTCTTGGTTTTCAAAGAAACAGACATCTATTGTCACATCTACTACTAAAGCATAATATATGGCCGTAGGAAGCTGTTGCTCCCAACTGCTCTGGCTTTGTCAGCAGCTGAGGGATTATAACATTATAACTACGAATGTGCCTATTTTCTGTGATAGTAATAGTGCAATTGCTGTCACACAGAACCCAGTTCTGCATACAAGATGCAAGCATGTGGACATCAGACATCACTTTATCAGAGATCATGTGGAAAAGAAGAACATCAGAATGGAAAAGATTTATACTGATAAGCAGAAAGCTGATATTTTAACCAAGCCTTTAGCTGAAGTCAAATTCAAATAACTATGCAATGAGCTAGGGCTTCTGTATCTTGGAGAAGATGCACCAGAATACTTCGGTGGCTTAATCTCCAATACCAGTTGGTTACGTGCCTGACCAGGTAAGAAGGTCAGTTGAAAAAGGAAACTTAACTTCAACTGATCAGATAGGATCAGCTGGGTACTGATCAGAAAGGAATATCAGTTGAAGGGGGAACTTCAACTAAAAGGGTTTTCAGATTAGAAGGAACCTGATCTGAGGGATAGAACATTGTTGGGAAATTTTGCTAAGGTTTAGGCTACATAGTAAGATCGACAAAAATTAGAGAAGTCAGATCAGATAGAGTGGTAACTGATTGATTACAATATCAATCAGTCAGATACGTTTTCTTATTTACATTATCTGCTTTGCCTTATCTGATTTATATTGTCTGAGTTTATCTTTTAAATATTATAATTACTGTTTGCTTAACTTTATGATGCACGCCCTGCAAAGCATTAAATGCGGACTTGGGGAATATGTATTTAATGGTATTTATTGCACTTTTCGCGTCCAAAATACAAGCGGGTACATTTTCTCAACCGCACGATTAAAATACTTTACGACTCCCTAATCTCAATCGTTGATTTCAAAACATGGATACTTGAGTATTTATGGGGAATTGTGCAAAATGTTTTCCCTCGCATTATATATAACCCTAACTCAGTTTCCAGAAAACCTTTACACTTCTAAAATTTACCAAAGTCTTGAGAGAAATTCTTTTGTGCACACAATTTCAAACTCTCAATCAATCGATTCAACTTTCAAATTTTCAAATCTTCGAATCAATATTTGGTAAATTTCTGAATATGCTCTTGCTAAATATATTCTTGGTTTCACTATTTGTCAAAATTGCTCGTTTATGTTTACGAACCGTGTTACTGAATTTCTGGAAATAAATCTTGTTGCGATATTGTATTGTTCTTAACTTATTTTAGTGCATACATGTTTTAATATGAGTATGTGCGTGATTTACTCGATTAGTGAATTAGGGTTGTTGGTTTGACTATGTTTATTGAAATAATTTACTCAAACTCATCCCTAAATTTGCTTGGTTTACACAGAAATGACACAACTCATTGCCCGTGCAGGATCAGGGAAAAAGATATGCAATTTCACATCAATGAAAAAGGACATCATTGATGAGAAATTTGTCATGTTCTCAGTCACCTCAGACCCCGAGTCATTAGAAATTCTGGAATGTCTTCGTGCTTGTGGTCTTGATCAATATTGATATCGTCACCAAGACGTCGTGCACACATACGAAGCCCTGGAATTTCTATACAATTTGAAGAAAGAGGAGGATGATGATGAGAAGCTGATTTCTTATGTCGGAGGAACGGAGGTTGTTGTAACAGATAATGATCTACGGAGGATCTTCGGTCTCCGCCAAGGAAGTCTTGACCCAGAAACATTCACATCTGAACTAGAAGAGAAAGGGTTTCTACGAGCCGAGCTGTTAAGACTAGCAAATAGAGACCAAACTGTGAATGTCCGTGCCCATCCTCTAAAGAGGAAGTATCGCCTGTTGTTCGAGATTGTCTCGAAGGTGATTATGTGCCTAACCTACTCTCTTGATGTTGTAACTACATACAAGCAGTGTGTAATGACTGCTATCATCAAGAGAGCATTGGACGTTGACTGGCTAAGGATGTTCAAGACCAGATTGTTGAAGGAGACTGCGAAGTTTTCTCTGAATGAGAGGAATGAAGTTTATTTGGCTTCAAAGTGATCCTTTATAAACAAAGTTTCCATAATCCTTTTAGATAAGTTGCCTGACAACTTCGAGTGTAATGAGGATGGCAAGAAAGTGTATCTGGCAAAATTCAAGGCCATCTTGGGAAGATATGAACCTCCACCTGGCCAATCTGATGATGGTCCAGCTTCTTATGTGCCCAGACAAATAGGAGAAGGAAAAGGAAAAGAAACCAAGGCAACTGCGTCTTCTGTCCAGTCAGAAACGCAGGTAAAGGTTGCCCCCAAGAAGAAGTTGAAAAGGAAGGCACTGGCCAAGAAACCAAAGAGCTAGAAAAGCGTCAGAAGAGGATTATGTTGGGAGATGAATTTAATAAAGATTTTGATTAGATCCCAAAACCCCTGAGTATGACATGTTTCAGGACAATCTTGATAGTATAGGATCAGGTTTTAAATTGTTGTTATGTTTCAGGATTATCTGCACCATATATAGTCAGTAGATATAGATCAGGTGAGAATAGGTCTGAAGATCTCAGATGTTTCCTGAATACTAAAACATAATGAAGACCTAAATTATACTGAAAGATCAGTAGAGCTTGAAGAAGGGAAGATCCTGAAGACTAGAAAGATCCTGAAGACTCTTTTGTACTGAACCAAATGACCCTGAACAAGTCACTTCAAGAAAAATAGTGTTTGTTCATTCTTAGTACAAACAAAGAGAATGTTATACGTTCGTGAACACTAAGGAAAATATCAGATCAGTGTGGTTGACTAAAAGAGCCGTTTTGTTTGTCTCTGTTCAAAGGAAGATTTCAACCAATGAGGAGGTGACAACAGCGTACTTTACTGACACTGAAAGCGACATTTCCCCGAAGAATGTCAGCGTTGATATTTGTCTTGTTCACATAAATTGATGATTGGCTGCTTGTCTGGATATTTCCTAAAACATGCAAGGGTGCGTTCAAACCCTAATATAGTCGTTCATCAATTACTCAAAGAAGAAACCCTAAATGCTATCTCTCCAATGGATAGTTTTCAAAGTAGACTTCTGGAGAGTTGTCTATAAATACCAGAGGCCTTGGACATTTCAAGGATACGGGAAATCAAAGAAACTCCAGAGCTCATTCGTATTCAAGCAAATCTTGTGAAACACTCGAAACCCTAAGAATTTCCCAAGTGTTTCATCTTTGAAGGGAGCTCATTTACTAAGCCTAAACTTAAGATATCCAAAGCTTAGTTTGAGATATCCTAGCCTTTTACTTGTGCTTGATTGTAAAAGGATATCTCACCCTAGTTGGAAACCAACCAAAAAAATCAAACCCTTTGATTAGGTAAGTTTGTGTGTGTAGTTGTTGGAAGTGAGAGTTGTAAAGAGTAAGTAAGCTGCTGTGTTCAGTCTGAAAAACTCTAGAGAAGAAGTTAGTAAGCTGCAGTAGTTCAGCCTGAAAACTCTTGATAGAAAGTTAGTAAGCTGCTGAGTTCAGTATGAAAGCTTAAGGCAGTAGAAGTAGTGAGTTAAGGAATTTCTCTGAGGATCGGAGAGAGTGGACGTAGGAGCTTGAGCCTCTAAACCACTATAATTGCTATGTTGCTTGCTTTCTATTTTGCTTTATTACCTGTTGCATATTTTCACTGAAAGCATCCTGAAGTTTTCTGATATTCAGTTGAAAATAATCCACTGAAGATTGCATTAACTTAATCACAGTCTTAACCACTGTTTTATTAAAGAAAAATTTTCAGCAAACTAAAACGAGTATAAACTAAGGGCCTACACATTCCGCACTCTAGATAAGCTAGTATAGATAGTTGTCAAACTGATTAACTCTCCTGAGTAGTCAGTAAGATTATTATCTACTCCAAGCTTATTTGGACTCTGTTGTAGAAACTCAGAATCAGTGAGCTAATCTGAAGTCACTGAAAGCCGCTCAGTGTTATTGTCTCAGTAGACTTTGACTCAGGGCATTTTGTGCTTCTCAGGACTGAAACTCAGGACAACCTGACTTTCTGATTATAGTGTGTTTTAAAAGTTGAAAAATCACTATACACGTGTATTCCCCATACACGTGTGGAACTCGTTTACCCTGGGACCAACAAGTGGTATCAGAGCAGTGGTTCTAACTGACCACTTGCTTTGGTAGCCATAGTCTTGTTTACTAAGAGACTTTGGTGGTCTACTGAATATATCTTATTGCTGATATCTTACAAGGCTATTTCATCATGCCTTCTAAGAAACTACCTATGTTCTCAGTTGAGAATTATGATCTATGGAGATTGAGAATGCAGGCACACTGGTACTCTAAACATGAGAGAATGTGGAGAGTTGTGTCTCAAGGACCTTTTGAGTACAAGGTTGTTAATCCTAGATCTATTGATGCTGAAAAAGATGATCCAATGGATGAATTTCCCAAATCTGATGATCAGCTTACTCCTGAAGAGAGAAAGTTGGTTAACTTGGATTATATTGCTAAAGATACTCTGTATAGCACTATTGATGATGGTGTTATGGAAATGATTTCTCATTGTGAAACTGCCAAAGAAATTTGGGACACACTTGCTATAATGTGTCAAGGAGCTGATCATATCAAAGAAAACAAACTATATGTGGCTATTGCCAAATTTGATGGTTTTGAAATGGAAGATGGTGAATCTATTGAAAGACTTGAGGTCAGATTCACTAGCATTATGAATGACCTAAGTGCTCTTGGGAAAAGATATCCCAAAAGAGAAATTGCTCTGAAAATTCTTAGAGGACTGTCTAAGAAATGGGATATTCATGTTGTAGTAATTGAGAACACCAAGGATATTGCTTCTATGCCATATCAACAAGCTTTCTCTGAGTTGAAAGCATATGAGTTTGTGATTGATAAGAAAACTAAGAAATCTGATAGCAAAGATGATACTTCATCTAACAAAAATGTGGCTTTCAAAGCACAAGGAAAAATCTGTAACTCTAAAGAACCTGAGATCTCATCTAACAAATTTCAGGATGAAAAAGATGAGACAATTGCCCTGATGGCAAGAAGGTTTGAGAAAATGAACCACAGATTTGGTAAGTATAAAAGGTATTATAAAGATACCAGGTACAGGAACAGGAACAACTCAGAAGCTGAAGAAAAGTCTACTGAGAAGAAAAGAGACTACAAAGCTGAAGGATCCTCATCCAAAAAGAAGGACTACAAATCCAAAGAGGACAATGATCAGGATGATGATACCAACAGATGCTACAACTGCAAGAAGAAAGGACACTTCCAGTATGACTGCCCTGAGTTGAGTTCCAAGGAAAGAAAGGATCGGCAAGCCAAGAGAGACAAGAAGTATGCCAGCAAAAAGGCAATGGTTGCTGAAGAAGAACACTCTGAGGAAGGATCTAGCTCTTCAGAAGAGATGTTCTCAGATAGTGATAGTGATGATGTTTGTCTTGTTGCTGTTGAAGAGGTAAAATCTTCTATCTCTGTTGTTGCTCCTACACAAGCACCTGAGTTATCAAGTTCTTCTGTAACCAGTAATTTTGACCTGATGGGTTCTTTTGAGAATCTGATGAAGGACTATTCTGTGTTACAAGAGTTGTTCATAGAAACTCAAGAGCAGAATGAGGTACTGACTGCTGAGAAACTAAAGTGGAAAAACTCTAAGGCTGCTGAGATCACTTCTCAATTAATGGGAGTAACTAATGAACTTGATGTTCTGAAAGTACAACTCTCAGAGAAAGAGAAGGTGGTAGAGGCCCTGAAAGGAAAGTTAGAGAAATCCACTAAAGAAAATCAGCTTATCAGAACTGAGTTCAATGACCTCTTTGAGAAACATGAAACTCTAAAGAAAAGTGAGGATAGTTTGCAGAGAAAGGTAGCTCTATTGAATTCTGCATCTCATACAATAGATGAAATTCAGAGTTATCAAAGACCTGCAACTATAAAAGCTGGATTAGGATATATTCCAGGGGGAACCTCACATGATCTTCTGAATGTTGCTTCTACAAGTGGCACTAAGACTGTCTTTGTTAAACCAACGGTTTGTACTGATCTTCTTATTGAAGAACAACCCCGTGTTTTGGACAAGGGTAAAGGACCTATGGTTTCAGAGAACCTGAAAGTTCAGGAAAGAAAGCCCAAATCTCAGGAAAAGGCTAGAAAACCTGAACAATCAGTAGGAAATCCTCAGGTCAGTACTTTGAAGCCTCGGGCTAAGAAAACCAACCTGAAGAAATCTTCCCTGAACCATCAGAGGAATCCTCAGAAGAGAAACACTCAGCCCAGAAATTCTCAGAAGAGGAGACCAAGTCCTCAGATTACTAAAAGACAACAATTTCAGTACAGGCAACCTAAACCCCACTTGCCTAAGGGTAAAGGTTTCCTGAACCCAAGTCAGCAAAGACAGAGATCAGCTGCACCAAAGCCAAAGCAATGGAACAAAAGGCCTGAACCCAAGAAGAACCCTAAGGCTCATGTTCATGCTAAGGCTATCACTCATACACAGGATACTTCCAAGGCACCTAGGGTGGTGAATGTGTATGTAGATGTTTATGGAAGATAAATTAGCCACTCTAAAGTGATTAGAGTAGTCAGGAAGATTTGGGTTCCAAAAGGTACAACTAACCTGGTAGGACCCTACACCAAATGGGTACCTAAGGTCTGATTTGTTTTGCAGGTGAAGAATAAGGGCATTGAACTGAATGAAGACAACATAGCCTTGATGAGTGGAACTGAAGTTGCACCTGTTGCATGACAGTGGATGCTCAAGACACATGACAGGATACAAATATTTGCTCACTGAGTATGTTGAACAGAGTGGCCCTCAGATAACTTTTAGAGATAACTCCAAAGGACAAACAGAAGGATATGGAACACTTGAAATTGATACTGTTCATATCCATGGTTTCTGGTTTAAATCATAACTTACTTTCTATCAGTCAATTTTGTGATAAAGGATTCAGTGTTGAATTCTCAAAGAACTTGTGCTATGTAAAAGATAATGTTTCACAACAAGTATTACTGACTGGTACTAGAAAAGAAATGTGTATCTTGCTGATTGGAGGCTTACTCCTATGGATACATGTTTAATGGCCAAGAAGGCTACTGAAACCAGTTAGTTATGGCATAAAAGACTGAACCATTTGAACTTCAAAACTCTGAATAAACTTGCAAGATTAGCAGGGGTTACCTAATGAAGTGTCCAGTAAAGATCATGTTTGTGATGCTTGTCAGAAAGGCAAACAAATTAGAGCATCATTCAAAATCAAAGTAGAAGTTTCTACTAATAGAATACTTCAACTGTTACATATAGATCTCTTTGGTCCAGTAACACCTGTGAGCACTAATGGCAGGAAATATAAACTGGTAGTAGTTGATGACTACTCAAGATATACATGGGTCATTTTCTTACTCAGTAAGAAAGAAACTTAGACCAAACTGCCAGAATTACTGAAAATACTCAGTACTGAAAAGAATCTGAGTGTGGTCAAAATCAGATCAGATAAAGGCACTGAATTTATCAACCATATTATATCTGATTATTGTGCAGCAAATGGAATAACTCATGAAACATCAGCTGCAAGGACCCCTCAACAAAATGGTGTTGCTGAAAGAAGAAATAGGACTCTGAAAGAAGCTGCAAGAACAATGATTACTGAAGCTGACATTCCTAAGAGATTTTGGGCTGAGGCAGTCAATGCTGCATGCTACTCTCAGAACAGATCCATGCTGACAAAGAATCAAGGAAAAACTCCATATGAGCTGTGGAATGAAAGGAAGCCTCTTGTTTCTTTCTTTCGTGTGTTTGGTTGTAAGTGTTTCATACACAATAATGGTAAAGATCAGTTGAAAACTTTTGATAGAAAAGTTGATGAAGGAATATTCTTAGGATATTCTGAAATTAGTAAAGCCTTCAGATTTTACAACTGTATGACTCTTATTGTGGAAGAAACAGCTCATGTTGTTTTTGATGAATCTACTTGTGTTCATAAGAAACAAGAAGTTGATTCAGGAGACTTGACAAAAAGGATCACCAGACTTAGCCTGAAAAAGAATATCAAAACATCATCTGAGCCTAAAAAGAAGAAGTCAATCACTTACTATGAATGGAGTGAAAATGACTCATAGGAAGAAGAGACTCAAGATGGAAATACTCAGGCTGGTGGTACTCAGGATGATAATTCTCCACTAAAGGAAAGCCAACACACTAAAGCTGACCAATCTGAACAAACACCAGTTCAGACTCAGGTATGTAATGCCGATGAAGATGTGGTCACAGCTGAGGCAATCTCTGAATCTATCAACCAATGTGGAACAAATGTCACTGACAATGTTCTGAATGAAATATCCCCTGGGGAAGATGATTCACTCTTTCCTTTCCTATTATTCCCTGAGTTTAATGAATTACCTGAACCTAACATTTCTGATGTTGAGGATACTACTAAAGAGGGAACATCCAGGAGAACATGGTTAGATAGTCATCCTACAAGTCAGATTGTGGGAGATCTATCTGAAGGAGTTAAAACAAGAAGGTTCCATGGAAAAAGTGCTTTGTTCTGCTGTTTCCTATCTGAGAAAGAACCTACGGAGATTGAAGAGGCTCTTCAAGATTCCTTCTGGATTATTGCTATGCAAGAAGAGCTAAATCAATTTTCTAGGAATGAAGTTTGGGAGTTAGTAGATAGACCTAAGAAGCACAATGTGATTAGAACTAAGTGGGTATTCAAGAATAAGAGAGATGAGAACAATGTCATTGTAAGAAGCAAGGCAAGGCTAGTTGCACAAGGTTATTCCCAAGAAGAAGGCTTGGATTATGATGAAATCTTTGCACCAGTTGCAAGACTAGAAGCCATTAGATTGTTTCTTGCATATGCTGCTCACATGAAATTTAAGGTATATCAAATGGATGTGAAGAGTGTATTTCTGAATGGTGTGCTTAAAGAAGAGGTTTATGTGGAACAACCTCCTGGCTTCTGTCAGAATGACCAAGTTTACAGGCTCAGGAAAGCCTTGTATGGTCTGAAGCAAGCACCTAGAGCATGGTATGATACTCTATCTCAATTCCTTACTGACCATGGTTTTACCAAAGGAACTGTTGATAGAACCTTGTTCAGGATAGAAGATGGGAAAGATATCTTACTAGTACAGATCTATGTGGATGACATTATCTTTAGATCCCCTAATCATCAGTTGTGTGAGAAATTTTCTACACTGATGAAAGGTAAGTTTGAGATGTCAATGATGGGGGAGATGAATTTCTTTCTAGGACTTCAGGTGAAACAGTCAAAAGAAGGAATCTTCATCAATCAGGCAAAATACACCAGAGATCTAATTGCCAAGTATGGTATTCAGAATTGTAATGCAGTTAGAATTCCTATGAATACTAACTACAAGATGGATCCTGGTCCTGAAGGTAAGTCAGTTAACCATACTGATTATAGAGGGATCATTGGATCATTGCTCTATCTCACAGCAAGTAAGCCTGATATTACTTTTGCTGTTGGGATATGTGCAAGATTCCAAGCCAATCCAAAGGCTAGTCACATGGAAGCTGCCAAAAAGATACTGAGATATCTAAAAGGCACAGTGAATAGAGGATTGTGGTATCCAACTGATAATAACCTTGAATTAACTAGTTATTCAGATGCTGATTATGGTGGTTGCATAATTGACAGGAAGTCCACTTCAGGAACTTGTCAATTTCTTGGAAGCAAACTGGTATCCTAGTTTTCAAAGAAGTAGACCTCGGTAGCAACTAGTACTACTGGAGCTGAATACATGGCTGCAGGAAGCTGTTGTGCACAGATTCTCTAGCTAAGGCAACAATTAAGAGATTATAAGATTATAGCCAAAGAAGTTCCTATATTTTGTGATAACAACAATGCCATTGCAATATCACAAAATCATGTGCTACACACTAGATGTAAACATGTGGATATTAGGCACCATTTCATTAGAGACCATGTTGAGAAGAAAGACATTAGGATGGAGAAAATTCATACTGATAAATATAGAGCTGATATTCTTACTATGCCATTGGCTGAGTCAAGATTTCAGGAACTATCAGTGGAATTAGGGATGTTGGATCCAGGTGAGTAATTTATCCTGAAGGGAGAAGCTCTTCAGATACATGAGGTTTTTCAGTAAGAAAAACTCAGGACAAAGATCTCTCAGGATGTAAACTGAGAATCAGGATGGTTTTTGTCAAGGTCAGTGTTCAGTAAGGATTAAGTATTCAATTAATCCTGAAACACACTTGGCACATGCATTTACTCACAAAGTATTTATTTCAATCAGTAATCATTTGAAATAAATACAAAAGACCTGAACTTTAAGCGGGAATGATTGAAGGATTCTTATTGGTTAATATTTTGGCAGGACAACAAAAGGTTACCTCGATTAGAGTGAAACATCATTTTGTCACCCTAATTGCTGTCATTATTCTGCATATCTGATTATTTGCCATTAATAGCAAATAAACCTTGAGATTATATCGACCAAAGATTACATCACAACCGTTCATTCAGATTTAATGTTAGCCCTTGATCTATGTCATCAGATCATATATATATCCCAGAGTTTCCAAATTCATAACACTTTACACTCTATTTTTTTTCTACAAACCCTCCAAATTATCCAAACCCTTCGTTGCTTCAAATTCCAAAAAACCTACAATGGAGTTTTCCAGTTACGCGATGATTAAAAAGCTTGCGGAAATAGATAAACCATACTTTGAGCATGTTGTTGCAATGATCGACAACAAGACGACGCTGGTTGAAGAAGAAGCTTTAAACTTGCTTCGAATGGCGCGATTGGATAAGCTTGTAAGCAATACACCGGAGTCAGAATTACCACAAGAAGTTATGCAGTTTGTGGTAAATCTCAGAGAAGGAGAAAATGGCTCTCTGGTCTCACAACTTAGTTTCGGCACCAACGCGAAATCCAAAGCCAAAGCAATTTGTACGAGAGAGGTAAACTTATCACTTTAGAACATTAATACTGTTTTTGAGTTAAGTGATAGAGGAGATGATCTTGCAGTTTATATGTTGGGGCATGAACAAGAAATCTTGGATAGGTTTTCTACGTCTAAAGTTGAACTAAAAGGGGCGTTAAACAAAAAGTGTTTAAAACCTGTTTACAAAGTTTTGATCGATATTGTAGCCAAGTGCTTGATGAGCACCTCTAGAAGTTTAGAGTAGGTGAGTCGGAACAAGTTGAGACTCATGGCTGCAATAGAGGACTCACCCTCTATAAGTTTTAACTGGCTAAAGTTCTTGGTGGATTACATATTGAGTCAGAGTCCGAACCTGAAATATGCTCAAGGAGCATTTACAAAGAATGGGAGAGTTCTATTTGGAACTAAAATCAGTTTTCTGATTGAGACATTACCAAGAAAGAAGATGTTCCTATTGTCCGGAATTCAATTTTCCCGGAATAGGATCATGTTCAGGAAGCCAAAGTCGCAGAGAGAGAGACAGGCGATTTCTGAAAGTCCGAGTTCGACAGCTCAAGATGAGCCTGAAGAGCAGGTTGTCCAGAGTGAGCCTGAGGAGCAGACAGAGCAGGTTGAGATTGAGAGCTTTGAGTCTGATCAGGACAATCGGACAATTGCTGATGTCACAAGAACTAAAGGCAAGAAGGTGGTGGAAAAGGTTGAAGAAGAGCCTGAGAAGAGGAAGAAAACTCTTGAACTTCTGAGAGTTAAGAGGGAGATTGGTGAACAGAAGAAGGCTCAGGAAGAGCAAAAGAGGAAAAAACGGCTGAGGAAAGCTAGTGAATTGGCTCCAGGAGAGAAATCTCCATTGGACACTCTTGTGAAAGCAATCTCACAAGTTGTTGAGAAAGAGGCTGAAACCATCCCTAAGGCTGAAAAGGATGAGGACGTGTTCACTGATGTCCTCAATACAAGTATTGGGGATGATCGCATTACCAGAGAAATCTTCACAGGTTCTCAAAAACCTGCTGAAGAGACCCAAATACCGATCCCACCCATTCACCCCACAGAGCCAAAAATTCCCACACCTTCAGAGGCTCATTCTAGCTCTGAAGAGGAGTCACCGGTTTCTGAACTCAGGAAAGGTGAGGCTGAGGAGAAAGAATGGAAGTTGAAAGCTGAACGCTTTGTCTTGGACAAATACCCAGAGCTTGCCAACTATCCTGATCTTCAGGATATGTTCATCAGACTGAAAATGGCCATGTTGATAGTCAATCAGTCTTTCACCATGATGCTGAGAATTGGGAACTTTAGACGAGAAGATTTTTGGGCGGAAGAAGTGGCGGAATTAGATGCCTTTTCAGGGTTGGGCAAGAAGAGGCTGAGAATCAAACCTATTGAGTTTGAAGCACTGATCAGGAAGAAACTGGCTGAGAGGAAGGATGTGGATCAGTCCTAGAAAACTGATGAGGGTCAGGACAAGGAAGATCCCTCTCAGGACAGAACTGATAAGGACCCTACCGAGGGTAGTCAGAAACATGTTGAGGCTGGAGCATCCGCTCAGAGGGAACAAGCTCAGGATTTTTCTGAACTTCAGATGATTACAATGGGAGAAACCCCTCAGGAGCCTTCTGCACCTACATCTGGCGAGATTGGGCTTCAGACTGAAGCTGAAGAAGAGATCCCTATTCCTCCACAACCAACTGTTGATTTAACACCCATTGTAGAGAAATTAGCCAAGTTCAAGCCAATGATTGATCAGATGGCGAAGCTTGAACCTCTGGTTGGAGAAGTGCCTAAAATTGCTGAGACACAAATTTCTCAGGGTGAATCCATCAAAACACTTAGCACATGTATGATAACACCAGCTCAGGTAAATTTACTATCCACTTCTATTGATATCAAATTTACTTCATTCAATACAAAGTTAGATGATATGGCTAAGGAGATGAAGGAAGAGATGGAGAGATAGTTTGATTTGAGATCAAAAGTGCTTGAGGATTTTTGAAATCCAAGACTGATGAAATGATCAAATCAGCTGTTGAGGAGATGAGTAATTCATTGATGGAGAAAATGAAGGCAACTTATGGTGGTCTTGCTGAAGACACTAGTACTGGTCTGAATGTGCTGAGAAGGATTCAGGATGAGCATTTTCATGTGGCGACAGAAGTTAGATCGATTGGCAGAGAACAACTTCACATGGACAGAACTCTTTCCGAGCTGATGAGATTGAACCAACTGATGAGATTGAATCAGAAGAAGAATGATTACCTTATTCCTTTTGTTTCAGTAGATGACATAAGAAAACCATTGTAACATATACTCTTTGGTTTTTTAGACTAATGAAAAAATCTACTGATTTTCTGTTTGATCAAAAGATAATTTCTCATTATCTTACTAATTACTTGATGGTTGCCTTTTACTTGTTTTACTTGCTTTATGAATTTAAACCTGAATAGATGATAGGTTTACTGTTGTTTGCAAGCTTGTAACAAGATGGTTTTTGCATCATCAAAAAGGGGGAAATTGTTGGGAGATGAATTTAATAAAGATTTTGATTAGATCCCAAAACCCCTAAGTATGACATGTTTTAGGACAATCTTGATAGTATAGGATCAGGTTTTAAATTGTTGTTATGTTTCAGGATTATCTGCACCATGTATAGTCAGCAGATATAGATCAGGTGAGAATAGGTCTGAAGATCACAGATGTTTCCTGAATACTAAAACATACTGAAGACCAAAATTATACCGAAGGATCAATAGAGCCTGAAGAAGGGAAGATCCTGAAGAATAGAAAGATCTTGAAGACCAGAAGATCCTGAAGACTCTTTTGTACTGAACCAAATGACCCTGAACAAGTCACTTCAAGAAAAATAGTGTTTGTTCATTCTTAGTACAAACAAAGAGAATGTTATACGTTCGTGACCACTAAGGAAAATATCAGATCAGTGTGGTTGACTAAAAGAGCCATTTTGTTTGTCTCTGTTCAAAGGAAGATTTTAACCAATGAGGAGGCGACAACAGCGTACTTTACTAACACTGAAAGCAACATTTCCCTGAAGAATGTCAGTGTTGATATTTGTCTTGTTCACAGAAATTGATGATTGGCTGCTTGTCTGGATATTTCCTAAAACATGCAAGGGTGCGTTCAAACCCTAATATAGTCGTTCATCAATTACTCAAAGAAGAAACTCTAGATGTTATCTCTCCAACGGATAGTTTTCAAAGGTAGACTTCTGGAGAGTTGCTTATAAATACCAGAGGCCTTGGACATTTCAAGGTTACGGGAAATAAAAGCAACTCCAGAGCTCATTCGTATTCAAGCAAATCTTGTGAAGCACTCGAAACCCTGAGAATTTTCCAAGTGTTTCGTCTTTGAAGAGAGCTCATTTACTAAGCCTAGACTTAAGATATCCAAAGCTTAGTTTGAGATATCCTAGCCTTTTACTTGTGTTTGATTGTAAAAGGATATCTCATCCTAGTTGGAAACCAACCAAAAAAAAATCAAACCCTTTGATTAGGTAAGTTTGTGTGTGTAGTTGTTGGAAGTGAGATTTGTAAAGAGTAAGTAAGTTGTTGTGTTCAGTCTGAAAAACTTTAGAGAAGAAGTTAGTAAGCTGATTGTTTAGTCTGAACGCTTGTGTGTGTGTTGAGTTAGTAAGCTGGAGTAGTTCAGCCTGAAAACTCTTGATAGAAAGTTAGTAAGCTGCTGAGTTCAATCTGAAAGCTTAAGGTAGTAGAAGTAGTGAGTTAAGGAATTTCTCTGAGGATCAGAGAGAGTGGACGTAGGAGTTTGAGCCTCTGAACCACTATAATTGTTGTGTTGTTTGCTTTCTATTTTGCTTTATTACCTGTTGCATATTTTCACTGAAAGCATCCTGAAGTTTTCTGATATTCAGTTGGAAATAATCCACTGAAGATTGCATTAACTTAATCACAGCCTTAACCACTGTTTTATTAAAGAAAGATTTTCAGCAAACTAAAATGAGTATAAACTTAGGGCCTACACATTCCGCACTCTAGATAAGCTGGTATAGATAGTTGTCAAACTGATAAACTCTCCTGAGTATTCAGTAAGATTATTATCTACTCCAAGCTTATTTGGACTCTGTTGTAGAAACTCAGAATCAGTGAGCTATTCTAAAGTCTCTGAAAGCCGCTCAGTGTTATTGTCTTAGTAGACTTTGACTCAGGGCATTTTGTGCTTCTCAGGACTGAAACTCAGGACAACCAGACTTTCTGATTATAGTGTGTTTTAAAAGTTGAAAAATCATTATACACGTGTATTCCCCCCCATACACGTGTGGAACTCATTTACCCCGGGACCAACAGATTACCACTCTTTTGAAGAAAGCCCCTGGACTAGTTGAGAGGACGGGGAGCTGATTCACATTGAATCGGAGGAGGAGGTTGCTGTCAGTTCTGAAAGAACTACAAGTACTAGCAGAGAGGAGCAGGTTGAACAGATGGATGAAGAAGAAGAAGGAGAGGCAGAGGGAGTAGAAGTTGAGGCTACTGAGGAGCAAACACCATCTGATTCTGTGCCTTTCAGTACGGTGTTCAGAAGAGAAATATCCCAAACACCAACCCTCACCATCACCAGCCAAACCACCATCTCCAACCCCAACCCCATCTGCACCAGCTGAACCACAACCCCAAACTGCCCCCGAACCTCAACCAGAACCCCAACCTGAGCCAACTCCACCTCAACCAGAACCCCAATCAGAACCTATCCCACCTTCAGAACAGATTGCCCAGGAACCAGAATGGTAAGAGGAACCGATTGCTAAAGAAGTCGTTCCCAGAGAGGATCTCTACGTTTATCTTACCCACAATCCATTCAACACCCGGATCGTTCTGGAGTCATCAGATACGGAGGATCCAACCTTGTTTATACTGAGGCAACAGGTTAAGGCTTATCTTGACCAGATTTGCTCGGATCTGATCAACCATCCAGGTTTTCAGCCTAAGATTGAGGAGATTGTTTTCTGGAGAGACATAAGGTTGAAGGGCATTGAGGAATTTTTAATTCTGATGGAAGCACTGGGAGCTGATTACTTTGTGGATCTGGAGGCAAGATGCATGGAAAATGCTTGTGTGAGCAGTGCAGCTGAACTAGCCACTGATGATGATATCAGGTGGTTAATTCATGAAAAATTTGGCATTGCTGAGGTTAATGGAGAATAAGCTTACTGGGATCAAGATGTTGAGCAAGCTGCCGATGAACCAGGCGTGGGTGATGCAGATGTGACCCTACCTGGTGAGGCTTCAACATCTGGCAGGACGGTTGCCTTAGATGTTGTTACCCTAGATCATATTAAAAAAAACATTCAAGATGGGGTACAGGCAACTATTGATGCTAAATTTAACACTTTGGCAATTGATCAGATGAAAAAATTCAGAGAAGAGCAACATGCTTTGGTCGATGCAGAAAGGAAAATAACTGTAGATAAGCTACTGAACATGCACGATAAAATCACTGAGCCTGTGATGAAGAAGGTTGACCCACTCACAGATAAAGTAGCTATACAGATTTCTATGCTTTCTGACCTCGGAACTCTATTGGAAAGTGTCTGGTCTTCTCTGGAGAAGACAGATACATCTCTGGATGCTGGATGGAAGAGGTTTGAGGGATCCATCCTGAGGGCCGAGAAATCAATTAAAGCTGGTTTAAACAGGTTGCTGGGCCCTGAACCCACATCTTCCACGGTGCAGATTACCCCGTTGGCTGTTGAGGAACTGAAGGACGAAATGCTGAATCAGTTCAGATCTCTTACCCTCAAGTTAACCAACCTTTTTGATGCAACCAAAAAGGGGGAAGGGGTAGAGGAGGCAGAAAAATAGTTTCAATTGATTGTTGCGAGTACAATGCCATCAGCTGAACCATCTATGCCGACTCCATCTGCACCATCTATGCCAACTGTTGCCATGCCAAAAATTGCCCCAACTGTTCCTATACCCGACACCGAACTGGTGAAAATCATTGAAACAGTTGAAAAGCATGGGGAAGACATTCAAGCTCAAGGGAAGGCCATTTCTGAACAGAAAACTGCTCTATCTGATGTTGTTGCAAGAGTAGATAGGATAGAAGATTTCTCTTCTACAGTTCAGAAAAGGTACGAATCTGAAGATCAGGCCAAGAGCCTTAAGCTGGCTAAGCAATTATTGGAAGAAGACAAAGAAGCTGAGGCAGAAGCCAAGAAGAAAGAGAAAGGCAAGGGCAAGCAGGTTAAGATTCCCACTCAGACTCAGAAGCAGGTTGAAACTAGGTCGAGGTCTCAGATCACTCCAGCTCAGTCAGAAGAGCAGAAAGTCAGGCAAAGAGTGATAGATACTGCTATCAAGAATAAGAAACTGGCTGATTCCAAAGGCCTGCATATAAGCTATGTCAGAAAACAAAGAAAGAAGGCTGCTGCTGCTGAGGATATAGTCCGGGAAGAAAGGGCCTTACCTGCATTCTGTAAATGACTTACTGGTTGCCCGAGAGGATCTGATACCAGAATGGAATAAGATTAGAGCAGATTGTCTATGTGATGTATACATTCTGGAGAAGATTCCCATATCTGATGATCAAGGACAATACAATGATGAATTCAGAAACTGGTTAGAAACCAAATATCCAGAATTCTCCGAGATTGTGATGAAGGAGGGCAAGACAATGAATCTGATTCCTGAAGCACCACCTTTCGAGATTCTATTGCCACCTCTTAGACCGAACAAGACTCTTGCTTTCAAAAAGTTGTACTATGAATTTGCCAAGAAATGAGGATCATTGGGAAGGAACGACTGGCTGCTCTGATGCAGAGGATGTACAAGGTGTTCGATATTCCTGAAGAGCTCTAGAAGTTCAGATATTGAAGAGATCATATCAGAAGACCTTCTTAGAGTCAGTTGATAGGTATTTCTGTAATTGTAAACGTTTATATCCTTAATGAAATACTCTACCTTTCTGATTCTAAGAAAACTTCTCATTGTCTTCTGAACTGTGTGTTATTTCTATTATTTTTTGATTAATTATTTTGGTTCCATCAAAAAGGGGAAAATTGTTGGGAAATTTGTAGTTTTGATGGAAGTTCCAAAACAGATTGTAATAGGACCAGTCAGACCTGTTAGCTGACTGATGAATTAGATATCAGATAGGATGACCAGCTGAATTGTATAAACAGCTGATGTAACAGATAGGTCACATATTGAGGGGGAACTCAATATGTATAGGCTAAGTTCTGAAGATCAGATAAGTCGAAGTCTTGAAAATCAGATAAGCTGAAGATCAGAAGAGCTGAAGATTAGAAGACCAGAAGAGCTGAAGACATCAAGACCAGAAGACCTACATCAGATAACACGAAGGAGAATCAGTAAGTTTTTCTAAGACAACTTACATCAGAAGATTCAAACCAGGTAGACAGACCAGTCCGTATCTGATCTGGTCAGATCCATCAGGTGAGTATATCAAGTTACCTAGTAAGAGCCAAAGTCAATCAGACAAGAAGAATATCAATCTTGTTAGTAAATCAAGTGCCGAACTTGTGTACTTATAAACCAATGAGAAGAAGACACGCACGTACAGAACTGACACTTGCAGGACGAGTGCTTCAGAGTCTAACGGCTACAAAGGACAAGCTTACATGCTTTTGGCCATGCCGCCTCTGAGCACGTCAAATCAAGCCTGCAAACCTACCTTAAATAGACCGAAATTTGAATTGCTCTCCAACGGCTAGTTCGATTTCATGCCTATAAATATGGGATCAACCTTCATAGTAAGGTTACAGATTATACAAGCTCAAAGATCAAGCAAGGTTTTCGCACGAAGAACACAAATCAAGAATATTTTCTAAGTGTTCATCCCATAGTTCTTAGCATAGAATTCTTATTCTTTAGCTTTAGGCTACTCAAATACTAGGATAGAATTCAAGTTGGAACATACAAATCTTATACCCAAACCCACAAAGTTAGGTTAATTTTGATTAAGTAAGATTTCAGACTAGGGTTTCTAGTTTCTAATTTCTGGGATTGTTGAGTGAGAACTCTTGAAACGTCTGTTGTACTGTGTTGGACTAACACATTAATCTAAGTTCAGATTGGTTAAGTGAGTGCCCCTACTGATAGGGAAGAGTGGACGTAGGACGAGTTGTCCGAACCATTATAAATCTTGTGTGATTTATCTGCTTTACACTCTTAGCACACTACCTGCTTTACATTGCATGCATGTTCTGAGTCTGGATCAGATTTGCACCAAGCAACTGATCTGATCAGGCTGACACCTTTGTCATCTGGTCTAAAATAAATTACTCAGAATCTGGTTTGAGTAAAATTGATTTTTCACATGGGTTAACTTATCCTCCGCACAAACAGTTGAGCTGATAGACGCCGAACTGATCTACTTCCAAGTTGTCAGTAAGTCGGATATCAGTCTGTACTGCTTCACTCGCACTCTGATCAGACATACTTGCATATCGACATTGATCTCACAAAAGTTTTAGAAGTCTATTCACCCCTCGCCTCTAGACTTCTACCCTCACAAAACTCGTTCGGGACCTACAATGTTCACACAACAATTATATTAGTTACATATAGAGTTAACTACAAATTACAACTTGTACCATTGTCTTTTTTATAAATTGCAACCTTTACTATTTTTTTAAACAAAATACAATATATACTAGTAAAAAGTGATTGATTCCAACCTGAGACTCATTTTTGTGGAACTTTTCAGTTAAATATCACCTACAAATGATATGTTATATATACCACAATGCTTTGTCCGTTTTATAAATTGCAACTTTTACTTTTTTTTTTAACAAAATACAATATATACTAGTAAAAAGTGATTGATTCCAACTTGAGACTCATTTTTTGTGGAACTTTTCAGCTAAATATCGCCTACAAATGAAGCTAGTTCCTTCCTAATTTTCCAATGTGGGATAGAAGGGATTTCCTTTTCCCCCACAATTTCCTTCTTCAACTTTTCCATAATAATTGCAAACTTAGTGTATTAATATCTCATTCACCCGAAATTGGTTTTGAGCATATAAATACATCAAATTAATCTACTCGAAACGTAGATTACGAATTTGCAACTTGTTTCCATTTTCCAAATGGATCATTAATTAGAAATCTGGTCAACATTGGGTCAACACTCAATCTCACAACCAATTTCCAACAATCCCCCACATGAATGATATTAATGCATGTGAACACCTAAGAAAGTCCCGACGAGCCATTGTTGCATCGGGGTAGGTAGCTTGTGGCTTTGAACCTTCCCTAGTGAAATGCCATCGGATTTACTCGCTGCTCAGTGAACATCTTGAACTGGTCAGCTTTTTGTGTAAACCAAGACAATGACATACACAAAACAATGACTCTAACACCTTTTTGGTTCTCACGTTGTTGTCCATTTTGGTCGTGGACCATATCTTGAATTCATAAGTGTGTACTGAAATGTCAGTTGAAGCTGCCCCACTTCACACTTATACAGGTGATCTCCTATCAAGAGTACCCTACAATACTCCACCTTAGATAAGGTATAGGAATCATTAAAAGCAGTAAATCTTAACCTCACCACACGTCATCAGGTTTTGCATTTTGAAAATGTAAGTGGCACTTGAAGGGATTCGAAAATGGGCTTGAAATCATGGGTTTCAAGTGCATAACCGAGTGCTTCATAGCTTAGTTGTCTCATTGAACCAAGTTATTGGGATCCTCCAGTCATCATGGATGATTTACCACTATGAACACCCTTTAATGTGTGGGTTTTAGCCCCATTCCCCTTACCACACTATACATTTGATCTCTACCAATGCCTTTTGTTAGCAGATCCGCAATATTTTCTTTTGACTTCACGTAGTCAATGGAGATTACTCCACTTGAGATCAAATGTCTAACGGTATTATGTGTCCTTCGTATATGTCGAGACTTACCGTTGTACAAGTGACTTTGTGCCCTCCCAATAGCCGACATGCTATCACAGTGAATCATAATGGGAGGCATCGGTTTGTTCCAACCGGGAATATCCTCTAAGAAGCTTCGAAGCCATTATGCTTCTTCTCCAACCTTATCTAAGGCTATGAACTCCGATTCCATTATGGATCGAGCTATGCACGTTTGCTCCTCCATTATTTCCATGACACTGCTCCTCCACCTATAGTGAACACATATCCACTGGTGGCCTTGGAGTCTTTGTGTCAGATATCCAGTTTGCATCAGTGTATCCTTCTAACACTGCTGGGTATCTTGTGTACAAAATTCCATGACTTAGGGTATGTTTTAAATACCTCAGAACTCTTGTCAGAGCTATCCAATGATCCTTGCCAGGATTACTTGTGAATCTACTAAGTTTGCTAAAATAATATGATATATCTGGACGCGTACAGTTTGAAATGTACATCAGGCTCCCGATAATCCTAGCATATTCCCGTTGTGATACTGGGTCTCCCTTATTTTTGGCTAAGTGTAGACTTGGATCTACCGGAGTATTAGTCGGGGGTTTGTCAAAGGCATTGAATTTCTTGAGCACACTCTCCACATAGTGAGATTGTGTTAAGACAACTCCATCAGATTTTCTAGAGATCTTTATCCCTGGAATGACATCTGCCAGACCCATATCCTTCATGTCAAAGTTTCTCTTTAACATGTTCTTAGTATTCACGATTAAGTCATGACTGCTCCCCATAATGAGCATGTCATCCACATATAGGCACACTATCATATATTCTTCTTGTGTGCCCTTTATGTAGACACATTTGTCACACTTGTTGGTTTTGAAACCATTTGATAACATCACTTTATCAAATTTCTCATGCCACTTGAGAGGTGCTTGTTTGAGTCCGTACAAGGATCTAACAAGTTTACACACCTATTTCTCTTGGGCAGGTATCACGAACCCTTCAAGTTGTTCCATGTATATCTACTCATCTAATTCCCCATTTAGGAATGCCGTTTTCACATCCATCTGGTGTATCTCAAAGTTATGCAAAGATGCAATGGCAATGAGTACTCTTATGGATGTGATTCTAGTAACAAGGGAATATGTGTCGAAGAAGTCGTATCCTTCCCTCTGTTTGAACCCTTTTGCTACTAAACGAGCTTTATACTTATCGATTGATCCATCTGTCTTGTATTTTCTCTTTAGGACCCATTTGCATCCTAAAGTTTTACATCCCGGTGGAAGATCAACTATCTCCCACGTATGGTTTTGCATGATGGACTCAATTTCGTTGTTTATAGCTTCTTTCTAGAGAGGAGCATCTGGACTGGACAATGCCTCTTGAATTGTCCTGGGTTCATTTTCCATCATGTATGATAGAAAATCTGGGCCAAAGGACTTTTCCTTTCGTGCTCTCTTACTGTGTCTTGGTTGCCAAAGGACTTTTCCTTTCGTGCTCTCTTACTGCGTCTTGGTTCCTCACCAACCGTTGGCGGACCATTTGTAGTTTCATAAGTTCTCTTACGCAAACTTACTTGTTCATTATCATTTTCCCTTTCCTTCTTAGGGAATATGTTCTCGAAGAACACAACGTTCCTAAATTCGATGGTCATCCCTACGTTCATCTCAAGAACGTCCGATTTGTGCACCAAGAATCGGTATGCACTACTGTTATGTGCATATCTAATGAAAATGCAATCAACAGTTTTGGGTCCTATTTTGACTTGTTTGGGCTTAGGTACTTAAACCTTAGACAGGAACCCCCACACTTTAAGATAATTAGAGGAAGGCTTCCTCCCTTTCCATAGTTCGTATGGAGTCTTATCCCTCTTTTTGTGTGGCATTTTGTTAAGAATGTAGTTTGCAGACAGTACGACTTCCCCCCACATATTCTGGGGTAAGCCCGAACTAATCAACATAGCATTCATCATCTCTTTCAGAGTACGATTTTTGCGTTCAGCAACACCATTTGATTGAGGTGAATATGGAGCAGTATTTTGATGAATAATGCCATTTTGTGAACAAAATTCTTCAAACTGTGCAACATATTCTCCACCTCTATCACTTCGAATCATTTTGATTCTTTTGCTAAGTTGATTCTCAACCTCATTCTTATACCTTATGAATGCCTCAATGGCTTCATCTTTACTTTTCAAGAGATACACATAACAGTATCTTGTGCAATCATCAATAAATGTTATGAAGTAATTTTTCCCACCTCTAGTTTGCACAAACTTCAAATCACACACATCGGTATGAATAATTTCTAGAGGTCTAGTACTTCTTTCCACTGAATGGAATGTTGTTTTGGCCAATTTTACCTCAACACAGATCTCACATCTTTGTGAATCAAATTCCATTCTAGGAAGTAAATCTAAATTCACTAACTATTTTAGTGTATTTAAATTTACATGTCCTAATCTTCCATGCCATAAATTAGAACACTCAAGCAAGTAATTAACGATATTTATATTAATATTGTGTTTAATGTCTCGCTTGACAGTCAGTACATTCATCTTGAAAAGGCCCTTCTCAAGGTATCTTTTTCCAACAAATTGACCACCTTTGGTCAGTACAAAGTTATTAGTCTCAAACACTAATTTAAATCCGACCTTACTTAACAAAGAGCCGGAGACTAAATTCTTGTGAATGTTTGGGACATGCAGCACATCCACGAGAATTAGTTCTTTTCCCGAGGTCATTTTCAGCACCATTTTACCTAGTCCGACCACATTTGAAGTTGCAGAGTTACCCATGAAGAGAGTTCTGCCATTGATCTCTTGGTAAGCGGAGAACATTTCTTCGGGCAAGGACTTGTGCTCGGCAAGGTTGGCCTGATTTTGATCAGCCTTCTTTGGATTTCGACATTCACTTGCCTTGTGTCCGGGCTTTTCACAATTGTAACAGGTACCCTTAAACTTTTTGTAGTTTCAGGGTTTCTGTGGCTTGCCATCACGTTTCCTCCTTTTGCCCTTCCTGGACTCAGCCAAATTTACTCGTGCCTCTCCACTTTTCTTGTCGTTCTTGATCTTCCTCGATCCTTAGTCTTACGATCAGATCCTCAAGCCCCATTTCCTTTCATTTGTGCTTGAGATAATTCTTGAATTCGTTCCACAGAGGCGGTAGCTTTTCTATCAGAGCGGCTACTTGAAAGGATTTAGATAGTTGCACACCTTCAGCATGAATTTCATGAAGGATCAACTGCAACTCTCGAACTTGGTCCAAGATCGTCTTCGAGTCAACTATTTTGAAGTCGAGGAACCGTCCGACACTGAATTTCTTCATTCTGGCATCCTCCGTTTTGTACTTCTTATCCAAAGACAACCACAGTTCTTTGGCAATCTTGAATGTGGCGTAGACACTGCATAGGGAGTCGTCTAGCCCATTCAAGATGTAGTTGTGACATAGGAAATCACTATGATTCTATGCATCCAACGCAGTCAACCGTTGTTGATCATTTTCATCATCTTCAATGGTCGGGGGATCTTCCCTTAGGAAGCGAGCAAGTTTCAGGGTGGTCAGATAGAAAAACATCTTCTGTTGCCACCATTTGAAATCATTTCCGATGAACTTCGTCGGTTTCTCCATATGAGAAGGAGGAACAGTCATGGGAGTAGTAGAAGTAGACATCTTCGAATACACAGAATATCATCTTACGATTGTTAGAAAAATGGTGTTGTGTGTGTAGACGAAGATGATGAAGACTCAATACGAAAAGTCGAGGCAAGAGTTTGACTCTCTTTCTGTAAGATGATATTGCCCCGTACTCCGGTGCAATACGGTATCAATGTCAATCGTCCCCAAGATACAACGACTTTAGAACTTCACGATCATTGCAGAAATCTAGATTGCTAGTATGCTTTTGTATGCACAGAATGCTATTCGATTTTCGGATGAAAGAAATGATTTCTGAGGATTGAATTTATAAGAGTTGAAGAATTGTGGTGTCTTCGATTTTCGGATGAAAGAAATGATTTCTGAGGATTGAATTTATAGGAGTTGAAGAATTGTGGTGTCTTCTAGTGAATAGGTGCTACTTTCTGGACAGGACGAATCTAGGCCCTCTGATCATGTCACTTAGATCAGATCTAGATCCAACAGCCCAGATCGCACCCTTTCGCATGGGCGGCTCGGCCAATGCACGCGGTTCGATTGAACCGGTCCATGGTCTGTCTTGATTATTGGCGTTCGTAAACGGGCGATCTACACGCGATCTGGGTCACGGGTTCGATCCTTGGCGGAAAATGGGCTTAGCTCTTTCTGTAGAGGGCCATCGCTACTAACTAAAGTCATTTAACGCGACAAGTGCAACGTGTGCGTGCCCGTGCAGGTGCGGTCAATAGACTCTTTGGGTTTGGGCTAACCGTAGCATCACCAATAAGACTTTAGTCAAATTGACTTTCCATATCACAATTATATTAATAAGGACACCATTTTATTCCTAATTTTCCAACGTGGGATAGAAGGGATTTCCCTTTCCCCTAGAATTTGCTTCTTCAACTTTTCCATAATAATTGCAAATTTAGTGTATTAATATCTCATTCACCCGAAATTGATTTTGAACATATAAATACATCAAATTAATCTACTCGAAATGTAGATTACTTGTTTCCATTTTCAACAAATGGATCATTAATTAGAAATATGATCAACATTGGGTCAACACCCTATCTCACAACCAATTTCCCATAGCAACCATGAATCTGAAATTAAAACTGAATTTTTGCTAGTATCTGAACCAGAACAAACTTTAATGTCATCGGCGACTCCGAAAGAACGGCGGCGGCGTGTTTCAGGGAAAGAACCATGCGGCGGCGATCTTGTTTTAGGGAAAGACTACGGTTGTATTTCAGGAAATACGATCATTTCAAAATCGACAAGTGGAGAAGGCAAAAGTCTAAATTTGAGATATAAAATGTGGAAACTTTAATGAGGGATATGAGATCTGGGGGGCGAAGCACATCTGGAGAAGAATGGACGGTTCTGGAGATTGAGAACTGATGGAAACTAGGAAATTAAATGTAGCAAAATAAATTAATTATTTTAAGGGTTATTTTAGTAAATTCAATTTTATTCTACGTATATCCATCTAACAAAAAGATATCAAGTAAACATCAGTTATCTAAACTCTTAATGTTGGTAAACCCATTTATAAGTTATCCCTCAACCGAACTCCATAAGTAAACAGAGCTTTAATTTACATGTGGAAAACCCTCGAGGCTTTACTATCGTGAGAATACTCTTTCTTTTTAATTATTTAAATAAAAAAAGGCAGAGCGTAATTAATTTTGCAAAGGCCAATTCCAATCAAACTTGTTCACTAAGGTAAAGGCAATCAAGTTCATTCTAATTGACTGTCTTGTTCATTCATATGTAAAATGGTATTTGCGACAAATTACAAGTAATTATAATCATGTAAAATTGTGTATATAAGTAATTTGAAGTATTTTTTTTATTAATTAAATTAAATAAACTCTTAAAAATTACTCCCTCCGTACCGTAATAATGTGTACAATTTCCGTTTTGGTTCGTCCCGCAATAACGTGCACATTTCCTAAAATGACAAAACACTCAAAACTTACACACTCACAATATCATTATAATTGATTTAAATAATATTAATAAAATAAGTTTTCTTAGTTTATGTGCCGGATATGGGTGCATGTTATCTCGATACAGAGTGAGTATAAGCTAAAAATTGAAATATGAGTGTCTTTGGTAGTTTATGAACATTTTTTAAGTATTATTAACTTTTTTTGCAAATATTATTAACTTTTCTTTGAATATTTTTACAAACACCATAAATTTCTACTATTAATCAATTTTCGTATAATTTTTTTTTCTTTTTTTGACAGGCACATAATCATTAATTTTAATCATTTTGTCAAAAGGATAATATTTTGCAAACACGCTTGTGCCTTAAATACTAACTTTCACTCTTTGAATTCCACATCACATGTAAGCCAAATATTAAATAAACTCACTGATTTTTTTTTATTTAATATACAACAAGATATTGAATACCACTCTAAAAAATAATATTCTGTAATACTAATAAAATAATAAATAACCGCTCATTCTCTCTATTCTTAATTGAGTGGGTCTTATAAGCGTCTTAGTGTATCATGCAATTTGTTATATTAAAAGATCAATTTATTTACACTGAATAGTATAATTATTTTTTTATATTAATAGTTTTTGATTCAATATAAATAAAGTACACATTTTAATATAATAAGTTGCATGATTCTAAATTACACTAGGAATACACCGTGTACCTGAATGAATACATATTTAGCCTTCTTTATTGTGCATGTGTCCACCAATAATTAAAAAACACATTATCTTATCTATATATACACACACGGGGTACTCATTAATATGATCGATTTTTTTTTTTTTCATTTTAACGACGAATCTCGATTAGTGTAGCAACTAGGCAGTAGGCACTAGCAAATAGCAACCCAAATATGTGAACTTAAAATTGATTTATCATAATAATTTTAAGTATCTATCTACCCCTCCATCCCAAATTATATAGGCTATTTGATTTGTACATGAATTAAGAATATATTTTAAATTAAATGAGAAATTTTGTAATTATAATTTTATTTAATAATTGTTATAAATTCTGATATAATTAATGCATAAAGTTATATTTGTAAATTAATTAGAAAAGATTATTATAAAAATAAATATATATATTTGAAACCTAAGTAAGTTTTCTATAAAATTTGTTCATATTATGAAATTTATGTCATTATACTTACGAATTAATACAACAACACTTATTAACTAATATCAATATATTTGTAAACTGAGATCATAACATTAAATATTTTAGGTACAAGTTTATAAGAGTAATGATGTCAGTTTATAAGTGTTTCATTGTATAAACAAGTTTCACAAGAGAGTCTGTGTTGGAGCGTAGGTCTCCAGTGAAACTTGCTCACAGTATGAAATTTATACCACTACATTTATAAATTAATACTGTAACACTTATAAACTGATACCACTATAAACTGAGATCATATTAAATAATATAATTAATTATAATTTATAAAAATTGTGATATTAATTTATAAATATAATAGTATGAAATAATGGTGGTATTAATTTATAAATATAATGATATCAATTTCATACCGCTAACAGGTTTAATAGGAGATTTGTGATTCTCGAAATATGCACCAAAGACACCAAAGAGAGATATTATATATGTATATATTGATGAGATACTTTTGTATTCTTTTATAGTAACACTTTTGAAATTCGAATGACACAAAAATATGTAAAAATAAGTTAAATTCATGTAACTAATAAACTAGCTAGTATGTGCATTTATTAATCACATACTTGCGGATTATAATTTCCTTATTAGTTTATGTTAAAGCGGCTTAGAGTATGTTGGTTTCAGTGTCAAAGAATAAACTAAACAACAAAAATAGGTAGAAGAGAATAATTACATAACTGCATGGATTTTTCCTCTAACTAGAATTTATTTACTTAAAAAAATTTAAGCGGTGAAATTATTAGGTTACTAATAATATCGTTATGCGGCTACGACTAAACTAATCTCGTCATCAACATTTATGTACTCATAAAAAATTTGTAGTGACTAAATAAAGATTCGACGTCAGTTATAAAAATATTGATAAATTCGGACGAGTAAATGATCAAATTTGCGGCGACTATATAAAAATACTTATTTAAATTACGTATGATCACCAATAAAGGTAGCTGCAAATGTGCGTAATTCCTCGTCAAAATAACGAAAGAGTTCAATATATCAAAATTAGGAAAACATGAAAGAAAGTATCTACGAATTAAAAGAGGTCATTTGTCATTTGCGCTCCACAATAAAGTAAATTATTGATAAGGGTGAGTCTCATGTGTATCCTGGTGCAACGTGAATATATAGTGCATTTTAGAATCGTGCAATTTTTTATATTAAAATATGCAACTTGTTTACATTGAACTGTGCAATTATTAATATGGAAAAATAATTGCATGTTTCAGTATAAATAAATTGCATCTTTCAGTATAATAGGTTGCACGGTTTTAAAATGCACTATGAGTGTATGGTGCACCTGATGCATGCAAGACGTAGGCTATTAGGAATGCTAGTTGCTAATAAAAACCTCTAAAAATTTGTTAGTGATGTCAATTAGCTAGTTACAAGTACAAATATATGAATAACAGTTCGAAATAGTGTAAGACATGCAGAATACAATAGAGAAACATCATGACGATATTAGGAGTTAGGCAAGAAGAATCAGGTAAAAGATATCATCAAGAGATGATCGCTCGATAGTATATTGTAAGATCACTCATTAAGGCTATGTTTTTTAGGATGAGAGGCTATTTTTTTTTAGGATGAGATTTTTATTTTATATAAAATTAATATTTAATAGTGATGTATTTTGTATTATTATATTGTATTGTGTAAAAAAAATGAGATAAAGTAAAAAAAATAGTGATATGATTGTTGAGAATGGAAATAGATATAAAAGTCTCGATAGTATTAGATGTGGATCACGAAATCCTAAATTCATCCTAATGAGTCCGAGAGCAGTAGCGGACCCCAAGAACTTTGTCGAGAGAGACCCAATTAATAATTTATAAATAAAGAGAGTAGTAACGGACCTAAAATTTTTGTCGAGGAGGGCCCAATTAATGAGCTATTTGGGTTTTGAACCCACAACAATTTTTTTATTTTTTTTTTGGAAGAATTTGAACCCACAACAATTAGAAAAGAGAGATAACCCCTAAACACGTTTGACAACCTTCAAGTAGTACACATACTGCTAATATTACATATATATTTTGTAAAAGTTCAAGAGGCTCAGTGCTCACCTTGGCCTCAAGGTAAGTCTCCTATCGAGAGTAATATAGACTAAATATTTTTAAAAAACAAAGAAAAGACTCATTCAATTTTAATTTTTTAATATTACTAAATAATTGAATTTAGTTTTTGAAAAAAATTAAATTTAAAAATCTACTAATTTATTAAACGAAATTCACCAAATGTTTTAGAGATAGAACTTTTCTAAAAAAAATATAAAAGAGAAAACACACTTGTATGAAAGCGATAGACAAAAATATAGGTTAAAACAGTGTTTTCATAACCGAACCGGTGATCGAACCGAACAGACCACCGGTCAGCGGTTCAACCGGTCGGACCGGTTTAATCGGCGGTTCAACAGTTTTCTATGTTTAGTTAAAAAAACAAAATAAGTATACACCTACAAAAATTTAAATATATATTTTATAACTTTTCATATCATATTTTATAAATTTTGTCTCACCTCATACATTTATCCCACATCGAAAGTGTTAGAGAAAAATGTGAGAGGAATATAAATTTAAAATTTTAAATATTTAATATAAATTAATAATTTAATTTTTTTTTTTTAAAGAAAAAAATCGGTTTTTTCCGATTGAACCGGGTTTTGACCGGTTCAACCTGAAATCCGGTTATATAGGTACTTTTTAACCAGGTTACCGTGGGGTTCCCGGTTCAACCGGTTGAACCGGCCGGTTCAACCCGGTTTTGAAAACATTGGGTTAAAAGACAAAAGAATCAGAAAGACAAGTCTACCCTTGCACATTCTCGAAATTCCTGCCAGCAATAAAATATGAGTGTCCATATCTCAAGCAAAAAAGGCCCCTTAACCTTACCCCAAGTAGGACGGCAAAACCATGAAACCATTTAAATAAATATTCGAGCACCCTAGAAATTAAAGTCTCAAAACCAAATTAAATCCATAAAAATAAAAAGTTACAACTATAACATAAAAATAGCACCATACATTTCATCTTTCACATTAGCGACTTCAGAGACCTAGCTTTGATCCTCTTTCTGACTCTCTTCTTCCCCAGCTCTTCTTCTTCGTCATCATCTTCGTATTCCACATTATCAGAATCTTCACAAAATTGATTTTGATCTATGGCAATGATCTCGTTCTCCTGTTTATTCCTGCTACTTTCGCCCCTTTTCTTTCCCCATCGAGGGCCAAATCCAGAATAATAGTAGAAATCATGCCCATTGGATGAAGACGCCGCTGCCGGAGTCTTCTTCCTGGATCGGCGCGGCATCAGTGCCTCTTCCACCGCCGCCTTTCCCGATTTTTTAGTGGTGTGATGGCTTGAATTGGTGGTGTAGCTTTTAACCAGAGATAAATGGTGTTCGTAGAGAGCATGCCCTTTTGAAGCCTCTAGCCGGCATTGCCAGCTCTTCCCGTCCGTCTTGCAACATATAGCAACGCTTTCCACCGCCGGAGGCGGATGCTCTTCCTCCACCTGCATTGTGTCGGTATATTCCGATGGGCAACCACTGTGCTCCCTGTCGAATTAAACCGAAATGTTTAATGGAAAAAATGTATTTATAACCGAGGGGCGAATTTACATCAAAATTATCGAAGAATAAAAGGGAAAATAATTTCTTCATAAAAAGTAACGGGGGCACAAACCCTAACAAAATTATCCAGAAATGAAAACGCGAAATGGAATAAAATAGCAATGAAACGGCCCGAATTCAACAAACAGTAAAGTATCACCTCTCTGGAGCACTAATACTGCGGGCAGAGCTCCCATTTCCGGCCGAGCCACCACTCCCAATAACCTGCAACAAAACAATCCGATTTCGAAAAATGGAACCACCCACGCAATAATAAACGATAAAATAGACGCCATTTCCAATTCCACAAACCAAATAAACCAAATCAATTGAACGATTAACAGTTTCTGCACAACCCTAAACCCCACGCCACAACAAACCCTAGAAATACGACCACAACAACCGCGGCGTAAATGCGGCAATAATAAGCAACAGATCTGCGGCCAGAACCGAACCGGAGAAAAATAAACCGACCTGAGACGGCGGAGGCGACGGCGGCGGGGAGAAACTGGTGACGTCCCACGGCGACTGGTTCAGCTGACAGACATGGGGCTGGAGAACGATGCCGCCCTTCAGAGACGCCACGGCGTAAACCAATGGAGAAATCTTAGCGTGCTTTCGGATTCTCATGGCGGTGGGAAGTTTTCAGGGCCGTTGAGGGCGATGAAGGAGAAGGAAAGAGTAGATCCAATTTGTTTTTTTTTCCCTCTTCCCCCTCTCTCTTTCTTTATATATACGTATATTTTATATATATATATATATACGTGGTGTATGTGTATGTGTATGTGTATGTGTATGTGTATGTGTATGTGTATATATATTAAGTGCAGAATGTTAAATACGAGTATATGGAGTTACTATTTATTTTATTAGTTGGTGGGAGGTAGTATTGGTCCCACATCCCTGTGCATTAGATATGGCATCTATTTCTTGGGTTTATAAAAATGATTTTAGATTAGTGTAGATATGCGTTACAATTCTACGTTTTTGCAAAAAGAAAATCGTTGAGCTTTAATTTATTAAAAATGGATATGAACTTGCAGAATTGAATAAAGAAAAGAAAAGACTTGCTAGTAATTGCAATAGATTGGTTATGAATTATGACTGGTTTATACAAACATTTTGCTTAGTGGAACACCCAAGGGGTGGGGGAAATAAAAGTATTAGCCTAAATAAAAATATGCAATAATTATTTTTTAGGAGATATATAAATATATAACATTACATAAAAACAAAAATATATATATATATATATATATATATATATATATATATATAATTATTCACTATTGAACGATTCAACATAAATATCAACTCAGCAACTCGTTCACGAGTTGAAAGACTCACTCCAACTAGAATCTATTCATCAAGGTTTCCTAAAGCCAACGACAAAATATTACAATTTGTCGTAAATAGTAATGCTTAATATCTGGTACGGTGTCAGTAAAAGTGTAGATTATATAATAATTTAATAAATATTATATTGACCATAAAGTATCTTTTCCTCCTCATAAATACTCTCTATGTCCTAATTATACGCAATAATTTTTCTTTTATGGATGTCCCAATTATATAGATTTTGTTGGGAGATAAATTTAATAAAGAAGTTTTGATTAGATCCCAAAATCCCTGAGTATGACATATTCAGGATAATCTTGATAGACTAAGTCAGGTTTCAGTATAGATTGTTCAGGAAATTATCTGCACCATGTATAGTCAGCAGATATAGATCAGGTTAGATTCTGAAGAAACCTGAGACTCAAAAGAAAACTGAGACTCAGAAGAAACCTGAGACTCAGAAGAAAACTGAGACTCAGAAGAAACCTGAGACTCAGAAGAAAACTGAGACTCAGAAGAATCCTGAGACTCAGAAGAAAACTGAGACTCAGAAGAATCCTGAGACTTAGAAGAATATCAAGACATCAAGACACAAGAAGTAATCAAGACTCAAGACCCAAAGAAGTTACTAAAAACATCAAGACACAGAAGAAAGAATCAAGACACTAAAGACTCCTGTGAGTTATCAAGACTTCAAGAAGATACTGAATACTCAGTATAACCTGAATGTTCAGAGACACTGAATAATATTTATCTGAAGACTACAAAAAACTGAGAAAAACGCACATGTTCAAAAAAATAGATATTGTCCAAAACATTCTAATGCAGACAAAAAGAACTAAGTCTAAGTGTTGTTTAAGGTTGTCTCATTCAGAGAGATTGATCAAAAAGAGTCATTTTGTTTGTCTACATTCACTGAAGACAAGAACCAATCAGAGGAAGACAACATTGTCTTCTTCGACCTTTGAAAGTTTACAGCGGGACTGAATTATGTCAGTAGTACTAAGTTCCAGACTGCAAAAATTGGTGATTGGCTACATGACTGCATATTTCCTAAACACATGCAAGGGAGTGTTCAAACCCTAAAAATAGTCGTTCATCAAACACCAGAAGAGGAAACTCATGAAGTTATCTCTTCCAACGGATAGTTTTTCAAAGAGTGACCTTGGTGAAAGTTGCCTATAAATACCAGTGAACCTTCACATTGAAAGGTACGGGAAATTTCAACACATTGAAAGGTACGGGAAATTTCAAAGCAACTCAAGAGCTCATTCGTATTATTGCAAATTGAAGCACTCGAAAACCCTAGAATTTCCCAAGTGTTTCACATTGGAGAGAGCTCACTATTCTAAGCCTAGATTGATAGATATATCCAAAGCTTAGAAAGAGATATCCTAGCCTTTGCATTTGTTCTTATTGTAAAGGATATCTCACCCTAGTTGGAAACCAACCCAAAACCCAAACCCTTTGTTAAGATAGTTTGTGTGTGTTTTGTTGGTGAGTTAGAGTTGTAAAGAGTTAGTAAGCTACAGTGAGTTAGCCAGAAAACTCTAGAGAATAAGTTAGTAAGCTACTTGTGGTAGTCTGAACACTTGTGTGTGTTTGAGTTAGTAAGCTACAGTGAGTTAGCCAGAAAACTCAAAGTAGAAAAGTGAGTAAGCTACAGTGAGTTAACCAGAAAGCTTTAGGAAGTGGTTAAGGAATTTCTTTGAAGATCAGAGAGAGTGGACGTAGGAGCTTGAGTCTCTGAACCACTATAATTGCTGTGTTGTTTGCTTTTTGTACTGCATTATTATTTGTTGCATGGTTTTAACTGAAAGCATATTTCATCGATATTCGGTTGAAACAATCCATCGAATCGCATAAATTAGTCACAACCTTAATCTTTGTTTTTATTAAAGGAAGAAGATATTTAAACAAAGCTAAAAGCAGTATAAACTTAGGGCCAACCATTTCAGACACTTGAGTAGCTAGAACAGATAGTTACCAAACCGAACTAACTCTCGAAAGTGTTCAAGAAGATAATTATCGATCCAAGCTCCTCGGGATCTCTCGATAAATTCAGGATCGGTTGGGCTAATCTGAAGCTTCGAAAAAAAAAACTCGGGATCATTGTCTCGATGAGACTTTGACTCAGGGCGATTTGTGCTTCTCAGGGCAACATTATCAGGATAACCTGACCCATCTGACCTCAGTGAAAGAAAAGTTTTAAAAATCACTGAACACGTGTATCCCCCCCATACACGTGTGAGACTCGTTAGCACCGGGACCAACATGTTTGTTTCTTATGAACTAATATTCTCCAATTCATTTACTAATATTAACTCTATATGTTAATTATGTTACTACCTCCGTCTTGTTTTTGTTTGGCCATTTCACTTATGATAAAGTGACTTTTAAGGAAGTATAAATGAGGGGTATTGACTATTATACTCCACCTTAAAAATCTCTTTATCATTTCAAATACTAATAAACAACTTGTTCGCTAAAACATGAGTCAAATAGTAAATGGACAATCTAAAATAGGACAAAGGGAGTATTCTTTAGAGCACACAAGTTGAAAAATATAAAATAGAATTATAATAGAAACATTATTTATTTAATTTGTATTTCCAATAAAAATTCATTCATCTTTGTGCAAATCAAATCACTCTATACAATTGGGACTGAGTGAGTATAAAATTTTGAGACATATTCTTCTTTTGCATCTACATTTCCTAAATTTTATGGCGAAATCGAGGGCGAGCCCCAAATTTCTTCCAATAATATTTGTATGTGTAAGTACAATTAACGAGGACAAATTCTTCTATGCACCAATTGAATCGTGCAACTCAAATGCAATTTTAATAATATTAGTTGTTTTACTAAATATATTTATTGGCCATTATTAATTGTTTCACTGAAATGTATTAATTATTTTCTTTTAACATATTAGTCATATGTGAGTGTACGCGTAAAATCAGTCATGATAGAGTAACATATTTCTTTATAAAACGTCATGGGGATGGGGGAAACATAAATTTCAATTTATTAAGCTTTATGTTTCATATATGAGTATAAACAAAAGATAACATTTTGGTGTCCTAGTTGCACGGTGTTACAATTGCACCCAACTATTATCCATTATTGAGATATGCATAATTATATTTACTAGCAGACAGTTCAACTCAAATATCAACTTTGAAACTCGTTCACAACTCATTCCACCTTGAATCTAATCATTAAATTTTATGTACCCCCAATAACATAAAAATCTATTTGACCATGAATAGTATGCTCACTTTTTTGGGCACAAGATTTAAGAAAACGTAGATAAAGACAAGAATAGTGTGGTCTATTTATGAATAAAATGATCGCTTATCAGTAAAGTACAATGCAAGTTTGAATAATTAAGTGATGATTAGATGGTGAAGATAAATAAATTGTGCTCATAAAAGGAATGTGCATACTTTTGATAGACCCTATTACAATTTATCATAAATAGAAATGTTGAATATTTGATATAATGTTGCTAAAAGTGAGTATTATTGTAATATTTCATTAAATATTATATTGACCCCAAAGTGTTTTTGCCTCATAAATATAAAGTTTTGAGATAATTTCTTTTTAATTTATATTTCGTAAATTTTTTGACATAATTAAGGGGTGGACTCAAAATGTATTTTAGTAATATTTACATGTGTAGGTGTAATTATTAAGGGTAAATATTTCTATGCATTAATTTTATTGTGCAACCAGTGTGTATTTTGTTGAAAAATGTTGATTTGGCCCATTTTATTAAAATGTTAAGTGACACTTCAATGATCCATTTTGTGTAAATGGATTTAGTTGATCTAATTTTCTTTTTTATTAAAACAAAATAACTATTATATTTTTAAATGGAAGAACAGTAACTATAAAAAAAACGTCATTCATAACAGTTGGAAGCTCGACCCAATAATAAGGACTTAAGAAGGATCCACATATCCTAACAAATTCATGAGCCATATCTTTGGCTTTTCTATAAACAAGAAAAATTATATAATCACTATGCGTCCTTGTTGGTCCGGTGTAAACGAGTCTTACACGTGTATGGGGGGGGAATACACGTGTTCAGTGTTTTTAAAACTTTTTTCATCGAGGTCACTTGGGTCGATAATCTCAAGATTAGGTTCTCGAGAAGCACAGATCGCTTCTCGAGTCAAAGTCTCATCGAGGCGGTGATCCCGAAATGCTTTTCGGATACCTCAGATAATCCCAATCGAATCTCGAAGTGTCAGAGATCCCGAGTTGCTTGGATCAGATAACTAGCTTCTTGAATCCTCGTAAGAGAGTTCGGTTTGATAACTATCTGTTCTAGCTACTACTCATCGTCTTGAATGGTTGGCCCTTAGATTATACTCGTTTTAAGCTTTTTTGAAAAAGACCTTCCCTTTATGAAATAGTGATTAGGTTGTGATTCACTTATGCAACTTCGATTGGATTGATTCCAACCGAATATCGATTGAAAAGTATGCTTTCAAAATCAAGTCAATGCTGACGAGTTAAGCACGAGATAAGGAAAGCAATAAAGAACACAAAGCGATTATAGTGGTTCGAGACTCAAGCTCCTACATCCACTCTCTCTGACTCTTCAGAGAAATTCACTATCAACTTCTGAGCTTTCTGACTACCTCGTAGTTTACTTACTCAACTCGGCCCTGAGTTTTCTGACTACTCCACGTAGTTTACTTACTCAACCCGACCTTGAGTTTTCTGACTACCTCCGTAGTTTACTTACTCAATCACACACAAGCTTTCAGACTACCCTGTAGCTTACTAACTTCTCCTCTAGAGTTTTTCGACTACTCGCGTAGTTTACTAACTCTTTACAACTCTACTCACCAACAAACACACTCCAACTACCTTCTCAAGGGTTTGGGGTTTCTCGGTTGGTTTCCAACTAGGATGAGATATCCTTTACAATGAAGTACAATGCAAAGGGTTAGGATATCTCGACTAAGCTTTGGATAAATCTTATCAAGCTAGGCTTAGTAAAGTGAGCTCTCTTCAATATAGAAGCACTTGGGAAATTCAAGGTATTTCGAGTGCTTTAACCTTTGCAAGAATAAGTTTGAGCTCTTGAGTTGCGTATAAATTTCACGTAACCTTACAAAGTAGAGGGTCACCAGTATTTATAGGCATACACCAAGGTCACTCTTTGAAAACTATCCGTTGGAGAGATAGCTTCGTGAGTTCCCTCTTATGGTGTGTGAGAAACGGCTATATTTAGGGTTTGAAACTCCCTAAAATGTTTTAGGCAATAGCCTTTCATGTAGCCGATCTTCACTTTTTGCAGTCTGGAACTTTCGTACATCTGACATCTTTTTTTTTGACACATCCTTTGTCGGATGTCGGTATGATGGCATGATGTCGTCTTCCTCTTTTTGACTTATGTCTTCAGTTAAAGGTAGACACCTTCAACGACTCTTTTGGTTACAAACTATGAGTTTGATATAACCTTAACAAACACCGACTTAGTTCCTTTTATGCGCATTTGAATGTCTTGGCAATATCTAACTTTCTAAGGCATCAGCGTTTCTCTCGATGTGCATCAGCCGGATAGATATATTGATTGCCTCCGGAACATTGAGTTCATCTTGAGCATTGATACATTCTTGAGTCTTGATAATTCGCGTGCTTCGATATTCTTGATCTTGATTTCTCGATCTTGATCTTGCGTCTTGAGTCTTGAGGTCTTGAGTCTTGAGTCTTGAGTCTTGAGGTTTATCTTGGTGATATCTTTGAGTCTTCATCTTGAGTCTTGAGTTCTCGATTTCATCTTGAGTCTTGATATCTCGTTTTCATCTTGAGTCTTGAGTCTCGATTTCTCGAGTCTTTAGATTCTCGATTTCATCTTGAGTCTTGAGAACTTGATTTCATCTTGAAACTTCAGTTTCTTCGGAAACATACTGAGTTCTTCAGAGTCTTCAGAACCTATCATGAGCTATATCTGCTGACTATACATTTTGCAGATAACATCCTGAATACTTTAAAACTGAATCCTGACTCAATTATCAAGATCATTCTGAACATGTCATACTCAGGGGTTTTGGGATCTTAATCAAAATCATATAATCTTTTATTAAATTCATCTCCCAACAGTCCTTAATATAACTTTAAAGTCGTCTATATCATATTTTCACTGAATGTACCATTAGTCGATCCACCCACTCTCACTATGCAGACAATATTTCTTTCCATGATTTGATTTTTGAGGCCTACATTGTTATAACTTGACGACAAATATTGACACCACAAGACAACACGAAGAAGAACAAAACCAAGACTCAACTCAGGAGAGAAAATGAAAAGCTCTCAACTCGGGAGAGGAAATCAGAGGCTCTCAAGCTAGAATGCATAAGTACTTAAATTTTTTGAATAATGCAGCGTCAGATACTCCATGGGTGCTTAGGTACGCGGATATGGGCGATAAGTCACGTGGCATGTCGTAACTAAAAATATTAATAATAATTTTGGGTACCTTGTCAGACACGATTGATAAGTGTGTTGGACACGGATATTGTACAAGTGGGGTCAAATTTGCGAAATTTATTTTATTTTTTATTTGAAATAAATTTATCTTATATTAAATTAACTCAAACTAATCTTAGCCCAAAATAGTAAAAAACAATATTGTCTATCTCTATTGCTCAAACGGTCACAACACTGTCAAATTGTTTGTCCTTTACATATTTTATTATGATGATTCTCTTGTTTTGATTTTATATGCGTTTAGGTGTTAAAAAAGACTGCATAGGTTATAGAGATACGTATCTTCAAAAGAAAATTTGTGAAAATATTTATATATAAAAGGAAAATATAAAATAATTTAAAATGTTATAGTCGTACATCTGCCATATCTTACCCATTTTTTTTAAATATGATTCCTAATACCCGTATCGTGTCGTACCCATATTGTCGTACCCGTATCGTTGCACCCTATCACTCAAGAGAAATCAGGGGTTGCACGATCCAGAAGGGCGACGAACAACAACAGAGCAATATTGCTCAAATATAAAATCTACGAAAATTAAAAGACAAACTAAAACTTATGAAAATTAAATGACGACCTATTCTTCAAGGATTCTAGATCGCGCTAGCACAATCTGGAACCCAATAATACCGATTGATGAACAGATGCGATGGGAATAAGAATTTCTATGATTTTCAAATAAATTGAGCGGCGACTCTCAATATCATGTTGATAGTTGATATACTACTTTATCTAATTTCTCAAACCAAATTAGGGTGAATCTAATTTCTCAAAACCAAATTAGGGTGAATGAGAAATTAATGTTAAAGTTTGTCATTTAATATGTGATTAAATATATTACTGAACATCTTTATTGTAGTAATAGTAATGAAATGCGTTAAGTTTCCAAAGATATCACCAGTTCAATGAACTAATGTCTTTCAGATTGAGTACTAATACCCTATGCACCAAGAACTAATACTCTACGCAGATAACAAGATGAATACGCATACAAACTCAATGAAAAACACAAGTAAACCAGACTTACGTGGTTCGATCAATGTGATTTACATTCACGAAGGATCAGGAAGAAACTTTACTAACACCAGGTCGATCAGTTACAAATTACACACAACTCTCAAGGAGATTGAAGCTTTAATCGTGATTTCTATAGAACTAACCCTAATTAATTGAATAATCTCTAAGAACTGACTGAAATGAATGCATTGCTCAAGATATAAATGCTCTCTCTCACTTCTAACTGGCTAACTAACTCTGATAACCCCCTCAACAAGTGGAGCGATCGGCTGAAACTAATTCGATTGAGAGGGCACGTGTTCATGAGCTTGCATGTGAGTTTGTTATGAAAAACTCTTCTTTCTTGCTTAATAGTAACATTATCTCTTCACAACAGTATTAATTCTTCTTTCTAATAATATTAGTTCTCAGTTTCAAGTCGAGTATGCATTGATCTCTTCAATTCTCCACCTCAATGCAATAAAGACTTCAATCATTTCCTCATTTCACTGATCTTATCAATGAACATCCTACGTAACCAAGTTGATCAAGCTTGAGCAATGATCAAACTTGGAGCTTGGCAAAACCTTAGTAAACATGTCTGCCACATTGTCTTCAGTTGGTACTTTCTTGACATTCACCACTCACTTCTACAACATATCTCTCACAAAATGAAGCTTCACATCAATGTGTTTTAATCTTTCATGGAAAACTTGATGTTTTGCAAGATGAATAGTGCTTTGTTTATCACAATGCACAGTTACTCCTTTCCGAAAGATTCCAAACTCACTAATTATACCTTTTAACCACATAACTTCTTTTGTTGCTTCTATAGTTGCAATGTACTCAACCTCGGTTGTAGATAAAGTCACTACTGATTGATGAACAACTCTCCAACTCACAGATGTACCATATAAAGTGAAAACATAACCTGTTAATGATTTTCTAGAATCAATGTTCCTAGCAAAATCTGAATCCACAAATCCTTCCAATGGTTTCTTGTTTGAGTATCCTCTTTCAAACACTAATCCAGTACTTAATGAACCATTCAAATATCTCAAGATCCATTTCAAAGCTTCCCGATGTAGTTTCCCAAGATTTTCCATGAATCTATTAATCATTGACACTCCATAAGTCAAATCAGGCCTACTGCAAATTATGACATACATTAAGCTTCTCATTCCACTTGCATATGGTATTCTGACCATATAATCCCTCTCTTCAGCATTTTGAGTACTTTTAATCACAAATAACTTGAATTGAGGTCGCAATGGAATGTTAATAGATCTTGATTCATGCATCTTATATCTCTTAAGCACTTTCTGCAGATAATTCTTTTGAGATAAGAAAATATTGTCAGAAGATCTATCTCTTATAATGTCCATTCCAAGAAGTCTCCTTGCTTCCCCTAAGTCTTTCATCTCAAACTTAGTATTGAGCTTGACTTTCAGTTCATCGATCTTAGATAAACTCTTGCTTGCTATGAGCACATTATCAACATAAAGCAGTAAATAAATAACCACTTCGTCTCCTAACTTTTTAGATAAACACATATATCATACCGTGATCTGATGAAGCCAATGTCAAGCATAAACTTGTCAAACTTTCTATACCATTTCCTGGGGCTTTGCTTCAACCTGTATAGAGATTTCTTGAGATGAAAAACCTTATTCTCATTTCCTAGTAGAATGAAGCCTTTTGGCTATTGCATGAAAATATTCTCAACAAGTTCGCCATGTAAGAATGTTGTTTTAACACCCAACTGGTAAAACTCAAGATTTCTCTGAGTAACAGTAGCTAGTAGCAATCTAATGGAACAAAGTTTAACTATTGGTGAGAATATTTCATTAAAGTCTATCCCCTCTCTTAGTAACCCTTTTGCAACAAGTCTTGCTTCGAACCTCACTTATTCAGGTTTATTGAACTCAATCTTCTTCTTTAAAATCCACTTACAACTTACCAACTTCTACTTGTCTGGCTTCTGCACAAGTTCCCATGTGTAATTTTTCTCAAGTGATTGAAGCTCTTCCATCATGGCAGTGAGCCATTGCTTACCACCTTTACTAGAGTCTGCTTCTCTAAAAGTTTGACGCCCTTGATATTCTAAATCTCCAGCAACGGTGAGTGCAAAAGATACCATATCATCTTGACCACACGTGTTATGTGGATGCACATATCTTCTTACTCTATCTCTTGTTAGATGATAGTTTCTCAGATTCTTATTTTGACCACTATCATCATCTCTGATTTCTTCGTCATTAGGTGTGCTATTTTCAGAAGCTTGAACTTCAGTTTCTGATTTAGTGGTGTTTTAACAGTGTTCTCCACCTCAACTTTAGTGGTATTTTCAGATATATTTCCATCAACATCTTGAACACTCCCTGTGTGTTTGTAACCCATCACTTGTTCATTGAAGGCTACATCTCTGTTGACAATACATTTCTGATGACCTGCCTACAAACATCATAGCTTATAGCCCTTAACACCAGTAGGATAACCTATGAAAATGCACTTAAGTGCTCTTGGATCCAACTTGTCCTACCTTGTATTAACGAAGGCTTGACATCCAAACACTTTAAGATCAGAGTAGTTTGACAATTTCCCATACCAAATTTAATCTGGTGTTTGAAATTCACTAGAGATGATGGGGTTTTATTGATAATAAAACAGGTTGTACTTACAGCTTCTCCCCAGAAAGATTTTGACAACTTTGCATCAGTTAACATACATCTCACTCTCTCCAAAATGGTTTTGTTCATCCTCTCAGCAAGGCCATTTTGTTGAGGGTTTGCTAGAACATTCCTATGTCTAGTTATGCCCCTTTCTGTGCAGAATTTATTGAACTCATCAGAAAGATAATCTAGGTCATTGTCTATCCTTAAGTGTTTAGCTTCTTCCCTTTCTTGTTTTCTTGTTTAGTAATCCACTATCTGAACTTCTCAAACGCTTCACTCTTCAACTTCAGTATAAACACCCAAACTTTCCTACTAAAATCATCTATGAGAATCATGAAATATTTTCCCCCTCCACAATCTCCACTCTAGATGGCCCCCATATGTCAGAGTGAACATAATCAAGGGTTTATTTAGTGTTGAAAACTCCTTTTGAGTATGAGTGTTTCTTGGAATTGCCAAGAACACAAAGCTTGACAGCTTTCTCATTTCCAAATACTTTCTTCTTGGAGACAATATTAATTCATTTTTCTCCAATGTGGCTAAGCCTTTTGTGCCACATTAAAGCTTCTGAAGAGCTCATAGTGTTATTAGCAGTGCCAGTGACTGAGGGTGTGTTTGCAAACTATTGTGCTTCTTTAAAAGTGATTAAAATTGATTTTTGTAGTAAAATTAAAAGTTAGTAGTGTTTTAAAAAAAAAGAATTTTTAATCAATTTTACTTAAATTGGAGTTGCAAAACAATTTTTTTTTATAAGTTTACAAAAATACTCTTATAAAATTCTCATTCACACTTTCTTTTCAAATTATTAAACCCTAAATAAGTTTTATTTTATTCACAACTCCACTTTTCCATCTCTTCTCCGGCAAAATCCCAATATGAATTTCCGAGAAAATGGGTAAGTTTCTCACCACACCCCACTTGTTTTTATCATCTTTTGTAATCATCAAATGCAACAACCCTTTTCCATAGTTTGGTGGCTACAAAATTTATGGAAAAAGTTCTCATTAAATTCAATTTATGTAGTCGGCGCTGAAGGTTGTCAAAACATGTCAAATTGAGGTCATTGAAATTCATTATTGGTTGGTAGTCAGTGCTATATTTGTAAAAATAAATGGAATTGGAATTTAGTTAGGAGTATATATTGTGCTATATTTGTAAAAATATTTGGCGACAAAGACGAGATTCTTGAGCAGATGAGCCAAGAGTTTACAAGTATGATTCGCTTTCTTTTTTGTGATTACGTGTTCTACTTGTTATATTTATTTTGATTCTTTCATGGAATTAGAATTTAATTGGGAGAATATTGATGACGATTAACTTGTGTTTGCTCAGTTTTAGAAGAATTTTATTTTCTACTAAGCAATGATTAGTAATTTGGCGCTATTTTTTTGTTTAGTATTGCACTTAGTAACTTTTGATCGTTGATTGGGTTTGTGGATGTCAGGATGTGTATTTATGATTTCGACCTTGATGCAGTTTTTTCTAAAAATTTGTACTCTTCTTTTAACTTTCTTGGAAGCAATGAGATCATGTGGGATTTGATTCAATTATGAAGTGATTGCTTTACTTTGTTGGGCTTCCTTTAAACTTCTACCTTAGTTCATGGTTTATTCAGAGGAGATACATATTTTCTTTCTACTGAGAGTTATTGGTGAATCTTTTATTTCTTTTTAATATGCCTCCTTAGGCCCTTGATTTTTTCAGAAGGTTGGCTAATTTCTAGATTCCTTAATTTCACATCTATGCAGTCTGCAGTAGTGCATAATATAGTGTACATATATCACCTATTTTCATTATGTAAGGCTCAGGTATCTTCTTGTAATATAGTATACATGGATAAATGTTACTTTGAAGCTCGCTGAAAAATGCCTATGCACACTTTTATGGAGACTTTGTAACGCTAGTTTCATCTAAAATTATGCTCAACTTATTCTTGTTAGGTGCATGATGGATAAGAACTCTTTTTATCGTGTGGATGAGATGTTTGATATGATTTCCTGGACGCCACATGAGAAGTCGGTGTTAGTAAATCTATTGAGGCAACTTAAAAGGGAAGGAAGACTTGTTAGGAATGAACTTCAGGGTGATGCTCTATTTGATATCACTTCTAATTTCTCAATCGAACTAAGAAAATATATCTCACTGAAGAAAATCGCCAAGAAATTCAAAGCCTTAAGCGGTAGGTTTGACAAGTGGGAAAAGTCTTCCGTGTGGAAGGTGTAAACATAAATGGAGAGTTTCTTGAAGCAGACGAGGCTACATGGGCTGTCATCGCAAAGGTATTCAAATATGTGGCATTTTTAAAACTTATGTCTTAATTACTATTCATTTATATAATGTAGCAGAGAAACTAATATTAAGTTGAAGCACAACCCATCTGGACTAAAATTCAAGCACCAACCTGAACCTTTGCATATTGAGTTGTATATCGTATTTGGAATGTTCAAGAGAGAGTAAGAAGCTAGGAAGGATGAAGAATTTCTTCGTAGTTTGGATCCATACAAGGCTGAGGGATATGGTGATGATGCAGTGTCTGATGATACAGTGCTCGATGAAAGATCTATCGTTGGAGGCTACAACAAACATGTGTTGCCATTGTCTACTCCGTTTGTGTATGATCCTTCATTCGGTACGTCGTATGTGGGAAAAAATATGGAGCGATTTGATGATGACGCTAGCGACATGTCTCACGTTTCATCCGTTGGGTCGTGCAAGGGACCATGACCGTGTCTTGATCTATCTATGTATTGATGCCTATTATATGATTAACTATGTTAGCTTGAACTTTTTGAACAAATTTGCCATGTATCTATGTAATGTCGTGTGCTCTTGTTTTGTTGTAGTTAGATGTTATGTACTCCCTTAAATTTACCCTTATTTTATCGTAGTGATGCAATGTTTTAAGTTTTATATTTTATGGTTCTTTCTGTCTCTGTTTATTTATGAGTTGGTCTTATTTCTTTGATGTTCAATTTTAGAAAAATTAATTGGCTGAAGTTGAAAAAGAACTTGTTAGTATTTTTTCTTCATTTTCTTTTTCCTGTTTTCTTTTAATAACTTGCTTGAGGTGATTTTGAAGTCATTTCCCTTTTATGGTATAGTCAGAATGCTGATATGAAAAGTAATGGTGGTGAAATCAAAGGGAATAATAAGGTAAAACTATTATTTTACCATCCTATTTCGGACAGCCTTCTTGGCTATGTTAGGTCTTAGTTTGTCAATTCCTTGTTTCTGGCTGAAGAAATTCAGAACTGCAGTTTATTTAAATATTTTTATCTCTAATTATATACTAACATATATAAGAAAATATCTTAAATGTTCCAAATGTTATAAATATTGAATATAATTAAACATAGAAAGCAACCAATATAAAGTTGAATAAAACTCGTATGAGACGGTCTCATCTATGAGTCGGGAAACAAACTAGCCAAATCAACATCCATCCCTTCCAAAGTTTTAAAGCCTCAATGCACAAATTATGCTCTGTCTCACGCATGTGTGCCTCGAATATGGCGTGAGTTTACTATGATATAAACAAGTAATGGATATGACTCACTCACAATAAAAAAATTTTAAGATTTACTATGATATATATATATATATATATATATATCATGCTACTTAGTTATTATTTAAGGCTTGAGATCTTATCACAGCATGGTTGTTGGACAAGATCATATGCTTTTATGTGTATTCTTGTAAAATAGAGGTGCATACTCCAAAAACTGGTCTTTTTCCATTTATTTCTGTATCCAACAGGTTGCAAATCAGGCCTCACACTAGAATCACCTCGAGATGAAGAGGTCCCGTTTCTTAGATACGATTGGAGATATCATTTTTATAAGAAATTTCTATAAAGATCCAACAGTTGAAAAATCTGCAATAATCAATCTTTATATTAAATAGCAGAAAGACATGAAAGAAAATTTGCACCATCATAATCTATTAAACATTTGTATCTATCCACATAAATACAAAAACTCCCCAGAAAACTCCAACTATATCATAAACTCCAATTGTCAGTCTTGATGATAAATTCAAAAATCTATTACATCTTTAACACAAAAATTGTGCAAATACATAAAAGTTAAAAAAAATAATACTAGTATATAAGGAAGATAAAATTATTACTCCTGATGCACCTAAGGAGTATATAGTTTAACACTACACATCACCACAAAATCTGGTAAATACTATTGATGCACATATGTCATCCCGTAATTTGTTTGTTGCATCATCATTTTGTCCTAAACATCATTCATTATTATTCCCATCATTTTCATTTGCAGCCTCTTCATATTCATTTAAGTTATGCTCTACATCGAGAAAATCATCATCATCATCTTGATCAATCATTCGAATAAAGTTATGAATTGCCATAGTAGCCGAGACTAGAGCAACTTGATTAGTCCAAGATATATTGACATACATTTGTTCCATGATTTTAAATTTGTTATTCCACACTCCAAATGACCGCTCAATGACTGAACGCAACGAGGAATATACATGGTTGAATTCTTCTTTGTGATTATTGTACGTAGGAGCTCTTCGAAAGTCTGGCATATTATATTTCTGGCCTTTATACGGTGAAAGAAATCATGTAGTGTTAGGGTAAACACTATTAACTAGATAGTATTTACCTAAAAAAAACTACAATATAGTTATATGCAAACCAATAATCTAACCAAAACTAACTAATAAAACTATTAATAACTCACCTCTTGGAGGAATCAGAAAGTTCTTTGATGCATCTCTTATAGTTGAATAAAAAACTCTGGTATCGTGGGCACTTCCTTCCCAACGAGGCAGTACAAACGTAAAACACATATTAAAATCACATGCCACCATAACATTTTGTGTTGACTTACCTTTTCTACCAATGTATGGAGTTTACAAATAACATGGTATTGATGCTTTCACATGTGTGCCATCTATAGCGCCAACACAATCCTAATTCATTATAAATGTAAACACTAGTGGATCAGCAGGGGAAGAGTTTGAAAGACGAGCAAGGCACCACAACTAGAAAGATTCAAGTATAATCAAGGAGTGCAAACAAAATTCACACTCCTAGGGACTTAAATATTTTAATGCACTACGCAAGACATTATAAGTGAGCCATTTAATCGAAAACAGTTGGAAAAGAAACTGACAACTGATTCGACATAAATCTAAACCAATGCAAGACATTATAAGTGAGTCATTTAATCGAAAACAGTTGGAAAAAAAACTGACAACTGATTCGACATAAATTTAAACCATAAAATATGCATGCATTATCTAACCAATATCATACACAAGACATTGCTTTAAATTAGTTACTCAAGAATAACCTTATGGAGCAAATCTTTTTCATCACATATGGATCAACATAAGATGTCTTAGATTGGATGAAACAAAAATGATTAAAAAACCTTTCTACAAGGTAATGAGGGTTATATAACTTATAAGGCTGGTAATTAAACTGAGCCCTAAAGAAATAACATTAATCATGTTTTCAAATACAAGTAATATTCCCATGCTTCTGTAACAACAAAATCGAAAGAAAGACACCATAACCAATACATAATTAAGAAGATAATAAATTGGACAAACATTGAGCATCAAATTTCAAACATTAGGATGGCAAACACTATGGGAAAACCTGTGTGTAATATTAACACAAATGACATGGTATTGATTCTTTCACGTGTTTGTCATCTATAGCGCCAACACAATCCTAATTCATTATAAATGTAAACACTAGTGTCATAAAATCATAACTAAAAGTACTTTTACATAATGCATCACGTAGTTGTAACATACCTTAAAGTGAGGAAAGTATCTTGGATTGTCTTTAATTTAAGGATGAGTAGTTGTAAAATCCTTGAAAGGCCTAACCCAATCAATTGACATCTTAGTACAAGCTCGTAACACATTATAGAATGATCATCTAATTGTAAATACAAACCTCTGGAATAACTCTTGTAACTGTCTGTTACCTTCTTGTACTCCAACAATCATCATAAAAGTAGTCATATGCTCTTCAATTGGGACATATCTTGTAGGTTTAAGGTCATACTTATTCACCAATAATGCACACAACTCAAAGAATACATTTTTATGCATTCTGAATTGTTTATTACATCGAGAAGGATTTCCATTCATTGTAGACATAAATGTTGCCCATCCACTATAATTTCTATCATAACAAGGGGTTTTATGTAAATACTTTTCATAAAACATTGATGTCCCAACCACAACAGCACTCATAAAGTGCTTTGTTTTATCTCATAAATGTCTTGAGATTGCAGACCCACTCTCTTCCTCACTCAATGCATCATCTAAAATATTTGTACTTGATAACATGGTTACAAAATCCAATCTGATTTCCGATTTAGTGTTTGCCATTATGTGCATAACAAGTCAAACAATATAATTATAAGTAACTAAAGACACAATAATTAATATTCAAATAAAGCACAAAATATAAAGATAAAACAACAAAAATGACATTAATTTATATTATCATCCATATTAGACAAACACAAAGTGTCTCCAAAGTCTAAACAACCATTACTAACACATAAATTACCTACTAATTATCTTAGTTCAGGAGAACAACAAAACATATATTAAAAGATAATTGTTTAAACAGACATATCACAAATAGTCAGTACAATAACCCAAATCACATATATTCAACGTAAAGATGCATAGGAGTGACAACGGGGCGGGGCGGGGCCAGTTTATGCCTCCCCTGCCCCCGGTCCCGATGGGGAACTTTTGTCTCCGAACCCCGACGGGAAATTTTTTTTAGTCCCCATCCCCGCCCCTAACGTTTTAGGGAATCCCCGAACCCGACCCGAAAACGGACTAACATATTTAATTTTTTTTATTATCATAATTATTTTATCTCCCTAAAAATAATGGTAAGCCAATTATGTTATAAAATTATTTTTTATAAATTAACTTAAAAGAACAAAATATAAATAATCAAACCAATATTTAAATATATATAGTGATATATACATATATAAATATAAAAAATATTAATATAATATGTATCGGAGCGGGTTTGGGGAGGGGCGCGGAGTGGGGTATATAAATACCGTCCCCGCCCCCCATCCCCGATTTAAATTTTATCGGTTTTCCCCGAAACCGAACCGAAACCCGAAAATTGTCAAAATAACTGCACCGATTGGGCCGGGGCCGGGGCGAATCACCGCGGGGGTGGGGAAAATTACCATCCCTAAACATGCATCATCATTGTGATGTGACTCTACTCGAGATGCATAACTGTAAGGCGTCCAGAGGCCACTTCGTTGCATATCTCTCACATATTGTTCTTCTAACCATTTCAAGTGTGCTTCATTTGTTCTAAGTACTAAGAATAACTCTCTGACATCGGGTTTTAGAAGCAGTCGAATAGCCAACATCCATAACCTATCACTTTCTTCAACTCGAGACATTGTGTACAAAATATCTATGCATTCTTTGATAGTGTATCTCCCTACACCTCCAGTAGTGTTGGAATCATTGCATGAAACTGAACCACATGTAAACTTATCGAGATCAATGGACTTTATGATCTTATCAGCAGATGTCATTTTCTTCTGTTTCTTATGATTCATACATGCAGGGATACTCCTATCATTTCTTGTGTTTCTTCTATTTCGACCACTCATTGCATTAGTGTGTTGTACGTCGTCGCCCTTGGTAACCTTTGAATTTATTGATGCAATTTTTTCTTTGGGTTCACTTTATATGAGCACAATCGATATTCCTTAATCTATACATAATATGAGTAAGTTTAGATATTACTTATTCTTTTTTAAGAAAATATTTCATGGAGCCCAAATCTTTAAAAAAAATCATTAATGTGCCCATCTATATTAGTGTAAATGCCCTCCAATGTAATTGATACATCTACATATATACTAGATGTACATGAATGAATAGAAGAATTCTTTTTCAAAATCTTATCATACATATAATAAATATCAAATCATGGATATATGGAATTATAGCCTTAACATCCTTAGAAAAATCTTCAATATTTGACTCGTATCATTTTCTAGTGGTGTCACTGCTACCAATCAAATAAAATGTCATCCCCGTGGTAAACAAGAAGGCATAGAGCATTTTTGAAATGCAAGAAATTTTCCAAAATTCAAGAATTTCAAAAAAATTATGGGGACATATGACCAACGAAAAGAGGCTACCGTGAAATTTTGTACTATTTTTCACCATTATTTCTTAATTTAGATAGAAGGTAATGATGATAGAAATTGTCAGCAATAAAGTATAGGCCCAATACGGATGGAAATCATATCAAAAGCTTGTGATTATCAAGCTATATGATAAAATAATTAAGAGTAGTCCATCAATAAAAGAAGAAGACATATCTCGTTCTTCAAAGACAAGAGAGAAACTAATATGAGAGGGGATTCCATATGGTCAGAATAATAATCGTGGCTTTCTCTGTGTTTACTCTGCTTCACTATCTCCCGTTCTTCAGTGGCTGTTCTTCAATGGTTGTTCTTTAGTTGTGGCTTTCTCTGTGTTTACTCATCGTGGGCGAATTGGGTGTGAACTAGGGTTCAAGAATTTCGCAGAGTTTACTCATATTTTTTTATATTAATGATCGGTACATTTGGAATATTATGAATTAAGTTAGGACAAGATTGTAATAACACTAAATAAAATAATGAGAAATAGAAATAAGCAGAAAAAAGTTGTTGAGGTGTTGCTTGAGAGAAACAGTTTTTAAGTACTTTTATTAATTAGGTAGTGGAGCTTCCAAACACCCTATAAGTGATTTTGACAAAAAATGAAAGAAAGAAAGAAGTGATTTTAAGTTGTAACTTTGGATTGCAAACACTCATTGAGTTTCCTATCAGAATATATAAGTCATTCACCTTCTTTCCCTTCATGAGTATTCTATCCTTCTTAGTTACTAGAATAGATCCATTTTTTGTCTTAAACTCACAAGTCACAACCAGAAGCATTTAAAGAACCAAGAGATATGAGATTATTTTTTCAGATCAGGCACATACCTCACTTTTGATAGAATTCTCTCAATGCCATCAAACATGAGAATTCTAATGGATTTAATGTCTTTCACCTTGCATGAGCGATCATTGCCAAGAAGAACTGATCCCTCATCAATCTTCTCTAAATCTTTGAACATGCCTCATGAGGACTGATGAGGTCATAATTGATTATTTTATGGTCATTTTTTGTGCCTTATTTGACATGATTTGATATCATTTACAATGAAAAGTGCTACTAATCTCGTTTGTTTGAGAATGTGTTTATTTTTTTTGGAAACAGGAGATAACGAGCAACAAATGATGCAAAACAGATCTAATTTAAAGGACATGGTAGAAGAGGGTTGAATCACGTGAAGTTCTTAGAAAATATGATCGCAAAGGAAAAGAATCAACTCAATCGAAGGTCAAGAGCTCAAGTTATGAGCAAAACAAAATTGTTGTGCAACTGAAAAATACCCCATACACTTGTGGGTGAGTAGAAAGTTGTGTTTGAAAAATAATTTTCTCGATCAAGTTTTTGGCGCCGTTTCTGGGGAGGTGACATTGTGCTTTAAGTGAGACTTATGATTCCTTGAGTGCTACTGCAAGTTGCATTTTTACTTGTTTTTTTTTTCTTGTGAGAATTTTGATACTTGCTATCTTTTGTAGGTGGACACTTCACTTGTTCAAAAGGGGGTCAAATTTCTTAATTGAAACCAAACCTTAATCTGTGTCACCTTAAAAAGCAAGGGTAGAGTGAGCTTAATTAAGAAGATGGAAGGATATAAGTCAACACGCTTGGAATCAAGGTCTTTATCAAAATGAAATGGTTTATCCTCCACAACAACTAGATATGAGTGATTACTCTCTTCCGAACATGGATGTGCATTATGGTCAAGAATACGATCCACAAAATGGATATGGATTCAAAGGAGTTTTGGAAGAAGAGCATTATGATGGTGGTAGGAGCTTTGAGTATGATTATCAAACGCAACAAGCTTCCTCTCATTATCAAGATTGGGCATTGAAACTCAATGATGGTTTATGGGCTTATAGGACGACATACAAAACACCACTTGACATGTCTCCTTATCAATTTGTGTTTGACATATCTTGCTATCTTCCGGTTGAATTAGAACACAAGGCATTTTGGGCTATCAAGAAGCCTAATTTTGACATAGAGTTGAATGGAGAGAAAAGATTGGTTCAATTGCACGAACTAGAAGAGTTTAGAGAGCATGCCTTTGAAAATTCCAAAATCTTTAAATAAAAGATCAAGAGGTGGCATGATGCTCGTTTGAAAAAGAGAGAGTTCAAGGAGAATGAGAAAGTGCTTCTCTTCAATTTTCGTTTGAAGTTATTTCCGGGAAAGCTTAAATCAAGGTGGAGTGGGCCATTTGAAGTGGTACAAACCTATCCAAGTGGTTTCTTAGAATTGAAGAATGAGAAATGTTCAAAGTGAACGGACACCGACTTAAGCATTACTCCCTTCCTGACCAAGTGGGAGTAATGTGCTACTTACTCCTAAAGAATGCTTGAACTCGTAGAGTTCCATTCGGCATAGGACGTAAAATCTAGGGCTAGATGGGAGACATCCCATTCTTTTTGTCTTTTGTTCTTTCCTTTATGTAAATAGTGCTTTTTAATTGTTTTGTTGAGTTTTGTTCGATAGGTAATTAAGGAAGTTGAGCTTTAAATGAAGAGCAAGGTGGGGTCGCAAATATGCTTAGAAGAAAAGAAAGTTCTTGGTGCAATGTTGAGGTACTCAAACTTAGAATTGCTTAGCAAAATCTAAGTTTGGGGGAGTGATTTTTCTTTTCTTGCATTTTACATTTACACAAGCGTGCACACACCCCATTTTTAAAGATCTTGCTTGAATTTTGTTGCTTCCTTTGAGTGGGTGAATCACTATGGCTTGATTGTATGATAGGGGTGAATGATTTTTGGATATAATTGTTGCTTAAAATTTGTGTTAAGGATAGGTGTGAATTGTTGGGGAATTAATTGCCCGGATTTATTGGGATGAATATTTAAATATAAATTTAATTATAACAATTATTACTAGCATGAATTAATCCTATATTAATTAAAATAATAATCCAATAACAAATCATGCATATAAACAAGCCACATAAATCCTACGCATGCAGAATTGCTAGGAGTTTACGTGAACTAGCCTCTTGGAGTGACAACCGTTGAGAAAATGGATACCCGTTCACACGAACAAACCCAAAGAGTCTTCTCAAGTATTCCCTCGTCCTTGTTCAGCAATCTGGTGGAAAGATGGTCGCGAACAATTAACAAAAGGAAAAAATAAAATTATGTTGAACCACCTTTCTGGATTTCTATTTTTTCCAACACATGGAATTGCACTGGGGATGAAAGATTCATCCCCTATTTATATTACTAGGGGTGGATGAAAATTAGGATGCAAAATAATATGGAAAAATCTTTTTCTTGATCTCCAAGAAATCTTGAATATATTTCATATATTCTTTTCTCCATAATTAAAATATTCCACAACATCTCACCTCCTTATATTATGGAATTTTCGAAAGAAAAAAAAATAAAGGAGTAGGAATCCAAGATTTGGATCTTCTTGAATTTATGAGATATTCTTGTATTCCAAGAATACATATCTTCCATAATATATTTTCAAGAAAATCAAGAAAATCTTTCCTTTCCTTATTTTTCATTATTTTCGAAAATCTCTCAATAAATAACCAAGTGGGAGATTTCTTGAATTTAATGAGATAATCTTGTATTCCAAGAATACTTATCTTCATTCCATAACAAAATTCAAAGAAAATATTTCTCCCTCTTTTATTTATTATTTTTGAAATTTAACTAGGAAAATTAGGCAACAATAATTTATTTTATTTTAAACACCCTTTTCAGTTATTGGACTTTATCTTTGGGCTACTTGAGGGGCCTTTAGGAGAATTAAGATTGGATCTTCCAATGGACCTTGAATTATCAATATTGAGCCACAATATTATTCAAGCCCATAAATATTAATTAATCTCACTACATAATTAATATTGCACTATCCATCTTAACCCATATTACTGTTAAAATGGCTCCCGGTTATTATTTCCCGTGTTTAAGATTATTCAGTCCATTAATTAATTTAAGCCACTGAAATAGCTTCACATTAATTAATATCTTTTTCCTTGGTTCAAGAACGTCTCAACATTATTATCCATACCAGATACTAATTCCACTTGCAAGATTTAGTATGATAAAACTTCTGAGCCTCCCAAGAGGACAAATCAAGCAAGACGTACTTGCACACGATTCTCTGTATTAAATCTTAGCAATCATCATTCAACCAATAATATTGCCCAAGATATAAAGTAGAATCACATTGATTCTCTAACTACCCATCATAAGTCAAAGCAATAATTATTAATTTTACACGATCCTATTTAAGGGTCGGGGATTAAGAAATAACGAACCACAGAGGTCTAATTCTTCTATATTCAGTACTGAAGAATTTATCCTCATATAGGTCCTATTCAGTGCATCATAATGCACTAGTACAATATCTTGGTCAAGACAAGTCAATCTGAGCCTTACACTTCAACCTTTCACGATGGGTTGTTCATTTTCATATGGGTTGTGAATTATGTACTTTTGGTTACAAGGGTTTATTAATTTAGTCTTCAGTGATCTGGTATCACTAAATTAACTACAATGTAACACGTACTATTTATTGAACACTTGTGCAGTAAATATATGTAACATTCAATCATATTTAAGGCAACAATGATAAATAATTAATTTCAGCAAATAATACAGAAATTTAGTTTGGTTATACAAAGTAAAAGCATACTTTCCAGTATAACCCCAACAATCTCCCACTTATACTCAAAGTCAGCTTTTAAGTATACTACAACACGTCTCGTGTTGTTCTACGTGACATCTAATGTCACCTACACGAACCTAATAATATCTCCCCACTTATACTCAAAGCAGATTGGAAACGCTCTTGACACCCATTTCTTCCACATGTCTCTTGAATGTATTATGAGGCAGAGCCTTTGTGAATGGATCTGTTGGGTTGTCCTCTGACGCTATCTTTGCACCTCTATATCTCCTCTCTTAACGATTTCTCGTATAAGATGGTATTTTCTTTCAATGTGTTTTCTGGCCTTGTGGGCTCTTGGTTCCCTTGAATTTGCAACTGCTCCGACATTATCACAGTAGACCGTAATGGTGCTGGGTAAATCCGGAACTACGTCCAAGTCCACTAGGAAGTTCTTGAGCCAAACCGCTTCGCCCTTTTGCTTCTGGCGACTACATGTCGGCTTCCATGGTAGAATATGCGATGCATTTCTGCTTAACGCTTCTCCATGTCATGGTTCCTCCCCCTATGCAAAACACACTACCCGAGGTAGATTTTCTGGAATCTAAGTCTGATTGGAAATCTGAGTCCGTGTAACCGATGGGAATCAGACTGTCTGACTGATAAACCAACATTCTATCCCGAGTTCTTTTCAGATTATTCAGAATGTTTTAAACTGCAATCCAATGTTCTTTCCCCGGATTACTCTGATATCTTGCTACCATGCCAACAACAAAGCAGATATTTGGCCTCGTGCACAGCATTGCATACATAAGGTTTCCGACAGCCGAAGCATAAGGAACGTCTTTCATGTCATCTATCTCCTTGTGTCTTAAGGCACATTTCTTTGGATAGATGGATTCCATGTCTGAAGGGTACAAAATCTTTCTTGGAATCTTGCATGCTGAATCGCTTCAAGACAGTATCTATGTATGAAGCTTGAAATAAGCATATCATCATTTTCTTACGATCTCGAGTGATCTTGATCCCAAGGATGTGATCGGCTTCCCCTAAGTCCTTCATATCAAACTGTTTTGACATCCACGCCCTTACGTCCGACAACACCTTTACATCATCTCCGATGAGGAGAATGTCGTCCACGTATAGTACTAAAAATACCAATGTAGTTCCGACATGCTTTTTATACACAAAACTCTCGTACTCATTTTGATCGAACCCGTAAGACTTTATAACCTGATCAAAACATTGGTTCCAGGCACGGGATGCTTGCTTTAGTCTATAAATGGACTTCTTGAGCTTGCAAACTAGATGTTCTTAGCCTTTTTCAACGAAGCCTTCGGGTTGTTGCATATAGATCTCTTCTTCAAGACTTTCGTTAAGGAAAACTGTCTAGACATCCATTTGCCAGATCTCAAAATCGAGATGCGCAGCTATCGACAAGAGAATACGGATGGACTTAAGCATGGCTACGGGTGAAAAAGTTTCCTCATAATCGATCAATTCTTTCTGAGTGTAACCTTTTGCCACAAGTCTAGCCTTGAAGTTCTCTACCTTCTCGTCCGGTCCTCTTTTCCTCTTGTACACCCACTTGCATCCAATGGGTTTGACCTAATTAAGTGGTTCGAGTAGCTCCCACACCTTGTTGTGATCCATATAACCCATCTCGGCTTCCATTGCTATTTGCCAAGGATCCGCATCCTTGTCTTGAATTGCCTCATTGTATGTCCATGGGTCCGATTCATCTTCACCGGGGACCAAGTCCGATGACTCTCATATCCCCATGAATCTCTCGGGCTGTCTAACAACCCTCCCACTATGACGAGGATCCGGTTGTGTAAGTGTGTCGTTTGGTATGTCAACTTGTACAGTTGACATTGAGGTAAGCCCTCTTAGCCAAAATTTAAGGTAATCTCACTTTTGGACTTTCTATCGTTCATATAGTCTTCTTTCAAAAATCTAAAGTGTGTACTGATTACTACCTTTTGATCTTCGGGACCATAGAACATGCACCCTTTCGTTCCTTCGGGGTACCCTATAAACAACCTTAATTTTGATCGTGGATCCAATTTACCGGCTTCCTTGTTCAACACGTATGCCGGACACCCCCAGATTCTCATGTGTCTTAAACTGGGCTTGCGCCCAGTCCACAACTCTTTAGGGGTTTTGGGAATCGATTTTGATGGAACCATGTTTAGAATGTAAGTCATTATTTCCAAGGCGTGACCCCAAAATGATTTGGGTAGATTCGTATAACTCATCATTGATCTGACCATTTCTGAAAGAGTTCTGTTTCTTCGTTCTGCAACCCCGTTTTGTTGAGGGGTTCCGGGTGCAGTCAACTGGGATACAATCCCTTCATCTGGAAAGTAGTTCAAAAATTCATCGCTGAGGTATTCGCCTCCACGATCAGATCGTAGAGACTTGATACGTTTTTTCCTATGATTCTCTGCTTGAGCCTTAAATTCCTTGAATTTATCAAAGGTCTCAAATTTATGCTTCATAAGGTAAATGTATCCATGTCTTGAGTAAACATCGATAAAAGTAATGAAATACTCATAACCTCCTCTTGCTTTGATTGACTTTGGACCACATACGTCAGTGTGAACAATCTCTAACACTTAGCTCCAATGCCCCTTAGCTCCAAATGCCTTCTTGGTCATTTTACCCTCCAAACACGATTCACATGTTGGAAATGGTTCAACCCAGAGTGACTCCAATGAACCATCTTGAACCAACCTTTGGATCCTTTTTGGATTAATATGGCCTAGTCTCAGATGTCATAGAAGTGTTTCGTTCACATTTGTTGAACGTTCTCTTTTATTACTCGAAACAGTCGATGTGTTATAGGATGCATTTTGTGAGTGGTGTGCACAGTTAATTTTGTAGAGATTATTCAAAAAAGTTCCATGACAAATAAACTCATTATAGAGCAATGGAAACAACTTTATTAAAAGTAACCGAATATCCATCAAGAAAAAGTTTAGAAACCAAAAGTAAATTCTTTCTAAAGCTAGGAACGTAAAGAACATCTCTCAAAATTAAAATTTTGTCTTCAAAAGACAACTGCACTTCTCCCACTGCTTCAGCTGCCACTCTCGTAGCATCGCCTAGTGTGATGCGTATCTCACTCCCACTAAGTTGTCAGGTCCGCTTGAACCCCTCTAAAGTGAAACAAATATGATCAGTGGATTCCGTATCCACTACCCATAAATGGGAAGCATACGCCGCCAAACAAATTTCAACAACTAGTGCATGAGAATTAACTTTCTTTCCATTCCGCTTGGGTTTGGAACAGGCTGACCTCCAATGTCTTTTCTCACTGCAGTTAAAACATCTCCCCTTAGCTGGCTTCTTCACTCCTCCATCTCCCTTCACCTTTCCTTTGCCCTTGGCAACGCTTGAGTTCACTTGATTTTGGCCTTTTGTCTTCTTCTTATTCTTGCCCCCTTTTGGCCTAGAAGAAGAAGAAGAAGGACCATTTGCCACCAAGGCTTGGCTATGTTGCCCCAATATCGCCTCATCTAAGACTAAAGCTTGCAATAGGTCAGGCAACGTGAACTTCTGATTGTTCATTTGGTAGTTCAACCTGAACTGTTCAAAACTTTTTGGCAGAGAGTGGAGTATGAAATCGATCTGGGTCTCGATGTCATATTCAGCGCCAAGTACCTCAAGCTTATTGAGGTGAGCCATCATCTGGAGAACGTGCTACCTTAAGGGCGTTCCCTCTACCATTTCATAGAGAGCATGTCTCTCATGGCGATCTAACGAGCCACATGGTTCTGATGTTGGAACATCGCTTTAAGACTTGTTATGATGTCTGCAGCTGTTTCAAAATGTTGATGCTGATGTTGCAACACATCTGACATAGAAGCCTGAATGGTGCACTTAGCCATCTCAATTTACTGCTCCCGGTCAGCATAATATTTCGTATCCGTTTTCGTGGAGCCCAATTATGATGTTGTGACTCATCATTATTTAAACACATTCAAGCAGATCACAAACAAGAAAATAGTTACAAACCTTTAATGTCCAAATTAATAGTTGACTCCCACTTGACCAATATCAAATAGACAGGGACTTCGGGGAAGTATATGCATATCAATTTTATACCTAAGTAATAACCATGATTAAATACAGAATTATTATTTTATTTTGAATGAGACTCGTTGGGAGGGTGATCGTCGCCACTAATAATAATTCACAATCATCCTTACAGAATTTATTCATGTGAAAACCATCTTTTGGCCATCCGGTGGGGGGAATTTCTCCAAAAGAAATCACAAATAAATAAATCATGGAGGTCAAAATTAATTCAATTTTATTATCCGGAATAAAATTGTCAATTAATTATTTTAAAACATACTTAGTAATTTTCGAAAGTGAGATTTTTCAAAATAATTTCTCATGCTCTAATACCAGTTGTTGGGGAATTAATTGCCCGGATCTATTCGAGATGAATATTTAAATACAAATTTAATTCTAACAATTTTTACTAGCATGAATTAATCCTATATTAATTCAAATAATAATCCAACAACAAATCATGCATATAAACAAGTCACATAAATCCTACGTATGCGAAATTGCTAGGAGTTTACGTGAACTAACCTCTTGGAGTGACAACCGTTGAGAAGATGGATATCCGTTCATACAAACAAACCCAAAGAGCCTTCTCAAGTATTCCCTTTCGTCCTTGTTCAACAATCTGGTGGAAAGATGCTCGGGAACAATTAACAAAAGGAAAAATAAAATTATGTTGCACCACCTTTGTGGATTTCTAATTTTTTCAACACATGGAATTGCACTGGGGATGAAAGATTCGTCCCCTATTTATATTACTAGGGGTGGACGAAAATTAGGGTGGAAAATAATATGGGAAAATCTTTTTCTTGATCTCCAAGAAATCTTGAATATATCTCATTTATTCTTTTCTCCATAATTAAAATATTCCACAAAATCCCACCTCCTTATATTATGGAATTTTTGAAAAAATAAAGGAGTAGGAATCTAAGATTTGGATCTTCTTGAATTTATGAGATATTCTTGTATTCCAAGAATACATATCTTCTATAATATCTTTTCAAAAAAATCTTTCATTTCCTTATTTTTCATTATTTTCGAAAATCTCTCAATAAATAACCAAGTGGGAGATTTCTTGAATTTAATGAGATAATCTTGTATTCCAAGAATACTTATCTTCATTCCATAACAAAATTCAAAGAAAATCTTTCTCCCTATTTTATTTATTATTTTCAAAATTTAACTAGGAAAATTAGGCAACAATAATTTATTTTATTTTAAACACCTTTTTCAGTTATTTGACTTTATCTTTGGGCTACTTGAGGGGCCTTTAGGAGAATTAAGATTGGACCTTCCAATGGACCTTGAATTATCAATATTGAGCCACAATATTATTCAAGCCCATAAATATTAATTAATCTCACTACATAATTAATATTGAACTAGCCATCTTAACCCAATTTACTGTTAATATGACTCCCGGTTATTATTTCTCGTGTTTAAGATTATCCAGTCCATTAATTAATTTAAGCCACTGAAATAGCTTCACATTAATTAATATCTTTTTTCTTGGTTCAGGAACATCTCAACATTATTATCCATACCGGAAACTAATTCCACTTGCAAAATTTAGTATGATAAAAATTATGAGCCTCCCAAAGGGACAAATCAAGCAAGACGTACTTGCACACGATTTTCCGTATGAAATCTTAGCAATCGTCATGCAACTAATAATATTTCCCAAGATATAAAGTATTGAATCACATTGATTCTCTATCCATCATAAGTCAAAGCAATAATTATTAATTTCACACGATCCTATTTAAGGGACGGGGATTAAGAAATAACGAACCACTGAGGTCTAATTCTTCTATATTCAGTACTGAAGAATTTATCCTCCTGTAGGTCCTATTCAGCGCATCATAATGCACTAGTGCAATCTCTTGGTCAAGACAAGTCAATCTAAGCCTTACACTTCAACCTTTCACGATGGGTTGTTCATTTCCATCTGGGTTGTGAATTCTGTACTTTTGGTTACAAGAGACTGTTTATTTAGTCTTCTGTGATCTGGTAACACTAAATTAACTACAATGTAACACGTACTATTTATTGAACAGTTGTGCAGTAAATATATGTAACATTTAATCATATTTAAGGCTATAGTGATAAATAATTTATTTCAGCAAATAAGACAGAAATTCAGTTTGGTTATACAAAGTAAAAGCATACTTTCCAGTATAACCCAAACACTTTTGGTGAACATTATTTGCCTAAACACATAATTGTTTGGCAATGTCTAAGTTTGGGGGGTGTATTTGTTTGTGATTTGAAATTCTTGTACATATGCACACAGGGCTTCACATGTACGTTTTATGGAGTTTTGCTTATTTTTGTGTGCTCTCTTGATGTGTGAGGTATTCTTGATGTTTGAAGTGGTGATTTGTTGAGATGCTTAATTACTTGATATTTGAGTTTGCGAAGTTGATGTGATGATTTTGGAGGAGTCATATATGTGATTTGTGAAATGATTCTCATGAGAGACTATTCGTTCATCCCAACATTGCTTAGCAATGTTTAAGTTTGGGGGAGTGATAGTTTAATTTTTGATTGTACAATTGCATAGGCGCACTCACTTTAGTTTAATCCGCTTTTGAGATAAGGATGTGTGTTCGGTACATTGATTTAGTAGTGTGGATGGATTGATGGTTCATTTTTGGATGATAACTTTCTAGATTTCATTCTTCTTGCTTGAATTCTTGATGTGCTATGTGATGGTTGATGATAGTGATGGTGCTTGTTCTCACGAATGAGCCAGAGAGTTTTGAGCCTTGTGAATTATATCATAATTTTAGTTCATTTCATTCTTGTGTGTATCATCCATAATTGTGCATTCTGGAACTTGTCATTGGTCTTGCTTGAAACTTGACTTAGGTTAGGATTTTCGAAAATGATAGGAGACATTCTTTGATTTGATAGTCACTTGGCCAAATAAACTCCTACCAAATGAGTTAATTCCGTAGTAAGCCCCTTTGAGTCTTTAAGCTTCTTTGGCAACCTACAAGAATTCAACCATTTCACCTATCTTTCTTGAGCCTAACTGATCTCTAATGACTTATAGAGCTTAATTGTTTGTGAAGTGAATGATTGAAAAGGGGAAAAAAAAGGTGTGGAGTTTGTATTGTCAAAGTGAATTTGTTGAAAGAGGAAAAAAGAATGAAAGAATGAACTTTGTTAAAAAAAAAAGGCCTTGAAATTTAAAAAAAAAAGGAAAAAAATGAAAAATAGGTCGATGAGAGAAAAAGAGCTTAAAAAGATGCAAAGAAGATTCAAAGGAAAAAGAGAAAGATGAATGAATTTTTGTGAGCTTGAAATGAGAAAAGAAAGAGTAAAGAGAATTGTATCAATTTTGAAAGGAAATGTGAAGAATTAGTTAACTCTTAATGTTCTACAAGTTTGTGAGTCACTTGTCCAAATTCATATTACCCTTGTCCAAGGAGCCTACATTAAAACCCGATGATGTCCACATTGATTTGATTATCAAAGCCCTTGTAAAATGTGGAGAATTGAGACCAATGACAAGCATATGATTTTGCATTTTTATGGAATGGTTTTTGAGTGTAAACACGTCCCATTCAAACACTTGAGTGATGAGTGAAACATACCTTGAAAGGAGTAGTGAAACAAGCATTTGAACTTTCATTGTCTTGATCATAACCTGATAGAAGGAGGTTAGGGAACTTGATTGAGTAAATTTGATTTCATTGGGGAGATACTTGATCTTATTCACTATAATTTGTTGTACCAAATAACCATCTACTTCGCAATCATTCCTCTTTGTTCTTTTCTTTCATTGCTTGGGGACAAGCAATATTTTAAGCTTGGGGGAGTGATGAGGGTCATAATTACTTGTTTTATGATCATTTTTTGTGCCTTATTTGATGTGATTTGGTCTCATTTGCAATGAAAAGTGCTACTAATCTTGTTTATTTGAGAATGTGTTTATTTTTTAGAAAACAGAAGAAAACGGGCAAAAAACTATGAAAAAAAGGAAATGGAAGAAATGATGCAAACAAGCAAGAAACAATACAAAGACGGTCGCAATGGAAAAACGAATCAACTCAATAGGAGGTCGGTAGCTCAAGTTATAAGCAAAACAAAATGGTTGTGCAACTGAAAAATAGCCCATACACTTGTGGGCGAATAGAAAGTTGTGTCTGCAAAATATTACATGCATATAAAAGGAGCAACTAGAGTCTAACATCCACTCATTACTCATCCTGATATCTGAAACAATCATAACTTCAACATTATCATAACCATCTTCCTCAACTGCAGCTTCAGCTTTGTTAGTTTCATCCTTAGGTTTTCTTTCTGGACAATTTTTCTTCAAGTGTCCAACCTTATGAAAGCCATAACACTTTCTTTTCTCCACCCAATTTGAAGGCTTCTTGCTATCATCTTTGTCACAAGATTTCTTGTTGCCTTGAGATTGTTTATCTCCCTTCTTGAACTTGACATTTAAGCTTTCAGCTCAATTATGAGATTTCTTATCAATTTGCCCTTTATATCCTTGCATATGAAGAAACTTGGTTTTGATTGCAGTTTGAATTTCATCAAAAATCAAACTATCCTGCCTTCCAAACAACAAAGCATCTTTAAAACTTTCAAAGGCTTTTGGCTGAGAGTTCAAAAGCATCAAGGCTTTATCATCATCTTCGAGTTTCACATCCAGATCTTCGAGAACTCATCAAGTTGTTCATTCTGGTTTTTCTCTTCGTTTATCTTGAAACCAAGAAGCTTCTGTTTCATGAACAATTTATTTTAAACTAACTTGGTTTGGTACAAATCTTCAAGCTTCTTCCACATTTCGATTGTCGTTTTCTCATTTAACACCTCTCTGGGAGGTTTGTCTCCAAGGCACAGAATGATCGCGCTATGAGTCTTCTTTAGAATCTCAGTCTTCTTAGCTTGAACCTTTGTGGAAGATGATGACCATTGATCTACATTTTTCAGAGCATTTGCAAGGCCATGTTGAATGAGTAATGCCTTCATTATGATCTTCCATAGTCCGAAATCGTTCTTCCTTGTGAACTTCTCCACATCCAACTTCATTGATGTCATCGTGATGCGTATCCTTCCCAGAGACGGCGCCACTTGTTAAGTTTCCAAAGATATCACCATTTCAATGAACTAATACCTTTCAAGTTGAGTACTAATACCTTATGCACCAAGAACTAATACTCTACGAAGATAACAAGATGAATATGCATGCAAACTCAATGCAAAATGCAAGAACTCCAAATTTACGTGGTTCGATCAATGTGATCTACATCCATGGAGGATCAGGAAGCAACTTTACTAACACATGGTCGATCAGTTACAAAATACACACAACTCTCAAGGAGATTCAAGCTTTAATCGTGATTTCTATAGAAATAACCCTAATGAATAGAATAATCTCTAAGAAATTACTGAAATGAATGAATTGCTCAGGATATAAATGTTCTCTCACTTCTAACTAACTAAGTAACTCTGATAACCCCTTTAACTAGTGAAGCGATCGACTAAAACTGATTCGGTTGAGAAGGTACGTGTGTATGAGCTTACATGTGCCGTGCATGTGAGTTTGTTAAAACAAACTCTTCTTCCTTGTTGAATAGTATCAGTATCTCTTCACAACAGTATTAGTTCTTCTTTCTAACAATATTAGTTCTCATTTCAAGTCGAGTATGCATTGATCACTTCAAGATGTGAGTAATAGACATGAAGTGTCACATCTCTTGATTAAAAGAATTATTCCCTTAGTTTCACAATGTTTGTCATTTTTATTGTTTTGTATAAGATTAAAGAACATATTCTTTTTTACAAATTTGTCCTTCATTAATTAGGTAAATAAAAATGAAAGAAGGAAAAAGCTTGCCTACATTAGTATAAAAGGGAAAGAGGAAAATATATATTTTTCAATCAGAGGGAGAAATTTTAGGAATGCACATGGGTAATTTAGAGAAAAACGTGAATAAGTAGTTAAAACGACAAACTTTTTGAAACAAAATTTAAGCTCAAAAGTGACAAACGTTGTGAAACGGAAAGTGTATATTCTAATGTTCTGCATTTTACAAAGATTTCATTCATTTAATAGACGTACCTTTTGGTGATTAGTTTTTTATTTCCAAAATTTTTTGACTTTTAGAAAAATGATGTTTATCGTGAAAAGTCACAACTATTACCTATTATGACTTTTGGATAATTAAGGTGTTTTGGGATATAATTGAAAAAACTCGGATCGTAGTAATGAGTACTCCATAGATATATTTAGGCAAGATAATCTTTTTTTTTACCGAAAGACACGTGCGCAACAAAGAATAGGAAAAAGGGTTATTTATCGTTTTATTAGTATTACATAAAATTATTTTAGAGTAGTATTGAATATCTAAAGCGCGTACAAAAAACGTGTCCCTGAATGACAAAAGCTACGGGACCAATTTTATCCCTTACATGCAAAAAAGTGCCCCAGAATGACGCCATATTTCAAATTCCAGCGACTTTGGAACCAAAATCGGACAATTAAGATGTTATGAGATCAAATTGAAAAAACTCGGATCGTATTAATGAGTACTCCGTAGATATACATAGGAGAGACAATCTGTTTTTTTATTACCAATATACACTTGCGCAACAAAGACTAGGGAGAAGGAGCGATTATTTATTGTTTTATTAGTATTACATTTTTTTTTTATAGAGAGTAGTATTGGATATCTGAAGCGCTCCTCAACCAAATGCCAACTGCTCTCCATTTTCTACCTATTTTTGGTACTCTCTCTCACACTCTCAAACAGTAGACATGAAATGACAAATAAGTAATGTTAGTTCCAAAGTTTTGAGTTATACTCTACACTTGTAACTATACATGGGACCACCATGTGTTCGACCATTTGCTTACTCCAAAACTTTTTTTTTTCTTGTCATGATTGAACGACTTGTTGAATGGGTTTTTAATTTATCTTCTTTCTCATAATTTTCTCATTGTTTCATTTCATTCCACAGTTTCATGAATGACAGATAATTAATGTTAGTTCCAAAGTTTTGGGTTATAATACACTTGTAACTATACTTGGGATGCCCGCCATGTGTTCGACCATTTGCTTACTCCAAAACTTTCTGTTTTTCTTGCATGATTGAACGACTAGTTAAATTGGATTTTTAGTTACTTACTATACGTGCTTTAATTTGTCTTCTTTCTCATGATTTTCTCATGGTTTCGTTCAGGGGTGAATTCAAGATTTTCAATTTTAGGGTATGATTAAATAATATAAATAATATTAACTATATTAATTATTTAATATTTAAAATCGCACATATCGATACTAAAATATATAATATTGAGATAATATTATAATTACACTTGAATTTATTAAATTTAATTTTTTAAAAACATTCTTTAAGTTGGAGGTACATATATTAATTGTATTTTATAAAAAAAAAAAGAGAAGCAAGGAGACGATTGATGGGCTGGGCTGAACAAACAAAAAAGGGCTGGTTAAAATATCCTAACATCTCTAACTTCCTTCATTTTCCAGTTTCTTCAATCGCCGCTGCCTCCACTCCGACGCTGTCGCCCGCCGCCTCCGCACCAAGCCATCCACCACCTAACCACCTCTGTTCCCTCTCTCCCCATTAAAGATCTTACGCCACCCTCTCTCTTTCTCTCCCAGATCTTTGGTAAAGTTACGCTCTCTTTCTCTTTTTTTTTTGAAGCCAGAATCAAAATTTGTTAATTTCAACTGATTTCTGCCAAAAAAAACATATGATAATTTTCGATTTATATTGTTTGAGCGGCGTTCAATATTTTTTTATCTTTTAAAGGAGAGATAAAAGTGACGGCGCCATATGTCGGTGGCGGGAGCAGTGCAAAATTAGGGATTGAGTATATATTTTTAATATAAAATGATAAGGGTATTATGGGATTTTATTTTGTATCTGCTAATATGCTGTGGTTAAATTAGGAATTGAATATATATTTTTAATATAAAATGATATGGGTATTATGGAATTTTATTTTGTATAATGCTTATATGCTGCGATTAAATTAGGAATTGAATATATATTTTTAATATAAAATGATAAGGGTATTATGAGATTTTTATATATCTGCTAATATGCTGTGGTTAAATTAGGAATTGTATATATATTTTTAATATAAAATGATAAGGGTATTATGATATTTTCGTAATATTTTGTATCTGCTAAAATGCTGGGGTGTTAGTAACATAAAAAATTCAATTGCACAAGCCCAGATATATAGAACATAAAAAATTGGCCTTAAGCAAAACAGAATTCAGTTCAAGCAATTCCTGGGAAAAGTTGCAGTTTTTCATTTTGGGGATGCAAGTGTACCCGTTTGTTTTATGGTGGATTCGCCCCTGGTTTCATTTCATTCCACAGTTTCATAATATTAGAAGCTCTTCTTTGCTGATACGTTTAACTTCTTTCAGTGACGGGAATCAAAATTGTGGTCTCAACGGCAATGGGTTTCAGCATACTGAATCAACAATTTCTGCTTTCTCCTACAAGAGCCACGATATGTACTCCTTACACAACTTCTGTTTCATATTCGAGTATCATTTTACGACCCCATGAGAACCCCCATTACATTGTCAAACGTCTTTCTTGCTCTGCTGCATCAAGAAAATCCGATAGCAATCCCAAATCGAAGCCTAAAGCGAAAGCAGGACGCCCAATATCTAAACAACCTGACAATGAAAGTGAAAACCTAGAGAGGTCATTTCCCGGAATTATCCCTAAAAAGCCAAGGCGGGGTCGAAGGAGTGAAGCAGCAGCCGTTGAGGATTTTGTACGTAATAGACTAGAACAGACTCTTGAGTCTATAAAAGAGCAGAATCCAGAAATTGTGGAAAATATGGAGAATTTCATGAAGGAGAATACTAGCCTTGATGATGAGTCATCAGATGATGATGATGATGAAAATAGAGATGAGAATATGCTAATTGAGGAGGAGGATCCAGATTGGCCTTTGGATGCAGATATAGGCTGGGGAATTAGGGCCTCTGAGTATTTCGATAAGCATTCGATTAAGAACGTTGTGGGTGAAGATGGGACGGAGATTGATTGGGAGGGGGAGATCGAAGATGGGTTGGTGAAAGAGATCAATTGTCTTGAGTGGGAGAGCTTTGCTTTCCATCCTAGCCCTCTGATAGTCCTCGTTTTTGAACGATATAACAGGCAAGTGAAGATCTTTTTCGAGTTTCTTTGTAATTTTAGGAAGGAATTATGCTATACTCAATGACTTAAATTTATGATGTCAGGGTAAGTGATAACTGGAAGGTTTTGAAGGAGTTGGAAAAGGCAGCAGAGGTTTACTGGAAAGCAAAAGATCGGTTACCTCCTCGGGTGTGTGAAATTACTTGCTCACCCTCGTTTCTTTTACGGATTAAAATTCATTTTGGTCCCATTATCTTTTCGTCCCCAAGAAGTTAAGTTTCCCAATTTAATCCCGTAGCTCCTTAAGTGGTCCGATTTGGTCCCAAAGTTGCCCGAATTTGAAGTATGACGTCGTTTTGGGGCATGTTTTGGAACCTTTTGTGGAAAAGGCAGAAGTTACGGGACCAATTCTATTCCTTACGTGCAAAAAACGTGCCCCAGAATAATGTCATATTTCAAATTCCATTGACTTTGGGACCAAAATGGGACAATTAAGGTGTTATGGGATCAAATTGAAAACTTTAATTTTTTTCAAATCTTTACGGAGAAGGTAAATGCTATGGGACCAAAATGAATTTTAACTATATGTACCCATATAGATTCAATTTCTTTTGGTCTCTATATATGCTACGTGTAAGAAATTAAATTGCGTGAGCAGACTGTGAAGATAGATATAAACATCGAGAGGGATTTAGCATACGCGCTTAAAGCTCAAGAATGCCCGCAAATTCTGTTCTTGCGTGGAAACAAGATACTATATAGAGAGAAAGGTAAGGGGAAAATTCTGATATTGTACATACACAAGGATGGATAAGGTGTATGTCTCTAGACTTATTCCGTAACTAATAATGTTTTCGTGATTTCCAGACACTAGAACAGCAGACGAGTTGGTTCAAATGATCGCACATTTTTACTATAACGCCAAAAAGCCTTCATGCGTCGATGATACATTTCTCGTTCCACATCAATTCAGATAACCTCTCTCTCCTTTCTTTGAGCTCCATAATGTCTGAATGCAGGTTTAGGAATGGATGAAGCTGTATAAATGATGAGGGAATCCCATGTTGTAAATTATTTTAATTGTATTTCAAATGGCTTATAAATATTGGTTTAGTAAACTTTTAAGTGGATAGTTGCTTTGACCTTGTCTTTTATTGAATACCAATCCACATCCCAATTTTTGTTTTAAAAACAAATCTCAACAACTATATTATTCGATTAGCTAGTTTCATGTTTGGTCAACTATCCGTTGAGATTACATTCCTCGAATTCTGCTAGCTATTGTAGCAGCTCCTATATGTTAATAATGAGGATGCAGAGCTGATATGTATATATATATATATAATGGAGTGCTTCATTGAGGATATATAATCCTCTGTATAAATTTTTCTTTCTCCCATTTCCATCTTGCTGGGCTAGTTTTATATATTAGAGGTCTTGTTGTATCATGTGGGACTCAAGTAAATCTTTTTAGGACAATGCAACGCCTCAAGAATTTTATATCTCTGTCATCTTTCAGTTTGATCTTCGTATTGTTCCATCTTTTTCAAGTGATCTCAAAGATTCAAATACTTCCCCATTAATGGCAATCATTTGAACTATGCATCGAGAGGTAAGTAAACCCTTCATTGTTCTATTTTTAGCAGTATTTAATTTGTACAATTTTGGATCATATAGTTGAGGGAATGGAGACTTTTGATTAATGTGGAGATGTTATTCTCGTTGATCACTAATAATGATATTTGAATTTTATATTTTAGTATTAAGAAATAGTTAAATAAAAGTTATTGTGCGGATTTTTATCCGAATATATTTATCATTATTAAATGCAATACTCGATTTGTTAACACTTAAATGAAATCTTTGAAAATGAGCATGTGTTAAAAAAGTTGTTGCATGATCTTAAGAAAAGAAAAATATATTTTTATAAGCATATTCTAGTGTAGGCACCGAACTACTAATTAAATATTGAATTAATGACTCTGAGGTACAAAAAATAGAAAACAGTGACTCTAAGGTACAAATGCAATTTTTAGTGACTCTAAGGTACAAAAAAAATTGTACTTTGTTTGAAAAAAAAATTACATTTTGTATCTGAGAGTGACAAAAAAATTACATTTGTACCTTAGAGCTTTTTACTCTCCCACTTTGTACCTTAGAGCTTTTTCCCCTTAAATATTAAGTAGTTTTGGGCTAATCAAATGGAGGTAAATTAAACTTATTATCAAGTGCAATTACTTCACATCTTTAAAAAAGGGAAATAAAAAAAGATAATTTGTATAAAATAATTAAAAGAATAGCTTAGTAATAAAAGGAGGCAAGTAAGAGAAAGGTAGATGTATTGTATTCGTCGTGTTCTATTAGTAGCTCAGTTCAATTAAAAAAATATTATTATAAAAATAATAAACAATATCATCACTATTGACTAGGTATCACTAAAAAGATATTATTCTCCACTAATTTTGTAATAATGTGCTTATGTTGGGAGATGAATTTAATAAAAGATTATATGATTTTGATTAAGATCCCAAAACCCCTGAGTATGACATGTTCAGTAATGATCTTGATAGTTAGTCGAGGATTAGGTTTTAGAGTATTCGAGGATGTTATCAGTTTGTATAAATCAAAATGTATAAGTCGTGCAGATATAGTTTGAGAATAGTCTTAAGATTATGCGAAGACTCGATGAAAGTGGTTCGGACAAAGAGAAATCCACTCTTCAAGACTTAACCGACTTAACAAACTTAGTTTATGAAGACGGATGTTTTAAGAGTTCTCACTCAACCAAAGATGAAGACTCAATAAAAAAGACAGATTCAAGATAAATCTTGAAGACTCTAAAAGAGAAAAGACTACGAAGACTCAAGAAGACAAAGATCAAGAGCTTCTTGATTATGTTGTTTGTCCAAGGTATTATTTGAAGATCAAGAATACTAAAAAGCACGATAATTGAAGACTTCGGTAATATATTTGAATCTTTCGATATAAACTGAATGTTAGAGCCTTTGAATATATCTATCCGGAGGATGCAATCTTTGAGAGAAACGCGATGCCTTAAAAAGTTAGATATTGCGAGACATTCAAATGCGGACAAAAGGAACTAAGTCGGAAGTATTGTTAAGGTTATATCAAACTCGAGTTTGAGATCAAAAGAAGCGATGATTAAAGGTGTCTACCCTTGGCGAAGACAAAAGTCAAAAAAGGAAGATGACATATTGTCCATCATACCCATCGTATTAATGAGGCTTGATGACTCTTATCGTCTTGTGGAGCGTGAAAAAAGATGTCGGATGTCACGAAAGTTCGATTTGCTTTCCCAAATTGCAAAAAGTGAAGATAGGCTACATGAAAATTTATTATAAAAAAAAGCGTGTTAGGGAGTTTCAAACTCTAAATATAGCCGTTTCTCACACACCATAAGAGGAACTCACGAATCCTTTATCTCTCCAAGCGGATAGTTTTCAAGAGTGACCTTGGTGTATCTTTATAAATCTTGGTGACCCTCTACATAGTAAGGTTATTGGGGAAATTTCCTCTTTTTAACAAGAGCTCAAACTTATTCTTGCGAAAGTTAAAGCACTCGAAATACCTTGAATTTCCCAAGTGCTTTTATATTGAAGAGCTCGATTTACTAAGCCTAAGCGTGATAAGTTTTATCCAAAAAGCTTAGTCGAGATATCCTAACCCTTTGCATTGTGCTTTATTGTAAAGGATATCTCATCGGGTTGATCCTTTAGTTGAAACCAACCAAGAAACCCCAAACCCTTGAGAAGGTAGTTGGAGTGTGTTTGTTGGTAAGAAGAGTTGTAAAGAGTTAGTAAACTACGCGGAGTAGTCGAGAAAACTCTAGAGAAGAAGTTAGTAAGCTGGGGGTAGTCCGAAAAGCTTGTGTGTGATTGAGTAAGTAAACTACGGAGGTAGAAAGAAAACTCAGCCAAGGTCGGGTTGAGTAAAGTAAACTACGTGGAGTAGTCGAGAAAACTTCGGGCGAGTTGAGTAAGTAAACTACGAGGTAGTCTTTAAAGCTTTTTTCGATTTGATAGTGAATTTCTCTCAAGAGTCGGGGAGAGTGGATGTAGGGCTTGAGTCTACGAACCACTATAATCTTTGTGTTCTTTATCGCTTTCCTTATCTCAGTGTTAATTAATTGTTGCATCAACTTGATTTTGAAAGCATACTTTTCATTGATATTGGTTGGAATCAATCTTGAAAGTTGCATAAGTAATTCACGACCTAATCACTATTTCATAAGGGAAGATTTTAACCAAAGCTTAAAACGAGTATAATCTAGAAATTAACCATTCATAGAATGAGTATTTAGAACAGATAGTTACCAAACTGGCCCTTTCCCGAACTCTCATCGAGGATTGATAAGTTAGTTATCGATCCAAGCAACTTCGGGATCTCTGGTTTTTCTTCTTTCGAGGACTCGGTTGGGATTATAAACGGGGTATTCGAAAGCGACTCGGGATCATTTTTGTCTCGATGAACTTTGACTCGAGCAATATGTGCTTCTCGAACCTAATCTTCGGATTTTTTTCGACCCAAAAGTGACCTCGATGAAAAAGTTTTAAAATTGATGGATTTGAACCGTGTATTCCCCATTACCGTGTAAGACTTCGTTCTCACCGGGACCAACAAGTGGTATCGGGCGGTGGTTCAACTTGACCCTCTTTGTGTTGACCAAAGTTTTATTTTCAAAAATACTTGTGGTCTATCCGAACTAATCTTCTTTTCTTTGAAATTCGTTTCTTTTCAAAAGATCGGAAAAATGTCTTCAAAAAACTTCCCATGTCCTCGATTGAGAACTATGATCTATGGAGACCGAGAATGCAGCACATCATCTCAGTATTCCAAACATGGCGTATGTGGAGAGTGGTCTCTCAAGGACCATTCAAATTTCTTTGTGGTGAATCGAATTACTTGAAGAAGAGGAGAGAATTGACCCAGAGAAGAATTTCCTAAGTCGATGACCAACTAACTCTGAGGAGAGGAAGTTAGTCAATCTAGACTACATGGGCAAAAAGACACACTATATATAGTACAATTGATGATGGTGTGATGGGAATGATCTCTCCTTTGTAATCTTGCTAAAGAGATATGGGATACACTTTGTTATGTGCCAAGGCACAGATCATATAAAAAGAAAACAAACTTTTAAATTGGCAATTGGAAAGTTTGGCCGTTTTTGAAATGGATGATGGTGAATCAATAGACAAATTGGAAGTCGATTCACTAGCATCATGAATGATCTAAATGCACTTGGAAAGAAATATCCACAAGAAAGTGGCATTAAAAATTCTTAGAGGTCTTTCTAAGAAATGAGATATTCATGCAAATGGTGATTGAAAACACCAAGAACATTAGCTCAATGTCATACCAACAAGTCTTCTCGAATGAAAGCCTATGAATTTGTAATTGATAAGAAATCCAAAAAATTTGACAATGAAAGATGATTCTTCATCAAGTAAAAATGTGGCTTTAAAAGCAAAAGATAAAACACAATAAAACTAAAAGTCGAGAACCCCATGCAAACATCGGGATGAGCTTGAGGAAAAGCAAGACCGATGGCAAGGAGGTTTAAGACGGACTTAATAATAGATTTGGAAAATACAAAAGCTTTTACAGGAACAACAGTGCGGAAGAAACACGGGGACGGATCAACCGAGAAGAAGAAGGACACGAAAATTTGAAGGATCTTCATCGAAAAGAAGGACTCCAAGTCGAAAAAGAAAAAAATGATCGAGGATGATGATGCCAACAGATCTTTATAATTGTCGGAAAAAAGGTCACTTCAATTATGATTGTCGAGTTGAGTCTTAAGGAGAGAAAGAAAAAGACAAGCTAAAAAGAGACCGGAAGTTCTCAAAGGCCATGGTTGCGATGAAAAAAGAACATTACGAGGAGGAATCTAGCTCTTCGGATGAGATATTCTCGAGATAGTGATAGTGATGACATCATCGATGGCCATTGAGGGAGGTAAACTCTTACATCTCTGTTGTTATTGCTCCTACATTAGCACAAGAGTTTTCAAGTTCTTTGAAAAAACCGTCATTTTGACTGATGGATTCCTTTGAGAATCGATGAAGGACTATCTTTGTTTTGCAAATTTCGCTAAATAAAACTCAAGAGCGAGAATAAGGAATGAATCTTTGAAAATCTAAAATGGAAAGACTCTAGCAAAAGCTGAAATCACTTCTCAATTTATGGGAATTTCTTGATGAACTAGATGAACTAGATGTTAGAAGTTGATAGAGACCCTAAGCGAAAAAGCTAGAGAAATCCATTTTGAAGAAACTTCATTAATCGTAACTAAGTTCAATGACCTCTCTCGAGAAGCATGAAACTCTGAAGCTGTGAGGATAGTGTGAAGAAGAAGTTAACTCTATTGAATAATGCATCTAAAGTAATAGATGAAATTGAGTTACCAAAGATCTGTGATTTATAAAATCGGATTGGGATACATTCGGGGGAACCTCACAAGGTCATCCCGAATCTTTGCATCATGTAGCAAGAAGACAATCTTTGTAAAACCGATGGCACCTACACACTTCAAACTGAAGTAATGCCCAAGGTTGTAGATAAGGGAAAAGGACCTATGGTTTTGATAAAATTGAATGACCGGGGTTAGAAAGCCCAAACCTCGGTGAAGGCTAGAAAACCCAAGCGACCCGATTAGAAAAAATTGAGGCAAGTACTTCAAAGCCTCGGCTAAGAATGCAAACTTGAAAGGATCTACCTTTGGAACCGTCGGAGGAATCTTGAAGAGAAACACTTTCGCCAGAGATATTCTCAATTTAAAAGAAGAGACCAAGTCCTCGAGACTGTTTGAAAAGGCCAGATTCAAAGATGCAGACAACCTAAACCTTACTTGTCTAAAGGTAAAGGTTATCGAACCCGAATCAACAAAAGATTTAGACCCGTCGCGCACAAAAGCCTAAGCATCTGAGCGAAGGCTGAACCAAAGAAGAATTCAAAGGCACATGTTCAAGCTAAAAGCTAGCACACATATATCTGAAAAATCGCTAAGGCACCGAGTAGTGGATGTATATGTTGATGTTTCTGGAAAGCAGATCGGCCACTCTAAAGTAATGAGAGTTGTCGAATGATTTGGATTAGAAAGGTACATCTAACCTTGTAGGACCCTACACAAATTGGGTACCTAAGAATTAATTTGTTTTTCGGGAGGAAAACAAGGGCACTAAACCGACTAAAGATCACATGACATCGATGAACCGAGATGAAAAAACTCTCGATATATGGTATCTTGACGGTGGATGTTCAAGACATATGATGAGGATACAAGAAAGCTACTCATATGACTATGTTGAACATAGAGGCCCACGAGATCACTTTTTGGAGATAACTCAAGGGACGGTGAAGGATATGAAACTTTGGAAATTATTTCGATTCATATCCATGGTGTTTCATATGTATCTGGATTGAAGCATAACACGCTTTCAATTAGCCAATTCTGTGATAAAGGTTTTAATGTTGAGTTCTCTAAGAACTTATGTTTTGTGAAAGATGATACATCACGGAAAGTATTCTTGGATTGGTACAAAAAAAGGGAATGTGTATCTTCTTGGCGATTGGAGTTCAACTCCTAAAGATACATGTTTAGTTGCTAAAAGTTCCACGAGATACCCGGTTGGTTATGGCATAAAAGAATGAATCACCTAAATTTCAAAACCCTGAACAAGCTTGCAAGATTAACTCTTGTGAGAGGGTTACCTAACGAAGTGTTTGATGAGAACATATTTGTGATGCGTGCGGAAAAGGCAAAAAGAGATAAAAGCATCATTTAAAAGTAAAGTTGAGGTTTCTCTTGAAAGAATACTTGATTACTTCATATGGATCTTTTGGTCCTATAACACTGTGAGCACAAATGGCGAAATACACATTGGTAGTAGTTGATGACTACTCGAGATATATCTGGGGTCATATTCTTACTTAGTAAGAAAAAAACTCGAGATAAAAGCGGAGAGCTCTTGAAAAGGCTCGATATTGAAGAAGAATGAAAGTGTGGTCAAAATCGGATCGACAAAGGAATGAATTTATAAATCATATTATATCGATTATTGTGCGACAAATGGAATTTCTCATGAAACATCGGTGCAAGGACCCTCAACAAAATGGTGTTCTTTGAAAGAAGGAACAGGACTACGAAAAGTTGCAAGGACAATGATAAATTTGGTGATATTCTAAAAGATTTTGAAATTTGAAAATGTCATCAACCTTTGCATGCTACTCATGAGAATAGATCCATCTTGACTAAGAGTCAAGGCAAAACACCTTATGAGCTTTGGAATGAAAGGAAGCCTCTTTTTTCTTTCTTTTCGTGTGTTTGGTTGCAAGTGTTTCATACACAATAATGGTAAAGATCGGTTGAAAACTTTTGATAGTAAAAGGCGATGAAGGAATATTCTTAGGATATTACGAAGTCGATAACTCCAAAAAGCTTTCGAGTTTACAATTTGTAGGACTCTTATTGTGGAGGAAACACCTCATGTTTGTTTTTTGATGAAACTATTTGTGTTCGGAAGAAAGCAGGAACATGATCTTGAGATGGTGACTAAGAGGATCACCAGATTAAGCACGAAACAAAAGAAAAAATCATCTCTTGAACACGAAAGGCGAAGTCGGTCACAATCTATGATTGGGTGACTCGGGACTTCGAATAAAGAAGTTGAGAATGGAAATCGGGATGGTGAGACTCGGGAAAACCCGGCCTCAAAAGGTAACCAATCTGAAGAGCAGACACAAGTTCGGACTTCGGTATGTGATGCAATGAAGATGTGGTCACGGTGAAAGGCAAGTGACGAATCTATCAACCAAAGGGAACAAATGTCTCGACAATGTTACGAATAAATTTCCACGAGGAAGATGATTCACTTTCTCCTTTCTGTTGTTCCCTCGAGTTTCTCGATATAATTGAACCTAACATTTCAAATGTTGAGGATACTTATTGAAGGGGAACATCAAGAAGGAAATTGTTAGATAGTCATCCTACAAGTCAGTTGTGGGTGATCTAACTGAAAGGTGTTAAGACAAGAAGGTTCCATGGTGAAAGTGCACTATTACTAACTGCTTCCTATCGGAGAAAGAACTGCAGAGATTGGTGAAGCTCTACAAGATTAAGTATTGGATTCTTGCTTTATGCAAGATGAAATTTGAATCAATTCTCAAGGAATGAAGTATGGGAGTTGGTAGATAGACACTGAAAGGCAGCAATGTCATTGGAACCAAGTGGGTTTTCAAGAATAAAAGAGATGAAAACAACAACATTGTAAGAAACAAAAGGCAAGAAATTTAGTTGCACAAGGTTATTCCCAAGAAGAAGGCTTGGATTATGATGAAACCTTTGCACCGGTTGCAAGACTAGAAGCCCGATTGTTTTCTTGCATATCTTCGCCCACATGAAGTTCACGATCTATCAAATGGATGTGAAGAGTGCATTTCTGAGCGGTGTGCTTAAAGAAGAGGTTTATGTGGAACAACCTCCGGGTTCAAAGGAAGAATGACCAAGTTCTGAGGCTCGAAAAAGCCTTGTATGGTCTCAAGCAAGCACCGAGCATGGTATGATACTCTTTCTCGGTTTTCTTCTTGACCATGGTTTTGTCGAAAAGGCTGTTGATAGAACTCTGTTGGGGATAGAGGATGGGAAAGATATCTTCTTTGGTTCGGATATATGTTGATGACATCATTTTTGGATCTCCAAACCATCATTTGTGTGAAAAGTTTTCAACAACGATGAAAGGCAAGTTTGAGATGTCAATGATGGGAGAGATGAATTTCTTTCTAGGTCTTCAAGTGAAACAATCAAAGGAGGAATATTCATCAACGAGTGCAAAGTACACCGAGATCGATTGCGAATATGGTGTACAAAATTGCAATGCGGTTAGGATTCCTATGAATACTAACTACAAGATGGATCTGATTCGGAAAGGCAAATCGATAAATCATAATCGATTATAGAGGAATCATTGGATCATTGCTCTATCTCACGACAAGTAGGCGGATATAACATTTCTTTGTTGGGATATGTGCAAATACCAAGCTAATCTAAGACTAGTCACATGGAGGTCGCTAAAAAAGATCTTGAGATATCTTAAGGGCCACGAGTGAATAGAGGATTATGGTATCGGTGATGATAACCTTGAATTAAGCGGTTCTTCGAGATCTCGACTATGGAGGATTTGCGAAATTGACGAAGTCCCAAGCAGGAACTTGTCAATTTCTAGGAAACCGATGATATCTTGGTTTTCAAAAGCAGACCTCGATAGCAACCCGATCTTTTTGAAATTTGAATACATGGCTGCGAGGAAAATTTCTTGTGCTTTCAATTCTTTGGCTTAGACAACAATTAAGGGATTATAAAGTTGTGGCCGATGAAGTACCAATATTTTGTGACAATAATAGTGCCATTGCTATTTCACAAAATCGATTATTACACACGGATGCAAGCATGTGGATATCGAGACATCACTTCATCCGAGATCATGTCGAGAAAAAGGACATAAGGATGGAGAAAATTCATCTTGATAAAAAAAGGCGATATCTTGACTAAACCTTTTTTTGAATCAAGATTTGAGGAACTTTCGGTTGAATTAGGGATGTTGGAACCATGTGTATAGAGTAAATCGAAAATTGAAGATTTTTCGGATACATGAAGCTTTCTCGAAATTCTCTTGAGAAACTTCGGGATAAAATGAAATCTTTGGCGAGTCTCAAAAACTTCAGATTCTTGATAAATTTGTACTTTCGATAATATCTTTGAACTCTTTTCGATTTTCGATATTATCTTGACATTTTATCAAGATCGATTACTTTCGATAAAAGACCGATAGAAGGAAATTAGTCTGAAGAAGTATGACTCATGTGAGCCATTTATTGCTTAAATAAAACTCAGTAATCATTTGCAATAAATACAAAACACCTGAGGAATGTTTTGGGCGGGATCGTTTTAAATTCGAAGAAGGACAGTCATTTAATGCTCTGCCACATTATTGACCCACGAGAGGATATTTTGGCGGCTTACTTTTAGGAGATCGTCGGTTCATATACCCGATTAATCGAGATTAATCTCAACCAATTACTTTTCACCTAACCTAACACTGCGATTCCCCACGATCTCAAAGCTATCTATACCTCTTCAAGCCATTCAAGCCAAAATTTTATCAAACCCTTCGTTCCCAAATACTCTGTAACTAAAATCCCCTTTTGCCCAGAAATCGCAAAACCCTAAAGCTTCAAATTCTTCAATCACATTCTAAAATGGCTCCAACCATACGAGAGATTGGTCATAACCAATAAGCCATGGTACGAGTTCATTGTCCCACTTGAGAGCTCAACCAACTCAAAGCCAGAAGAGGAGGCTCTGAATATGATCCGACTGGCCAAACTCACCCATCTAGTCGCAAGTCGACCCAGACCAGGAGTTCGCAAAGGAGGTAATCGAATTCATCTGCAATTTGAAAAGCGGATGAAGAAGATTGTATGCACTCTTCGATTCAAGTATCTCATCTAGATCACTCATCAAAATCGTCGATTTTGAGAGGGAGGTGTGCATTATTCGAAAAAATCTGAATGATGTGTTTGAGCTATGTGATAGAGGAGAGGATCTGCGATGTATATGTCGGGAAGAGAGAAGCGGGAGTACCTAGATAGGATTCTTTGAGAATCTGTGAAGTTTGAGGCAACTTTGAACAAGAAGCACCTAAAGCCACAATATCGTGTGCTGATGGATATTGTGAGCAAGAGCGTCATGAGTCTTCATGGGAGTTTTGAGCGATTAGTACTCAAGCTCGGATCGATGGCGGCGATCGAGGCATCTCCACTAATCGACTTATTTGGCTGAAATTCCTAGTCCGGATGGTGTCGAACAAGCCAAGATCATAAAAAGAGTCAATGGGGAAATCACAATGAAAGGCAAGATCCACCATGCCACCAAAATTGCCTATATTTTGGAGATGTGCGAGAGAGGAAGAGGATATCTTCGCCAACTCAACCCCATTTCCTAAATCCAAAATTCTCTTCAAACCCATTTTCTTTGTGAAGAAAAGGCTATTCGAGGAAAAAAGAAAAAAAGGTAGAATCACCTTCGGGTCAGCTGAGAAAGAGATTCAACAAACCGGGGAAGGTTACATTGAAAAAAAAAAAAATAGAGCAAGGAGCAAAACCTGTTGAGGCAGAAGAACCTCGCTCCAAAGCGCAGAAGATTGGTGGTTCTCACCGACGATGGTAGCAAATGATTTCGAGGAGAGACAACCGAGGGCCAAACCGCTCAAAAGTTCACCATTACAATCTTTGGCTGAGGTTATCTCAAGGACACAGGATCGGGAGGAAGCAGTCTTCTCCGAGGTCTTTGAGACATCACTTTCAGTTCGAGATAAAATTTCTCAGGGGAAATTTTAAAAGGAACTCAGACCTTTAAATGCCTACCTCAGATGATGAGCAGCTTTCGGGATCAAGAGCCCCCAAAGTCAATCGAAGATGTGCGAGCTCGGGCCGTTGCCAACTCAGACTCATATCGAGGAAATGCGGCACCAGGTTTGGGAACCCACTCAGATGCAAACCGAGGGACTGAATGCACAAGCTTGAGATACTCTTGAGGCTCGAGCAAAATGTACTCGATGAACTCTGAGTGACCTCTTTTGATCCCTTAGCAGCGGCCTCCCATGAACCGAAGAGAGAGAGAGATGGAAGAAAGGCGAGTACGAAGAAAGGCGAATGGAGGAGCAAGGGAACGGTTCATTCTTGACCGATACCTCGAGCTCATTTCATACCTCGATCGCAAGATATATTCTTTGATTAAGGACGACGGTGTATATCCTCAATCAGACTCTTCCCGAGATGCTTGATATTGTTGCATTTAGAGGGGAAGACTGGTGGAATGAGGAGACAGCCTTCCTGACCGACTTCTCAGGGTTCAGAAGGACAAAGCTCAGATTGAAAAATTCCGATTTTGATGAGCTGGTTCAGAGGAAGCTAGCTGAGAAGAAAGCAAATGAGGTTGGTGCCCGGCGGAGACAAATCCAAAGATGGAGATGGGGACCAACAGGGAGAAGGCGAGGATCGATCTCAAGCGAAATAGAGACTTCATTCTTCGATCAACCTCGGATGAAAGCTAAGACTCTTCGTGTACCTTTTGGCACTATTGATAATGATGCGAGTTCTTGAAAGTACTATCTTTAATTAAAATGTCCGATAAAAGCAGGTGAGGCTCAACCGGAGGATGGAGCTCGGGATGAAGCGAAGCTTCGGGATGATCAAAGCGGCCTGAAGAAGGTGCACAAAGGTTCTTGAGATTGATCTCACTCCGTAATGGAGAAACTTGAGAAGATTGAGCCAATGGCAATCAAAATTGCTCGGATGGAAGAAACATTGGCCAATCAAGCTCGAGACAATGGAAGGACTTATCCATTCTTGAGCCGGTGCGGATACAAAACACTCGACCACTCGGATGACCTCCATGGAAGAAAAGCTAAAAGAAAAATTTGGAGGAGTCAATGCGAGAGATAAGTGATGAAATGAAACAAAAGCACCGGTGAGTCGATTTGAATTACTAGAGGGAAACCGCGAGAGAAATATGAGGTGCGGATCAAATCTCTTTGTTGAGGAAATGAGCTCGGTGCTTTCATGACCAAGATGTGAAGATGCTTAAAGATGCACTCTCTCGGCGGTTTGCCCACATTTCTGAAGAACTATGCGTGGCTAAGAACCACATTAGAAGAATGGAAGATGAGCAAGATCATTAGAAGGGAGAGATCCATTTGTGTGAGCAAAAAAACAATATCATATGGACACGACTCTCTCGGACTTCTTCCAAACTACGGTGCGAAGGGGAAAGGAAGGTCTGAGACCTCGGGAAGTTCATGGCACGTGCTTTGGAAAAGAAGGCTCGAAAAGATCTTTGAAATGTACAATTTAGCCCAAGCCTTTAAAAAAGTCGATCTTCTTGAGAAGTTAAAATTTGCTCAAGTAGAGAAGTCTGTCTACATTCGAGTTTCTAAGCAAACCAAGCTTGAGGTTGCAAAGAGAAAACCGAGTGATAGAACTAAGGTTGGAACAAAGCGGTAGTCTTGAATCTGCTATGAAGAGGAAAGCCTTGGGCGTTGTTCAACACAGTAAGCAAAGCGTCTGAAAGATTCTAAGCCAACCCGAGAAAACCGATTACGGAAAATGAAGAAGAATCGAGTCTCAACCTCGGAAGAAAGTCTTCAACTCGAGAGGCTCGATGACACTTCAAAAGAACAAGCTAAGAAAAGCTCTTTGCCGGTCTCGGGAACCGTGATCGGAAAAGAGATAGGCGAAAAGCGTAAAGCGAAGTGACTTCGTAAAGTTTTGCGAGCAAGAGGAAGGAACATCGAAAAGTATTTGAAGTGGCCTATGTTGATAAATGGATGCCCATTAAACTCAGCGACATGTGGGAAGAAGTGAAGAGAACATACGGTTCAATTTTGATGTTCTCGGGGAATGGAGAAGGGAAGGCTCGATCGGAAGCGAAGCTTTCATTGAACATCTTCTCACCTTTTATCCAAAGTATCTACAAAATTTGGATTAACCTTGCGGATGAAGGTGGAGTCTGGATAGTAGCCCCGGTCCATATTCTATATCCTCCGAAACTTGGTAATGGCTTGGTAAATGAAAAGGCCATTACGCAAGAAATTGCTTTCAAGATTTGGTCGGATGGGACTAATCGGAAACAATCCGGACATCATCGGGGAAAGAAATGAGTGAAGAAGAGATGCCGGAATGTTTGATCTGGAAGTACCCTCTTGATGAAATCGAAAATAAATAAACAGAAGCGAGGAAAAGACTGAAGAGCCAACTCTGAAGACTAAAAACTGAAGACTCAGAAGATTTTGTGTTTCTTCAAATGTTTGTATTTTTTATTTTGTTTGATAAATTCATTGTAATCTGTAAAGCAACACTTATCATCAATGAAGATTTATCATTATGCTCAAAAAGATAATACCTCATTATCTTATTTTACATGTCTTTTGATATGCACGATTCTTGATTGTTTGGTGATGAAATTCTTGGGAGACTCTACGAAATTTTTTTTGGGAGATTCTCGATTCAGGAAACTGTTGGGACATAACCAATCTTGTAATAGATAAAACTGAAACCCGAGAATAGGTTATATACTTGTAACAAGATAGGTTTTGGCATCATCAAAAAGGGGGAAATTGTTGGGAGATGAATTTAATAAAAGATTATATGATTTTGATTAAGATCCCAAAACCCCCGAGTAAGACATGTTCAATAATGATCTTGATAGTTGAGTCGAGGATTGAGTTTTAAAGTATTGAGGATGTTATACGCAAAATGTATAAGTCGCCAGATATAGTTTGAGAATAGTCTCGAAGACTCGATATGAAAGCGAGAGATCAAGACTCGACATGAAGACTCGAGAAAAAAGGCGGTCAAGATAAATCAAGACTCGAAGAAGACTCGAAGACTCGAAGACTCAAGACACAAGATCAAGACCGAAGGCGATATCGAAGATCAAGAATACTAAAAGCCACGATAATTATCGAAGACTTCGATAATATCTTTGAATGCTTTCGATATAAAACTGAATGTTAGAGGCAATTGAATATATCTATCTAGAGGATGCACATTTGAGAGAAACGCGATGCCTTAAAAAGTTAGATATTGCAAGACATTCAAATGCGAGACAAAAGGAACTAAGTCGAAGTATTGTTAAGGTTATATCAAACTCGAGTTTGAGATCAAAAAAAGCAGATTAAAGGTGTCTACCCATGGCGAAGACAAAAAGTCAAAAAAGAGGAAGATGACTTTGTACCATCTTGACAATGACAAGTGACAAATTTGAAAAAAAGATGTCGGATGTACGAAAGTTCGGTTTGCAAAAAGTGAAGACAAAATTTACATGAAAGGCTATTGCCTAAAACTTGTTAGGGAGTTTCAAACTCTAAATATAGCCGTTTTTCTCACACACCATAAGAGAGGAACTCACGAAATTTATCTCTCCAAGCGGATAGTTTTCAAGAGTGACCTTGGTGTATGCCTATAAATCTTGGTGACCCTCTACATAGTAAGGTTACGGAAATTTATCATAACAAGAGCTCAAACTTATTCTTGCGAAAGTTAAAGCACTCAAAAATACCTTGAATTTCCCAAGTGCTTTTATATTGAAGAGAGCTCAATTTACTAAGCCTAGCGTGATAAGTTTTATCCAAAAGCTTAGTCGAGATATCCTAACCCTTTGCATTGTGCTTTATTGTAAATGATATCTCATCCTAGTTGAAACCAACCAAGAAACCCCAAACCCTTGAGAAGGTAGTTGGAGTGTGTTTGTTGGTAAGAAGAGTTATAAAGAGTTAGTAAACTACGGCGGAGTAGTCGAGAAAACTCTAGAGAAGAAGTTAGTAAGCTCTGGGGGTAGTCGAAAGCTTGTGTGTGATTGAGTAAGTAAACTACGGAGGTAGTCGAGAAAACTCAAGGTCGGGTTGAGTAAGTAAACTACGTGGAGTAGTCGAGAAAACTTCGGGCGAGTTGAGTAAGTAAACTACGAGGTAGTCGTAAAGCTTCGGTTTGATAGTGAATTTCTCTCGAAGAGTCGGGAGAGTGGATGTAGGAGCTTGAGTCTCGAACCACTATAAGCTTCTTTGTGTTCTTTATCGCTTTTCTTATATCTGTGGCTTAATTGTTGCATCAACTTGATTTTGAAAGCATACTTTTCATTGATATTGGTTGGAATCAATCCTTTGAAAGTTGCATAAGTAATTCATGACCTAATCACTATTTCATAAGGGAAGGTTTTAAACAAAGCTTAAAATGAGTATAATCTAAGGGCCAACCATTCAAGACGGTGAGTAGCTAGAAACAGATAGTTACCAAAACCGAACTCTCATCGAGGATTGATAAGTTAGTTATCGATCCAAGCAACTCGGGATCTCTAACACTCGAGGACTCGGTTGGGATTATCGAGGTATCTGAAAGCAATTTCGGGATCTTTGTCTCGATGAGACTTTGACTCGAGGAAGCAATCTGTCTTCTCGAACCTAATCTTGAGGATTTTTCGACCCAAAGTGACCTCGATAAGAAAAAAGTTTTAAAATCACTGAACACGTGTATTCCCCCCCATACACGTGTAAGACTCGTTCTCACCAGGACCAACAGCTTATATAATAATAATAATAATAATAATAATAATAATAATAATAATAATAATAATAATAATAATAATAATAATAATAATAATAATAATAATAAAAAAAAAATTAATCAAATAAATTAGCCAACATACATTAGCTAACTTGATACAAGAATATTCATCATATTCTAGAATTTTATTGTCGAGACCTTCTGCATTATCGGGACCTTATGTTTTCCAACCCATTTGACAAAGAATAGGGGTGACATACCGTACAATACCGAAAATAATGATGGATATCATACACCATATTGAAATTTTTGGTATTTTAAAATCCATAACGATACCGTAACGAAATTTTTAGTATACCGAAATTCGGCATACCGAAAATTTTGGTAAATAAAAAGTATTTACCTATTGTACCAAAAAATTCGGTATACATATTTTTCGAATGATATTGATATATACCGTCCCATACTAAAATTTTGATTTACTATTTCATACCTAATATCAGTATACATAATTTTTTTAACGAAATACCGATTTTTTTTGGTATATCGAAATATCAAAATATTAGAATATGTATACTACCATATTGTATCGCAGTTTGCGGTATATTGAAAAAATTGACATTTTTTGTGTTTTTCGGTTCGATAGGTGTGGTATACCGAAATTTTCCATCTCTAACCATGAATGTAAATGAGTGAATTTTAGAAAAGAACACAAAAGTTGAGAACGATATAATTTTATTGCCGTAATACCTTGTTTTTTTTATTTAGGGTTGAAAATGAAAAAAGTTAGATGTAAATTGACAAAAAAAAAAAAATCCTTTTCTTGTCTTAAAATTGTAAGAGTTCTTTTTTTTTTTTTGCAACAAATTGATAGTACAGTACTTGCCCTGCAAAAATTGAAGGGGAAAAAGCTCTAAGGTACAAAGTGGGAGAGCAAAAAGCTCTAAGGTACAGATGCAACTTTTTTGTGACTCTCAGGTACAAAGTGCAATTTTTTCTTCAAACAAAGTATAATTTTTTTTGTACCTTAAAGTCACTAAAAATTACATTTGTACCTTAGAGTCACTACTTCCTATTTTTTTTACCTCAGAGTCATTAATTCAAAATTGAAAGTTGAGTTCTTGAAGTGCAATACGTGGCAAAGATATCCCTATTTTTTGCAATTTGTCCTATTCTAAAACATCTTATTTCATATTTATTGGCTATGCTAAGTAAAATGCTACATATAGATTTCTTAATACTATTATTGAGACAAAAATGTTGAACTGTTTGACCCTGTTATTCCTTTGAAACGTGAGTTATTTTTTCATGGGGAAAAAGTTCTATGGTACAAAGTGGGAGAGCAAAAAACTCTAAGGTATAAATGCAACTTTTTTGTGACTCTCAGGTACAAAGTGCAATTTTTTTTTCAAACAAAGTACAATTTTTTTTGTACCTTAGAGTCACTAAAAATTGCATTTGTACCTTAGAGTCACTGCTTCCTATTTTTTGTACCTCAAAGTCATTAATTCTTTTTTCATATAACTGTTAAAAATAGAGTTGACAATTCTTCTGAAATTCAACTGAAAAATTAAGGAGAAGTAAAGGACAACGAGTGGATAAAATTTTTTGAAATGGTTTTTATACTTACTTTGTTGAGAAGGATCCATATATGATTTACTACCTGGTTGTAAACCTATTGGTTGAAAATGAAATTTCAAAAGAGAATATAATCTTGATAGTTCAATTGGAAAATGTAAAACTAGATTAGTAGCAAAATGTTATACCCAAAAGCAAAATATTGTTCACTTTGATTCATTTTCACCGGCAAAAAGAATTTCATCTATTCATGTTTTAATTGTATTGTGTTCTTTATAAAAAAAAATTATTCATCAAATAGACGTCAGAACAACTTTTTTAAATGGTAATGTAGATGATGAAATTTATATAGTTCAACTAAAAGGATGTATATTTCTGCAAGTAAGTGTATTAGAGTTAACAATCTTTATATGGTTCAAAACAAATACCATAACAATGGCATGAGAAACTCAGTCAAGTTTTATAAGTCGGTGGTTTTCCTTAAGTAGATAGATATGTGTAATGGTCCATATGTGATTATATGTTTATATGACACTATTCTTGATAGAATTAATGACTCTCAAGTACAAAAAAATAGGAAGCAGTGACTCTAAGGTATAAATGCAATTTTTAGTGACTCTAAGACACAAAAAAAATTGTACTTTGTTTGAAAAAAAAATTGCACTTTGTACTTGAGAGTCAAAAAAGTTGCATTTGTACCTTGAAACTCTTTGCTCTCCCACTTTGTACCTTGGAGCTTTTTCCCCTTCTTGATATTGTGTGCAACACTAAAAATTTCTTGCTCCACAATTTGATATTAAAGATACGGGTGAAGTAAATGTGATAATGAGAGTTAAAATTACAAGGAGTAATGGTGGTATAATGTTGTTTCAAGAACATTTTGTTGAGAAACTTTTTAGAAAGTTTAGATATTTTGGCGTCACTCTAGTGAGTACCCCTTATAATGCTAACACACAATTAATGAAAAATTAAGGTGATTAGGTGGCTCAATCTTAGTATGCACAAATTATTGGTATATACTATAGTGGATTTTCCATTATACTAGAAGAGTATAAGGAGGCTAATTAAATCTTAGATTCAGATGATATAAAATCCACTAATGATTATGTATTTACATTTGTTGTAGGTGCAATTACTTGGAAGTCAGCTAAACAAATTATAGTTAATAATATACTATGGAGTCAAAGCTTGATGCTAATTGAATCACAAATTCAAGTGAGATAAAATTTAGCACTAATTATGTATTTATATTAGGGCGTGGGTGCAATTACTTGAAAGTCAGTTAAATAAACTACAATTACTAAATCTATTATGAAATAGGAGTTTATCCTTTTAAATTGGCTAGTTATTATGAAATTACTTAGTATTCCAATTAGAAACTGACTCTCTTAATATCGATGTATTGTGATTGCCAAACATCAATAACCATTGTTAAGAAAAAAAAAAGAAAAAAAAAGAGCATATGCATTTACGATATGAAGTGGTAAACAACTGTAAATGATGAAATAGTACATGAATTCAAAAGTGAATCTAGCAAATCCTCTGACAAAACTCATTGGGTAGAAAGTTAATAGAGTCCGCAACTTGTAGGTCCAAAATGAGTCCCTCTAGTACTAATAGATCCAATCAATTTCACTTTTACTCTTAGGTCCAAATGAATAGTTGAAAGTCATAAATACCCTTCCATTTAGTCATTATTTGTAACCCCCACCTTCAGCATTTTGGAACGTACATCTATAGATATTTCAACATTTCCTGCTTCCCCGTGCACTCATTTCCCTTTCTTTAATCTCCTACTAGTTTTTTGCCCGTGCACTGCACGAGCCTATTATAATCATATATATATTTATATATATAGATACATTAAAACAGTGTCATGAAGAGAGAGGTTGAGCAAGTTTGAAGCATTTTGATCTCTCGAAAAATACCTGAGAAGTTTTAGATTAACTTTCGTTAAAAAAAATCGACTCTTTTATTTTTATTGAATTTTTTAAATTAAGTTAATTTGAAAAGTGTGGCAGTAGTTATGTTGATGCAAATTATTTTAACCTATAGTGACTCACGAAATCTAGCAGAATTCACATGATATTGTTTAGGAGGCAGTGTTCATGCTGCCTTAGAATCCTCTTAAGATTTATTTTAGTTTACATTGACATATGGACATGAATTATTAGCACAGAAAATTTTAATGTATTCTTACATTTCTAAAATGTAACTCTTGTCTTCTAATTATAACTCTAATCAACTTTTTAATTGTAAAATTATTTGTTTCCAATCCTTACGAATTGAAAATTATAAAACTTAAACAAAAACAAAAATGTATAATTCATTCATATTCCATATCTACCAAACATTCGATGACTAAACTAAAACTAGTTGTAATAAACAGATAAAAGAACTTCTCACTGAACACCACCAAACTAATCTGGTGCTTGTTTCTTCATCACTTTCTCACCTTTTCAACAATGCAAAAAAAAAAAAAAAGAGAATCTTTTGGCATCTTGCAAATGACGATGCTATAACAAGATATTCAACTGCATGAATTAATAAGTAATTTATAGTAATCAAACAATAAACTTGAGGCTAAAAATGTATCTTGCTGTTTAAATCATCTTCTTTGCTCCATTCATTTATATCTTCTACCATTCTCAACAGCTTTTCTTGCATATCACGTGTTATGTAAGTCAAGAATAAAATGTAAAAATGTCTGTAAGTTATCGAGAAAACCCAAAATATTTTCTTGAAATTCTAGCCTTTTTTTGCAACAGACAATTTGTGATTCACGAAATGAAATTGAACAAAAACTAAATCTGGATTCCAAAGGAAGCAATTTGTAATAACAATATCTAACTGAATCAAGAAGTGCAAATGTATATCACGTTCCTCATGTCAAGAGTGGACTGAATATAAAGGCATGTGTATATCTTACAGGAAATGAGAAATATCCCACTTTTAATCATACATCTCAATTTGTGCGAATTCATTTAGTCTCTTGGCTCCGCGGATGAATTCCACAATCACTTGTATCTCATCCACATACTATTTGGTAATAGAAGTTACATTCTATTATTAGAGTTTCAGTTGAATTTTAAGATTAAAACAAAACTTTAAGATTAAAACAAAGTCGCCAAGTGCCATTCGATTTCTTCACCAAGACTGCATTAGCTACCCATTGTGGCTGGCCGGCCTGAATAATTAGGTCATTATCCAATTGTTTCTTTACCTCCTCAGCGAGTGCCGCATATTTCTCCGGACTGAATTTTCGTCTTTTCTGGGCTATCGGCTTTCGATCAGGGTTGATGTGTAACCGATGACAGGCGACCTCAGGGTCTATCCTGACCATATCTTTATATGACCATGCGAACACATCCAAGTTTTTCTTGAGAAAGTCGATGACTTCTCCCGTCATTGCACTAGGGATTTTGGATCCGATGATAACTTCTAGGTCGGGTCGGGCTAGATCCACCTTGACTCTCTCGAGTTCTTCCCCCGGTATCGCTATGGGACCTTTTTGTCGGGGGTCATCTATTTCAGCTTCAATTATAAATTCCTCGGGTTCAGACCCCATTCTTGGTTCGAGGTTGTCGTGGTTCCTTTTCTTGCATATCTTCTCAATAGTCATCCCGCTATTATGTACCATACTGTCTATTGCGAGTATGAAGTTGCTAGACTGACTTGCGGAATTGAAATGAGACGATAGGTAAACCAAACAACCTCTTGCATCAACTTGGTCACCCTTAACTGTGCCGACCAGCCCATTTTTGGTGGGGAATTTTACACAGAAATAAAAGGTTGAGGACGCAGCCTCAAATTCATGCTCAAAGGGCCTCCCGAGGAAACCGTTATAGGTACTCGGGAGGTCGATTACAAGAAAATCTAGGAGCCTAGTGTTCCTAACCTTGTCGTTTAGGGTGGACACCAGCTCGACAGATAGACGGATCATGCCGAATGGCTTCACGGTAGCATTCCCGAATCCCTTCACAATGTGATCGCATGGGGTGATATAGGCATCATAATCCCTGAGCTGATCTAATGTCTTCTTGAAGAGGATGTTGCAGAACGCTCCTCCATCGACTAGGAGTCGGCATACAGTAGTTCCCATGATGTTTGCCCTGATCACTAGGGGATCAATGTTTGGGTAGACAATCCCGGCCTTGTCTTTTTCGCCGAACTCGATCTTATTGGTTTCTTCGGCGACTGCGAAGACTCGAAGCACCATTTTGCGAGCATTCTCCATTTTTCGGACCTCTGCTTTCAGGCGACGCATTGAAAAGGAGGATGAGGAGAGGCCCCCTACCGTCCCGACCGGGGAGATAGTGTGGATCGTGCATTCTCCCGCCCCTTCTGGCCTAGGGGCCACAGGTCGCTCGCCTTGCTCCGACCTAGGATTGGGGTTTGCCAGGGCTTGGCCCTCTTGTCTAGGTTGATGGCCCTGTTGACAACCTCGAGGGTCGTTGTTTTCTTAGGGGCGTTTGACAAATTCGTCCAAGCGCCCATCCTCATACAGCTTCCAAAGCTGCTTCAGCAAGTCCCAGTATTCGCTGGTGTAATGGCCGGTCTGGACATGATAATGGCAGAACTTGTTTGGGTTCTGCTTGCTCTTGTCTTTGATGGGGCGAGGCGCATGAAGCAGTCCTTGCCCCTGGATTTGAGCATAGACATGACCAGGTGTGATGCCATATGCCTCCATCAGCTTCACTGGTATGCTTTCTTCGAACGGCCTGAAGCTGCAGGGTGCTTTGTAATGGCCCCCGGTTTTCTTGGAGCTCTTCTTGGGCTCGATGGCCTCTTTGGTCTTGGAGAGTCGCGACTCCAAGAGCTCCGAAGTGTGAATGAGGTCGCTCTCACGCCTTCGGAAGTCGGTGTAACTTGTGGGATATTCAGCGGTCATGCGCCGCCATAATTTTCTCCCCATCCGGAGGCTGAGACTGCCCCCATCAGTTTCGCCTCATCCCCCAAGGGGTCTCCTTTGAGGATGAGTTTGTCGATACTTTCAATGTAGGATAGATCTGACTCAGTTGCCCCTTGTCGGGTGTTCATGAGGCGCTGGCGGGTCGCAGGTCAAGGAGCCAGTGCGGTAAAATGACTTAGGAACAGCCGAGCGAGCTGCTCGAAATTGTCTACCGTGAGAGGTGGTAGCGAAGTGAACCACATGTGAGCTTGGTCGCCCAATGTGAGTGAGAATAGTCTGCATTTGGTTGTGTCGGACGCTCCCATGGAGACCGTGTAGGAATTGTATTTCGCTACATGGACTTTAGGATCCGAGCTCCCATTGTAGCGATCCAAGGTTGCTATGTCGATCTTCCTCTGAGTGGGTGCCTAGGTGACCGTTGCCTCGAGGGGGGAATTGGGGATGGAGAGGTTCTCCGTCGCTGCCGACCCATTTTGGTTTCCCACTCAGTCCAATAGCAACTGGACGGTCTTGGCAAGGGCTGCGACCTAAGCATCGCGGTGGTTTCCAAACGGACCGACCCCTGGTTTACCGCCTGGGAGGTAAGCCGAGCCTTGCGGCAAAATCATCGTGATGCAGGTTTAGTGCCATCTCAAGGTCGCGCTCTACTTGTTCCTCGTGTCGGGGCTGGGAATGCGCCTCATCTTCGATCTGCAGGGGAGCTTTCAGTGCCTCTTGTTCTCCGAGGCGGTTGAACACAATGTTCGATCCCGCCGGCCTTTCTTAAAGCCGGCGATTTCTGATGATGGCGTGCTTCGCCGGATCATAGGCCAGTTGGCCTGTTGATCTTCGTTTCTGCACGAGGACCGCTTTCCCTTTGGAGGGACCAGCGTTGTGAGCCATTTTCTTGCCCGGTGATTGCTCCTCCGCATTGTTAAATTTGAGATGCCTCTTGTTGATGATGGCCGCAACGGCCCTGACATCCGCCGGTGTCCAGATGAGGTTCCACCAGTCGGGGGATACGGCAGGGATGGCCCGCTGTGAGCGAGGGGCGCTCAGGGAAGCCTCCGCATCATCGCGCGTGTCAGTCTCGTGTTCGATGGTATTGCCTCATGTGTTAAGTGGGTCTCCCAAGAATGCTTTGAGCAATTCAGTAGGATGGTATCTTCCCACAGACGACGCCAATTGTTGTATCCGGTGTTATTCAATGCCAGAATAATAATAAATCTATGAATGATATGTGTAATGTACGATCAAAGCGTAAATTAAGTGAAACAAAGAATTGGTGACCCCGTTCGTCTATGAATCAGACTACGTCCGGGGGCGTCCAAGTCTGGTAGTATATGTATTATATCTCTTTTGTGTATGAAAATGTCCCTTTTAAAAGAACAAGCCACTAGCCCTATTTATACTAAAGTTCCCGCCTCTTGGGCGGGAATTTACATAAGGAAGCTTGCGCAAAGACAGGATTTCAGCCATGGGGGCCATCGATTACGCCTGGCTGAGTCAGAAACCGCGACCTGCAGCGTGTGCCAATTGCGGGGGCGGATTGCGTGGCTTGTCGAGCGTCTCCTTTGACTATCGAATTTGGTGACTTAGCTTAGGGTAAGTCGCTTCTGACTTAAAGGCACTAGGATCCAAGTCGCGGGGCGACTTGCGGTGAGTTGTGTGTAAGTCGGCTCGTGGTTTTCAGAGGAGCGTCCGGATCCTTGCGAGATGGGCCGCCTTATTGATATATGGATGCTCTTTTTATACCCTGGCTTTGGGTGGCATCCAGACCAGGAGATCGGGGGCAACGAGCTGGGGTTCTCGGACCCCTTTTGTATGTGGTTTTATTCGTGTTATAACACTTTGTATTGCCCCAAGACGTAACCTTTTCAAGATGAACTGGGTCATCAAATTTATCTCATTTACATTTCTGTTCATATTAAATTTATCTTTATACTTGTTGGCCGGAATTGTTATCCGGGCACAACACTATAATTTATTATATTTTTGTGTTTTTTTTATCAGTTTCCTTTTATTTATAATATAATATAATTTATGTTACATTAAACTTTTGATTTCAATTGTTGAATTTAAGGTCCTGGAATTTTCTCACAGTCTACATCTTCTTTCATCTATCATTTTTCTTTGCACATATACATTACATTAAATCCTTACTACATAATTTATAATTTAGAATAATAAATTAATGAAAATATGCACACACAATATTAGAAAATAATTCACGTCTATATATTGAATTAATCATACTAATTAAATATTTCAAGTATTTAATTTAAAATTAATAATATAAGTATTAATTTCAATCCAGATACATGCTAGTATTAAATATAATATACAATAGATGAATGGGGTAGCTTAAAAATTAAATAATTGATGATTGAGATGTAAGTTAAATTAATAAATTATTTGAAAGACCAAGATTATTCTTAAAAAAATGAATTTGTAAAATTTAAATATTAAGATACCAATAAATAATTCTTCATAGTATTCTTAAAATTTGAAATAGATGCTTTATAGAGATAGAATGTGATTCGTCTTTAGTAGATAAGGGATTATATTTTTATATTGGCATGATTTTGAGAATAATATTTTTTAAAAATGAAGAAATTTAGCATTTTAACTATATTAGATAATAGAATTATTTTTTTCAACTTTTAAAAATATAGAGCTTATTTACATTAAAACAATATTCTTAAGAACTTATCTACACCTGTAAAAATATTTAAAGAATTTAAATACATTTGAACTTAAGGTAGTATATTTTTTTATAATAAAACTAATACATTTTGAATACATCGTTTCCTAATATATTAAAGAGAAAATCTCATATGAGACGGTCTCATACATGAGACGGAATACAAAGTAGCACAAATTAATACGCACCCCTCCCAAAGTGTTAAAACGTCATGCCCAAATTATACTTTATCTTATCATGAGACCGTTGATTAGGGGTCGTCATTGCTTGTATTTATGTGATTTTGAGCTTAATTTGATAGCATTTCGTGATTTTATTGCACTAATTTCACTTAATTGTGCCTAAATGTGGAGAAATGACATGTTTGGTTCATTGGGTAGGAAACGAGTGGAAACAAGCTAGAATTGATTAAATAAACTGCTCTGATCTAGAAGGATTTAGGAGAAGATAGTTGAACCATGTGAAAGAGCTTGAAATGAGGGTCGCAACGCAAAAAGAATAAAGTCAATCGGAGTTCGGGAGCTCAAGTTATGAAGAAAACAACGACCGACGCTGCACAACCTGCAGTTGCTCGACCTGTTGCTCGAGTTGAGCAACCTTGCTCGACCTCCCTTTGGTCTAGCAAGGGAGGTGATTTCCGAAATTTTGAGTTGCTCGACCCAGTTTTGCTCGAGCAACTTGAAAAATGAAAATGGGTGCACGACTTCACCTCTGCTCGAGTCGAGCAAGTCAAAAATATCTGAGGCCCCATTTCTGACCTAGGGACACGTGCCAGAGGAATCAAAAGCATATAAAAGGCCATGAGTTCGTTTTTACAAACATTGAGCAGCTGGGAGAGAGATAGGGGAAAGATCAAATAATACTTTGGAGAGCCGCAACTAATACTTTTACATGTTTTTCAATTTTGCTTCCATAGATAGCTTAGATAGACATAGCATAGCATAGATATAGTTGCAATTTCAGTGTCTTTAGGATCTTTATTCTTCAGGCTCTACTGGTCTTCAGGATTCTTCTGAGTTCTTCAGACAAAATCTAATACATCTAACCTGAGCTATATCTGCTGACTATACATAGTGCAGATAATCCTGAATCTTAATATCTATTGAAACCTAATCCTAAACTTCCAAGATGTCCTGATACATGTCATACTCAGGGGGTTTGAGATCTAATCAAAATCTATATTAAATTCATCTCCCAACATATGTCACACTTAGCCACACAGTTTAAATTGACGTGCATCGGCCTGACTTTGATCCAATTATGATGAGAAGATGAGTATTCTCTCTAAATCCACATTGAGGAATGAATCCTATTCTTGGCTCAACTACCACGCACATGCACTTCTTGATGAACGCAATCCAAGCCATATCTACCCATAGACGGGGGCAAGCGTCGGTCATGGTCAAAGTTCATCACTCCACACATGTCGTGCGTATTGACCTCAAGTTAAAGGAGTATCGCATCGCTCGCACTAACGAGACACCCGTAGACATATATAGTGGAAATACATCAAATGGTTTCTCGGATGGGTATACCAATACCCTCTAAAGTATTTGTGCATCCATCATAAGATACCTAGCATCTCGTAGTAAGTGAGATCTTACTACACTCTCAAAGAGTATGATGCAGATCGTACACCAATCTCCATTGCATCATCAATATCTCATTCTTGATGATCCTTGATCGGGGCTATTTGAGAATCATGCTTAAGTCATCTGAGTTCTCACAACCTCAATGACAACAATGACTCATGGGCACTTGTATGAATAAATGCAAACAATCAAACATAATATTCAAACAAGTGTATTGACATACATTAATATTAAGTGAACTATAATATTAAATCAAACTGAATATCATCGAGTATTATGTCCTTACAATAGATTGTCTCTAGGACACTAACACTAATAATCTCCCACTTGGACTAGAGTCAATCACCTACATGTTTAATCCCTAGACCATCAAATGTCTAGTATGTACATGAACACTCAGTGTTTTGGTGAAATGATCTTCCAAATTAAATATGTGGGAATAAATTTTAATTCCATTTCTCCTATCCTTATGATCTCTCGGATCAAATGATAAGTCTAGATAAATGCTTGTTTGTTTTTGCTTATCTCGGTTCCGTTGCTTGCGCATTCGCACCAACGTTGTCTTAATACAACTTTATTAGACAACTGACACTCGGAACTACCCTTAGTTCTCTTAAGAACTATAAAATCCAGACAGCCTCCTTGAGGCTTTTGATTCAGCAATGTATTCAGCTTCGGTTGTTGAATCTGCGGTCGAATTGGTTGGAACTACTCCAACTGACCGCCTCATCATTGAGACTGAAACGTAACCTAACTGTGATTTGTAATCATCACAGTCGGATTGTAAACTTGCATCAGCATAACCAGTCACCACTAGTTCTGACTGTCCACCATAGACAAAGAAACATTCTTTAATTCGTCTAAGATACTTTAGGATGGTCTTGACAGCAATCCAGTGAAACTCACTCGGATTCTGTTGATATCTACCAGTGATGCTAATAGCGTAGGCCACATTTGGTCTAGTGCAAGTCACGGCGCACACGATTAACCCAATTACATATGCATATGGGATATCTTTCATGTGCTTGATATCAACTTCAACAGAAGGACAATCTTTATTTGACAACTTTATCCCATGATTTGCCAGTAGAGACCCTCTCTTAGAGTTCTCTATTGCAAAAACGCTTCAACACCTTGTCTACATAGGTGGACTGTGACAGCCTTAACATTCTCTTGGATCTATCCCTGTGGATCGTGATCCCTAGGATGTAGCAGGCTTCACAAATATCCTTCATCATGAAGATCTTTGACAACCAATCTTTAAGGGACTGCATTAACGGGATATTGGTTATCAAAATCAATATGTCGTCGACATATACGATTATGAAAACAATATTATTTCTGCTGCGTTTACACTAAACACAAGGATCTTTCGAATTAATGATGAAGTCAAAAGGACTTGATAGCTTCATCAAATCAGATATTCCAACTCCTAAAAGTTTGCTTCAATCCATAAATGGATATCTTTAGCTTGCATACTAGATTAAAATTTGACTTAGATGTAAAACCTTCCGGTTGAGTCACAAACACTTCCTTATCAATGTTTCCATTGAGGAAAGTTGTTTTGACATCCATTTGTCAAATCTCATAATCAAAGTGTGCTGCTATCACAAGTAAAATTCGAATGGACTTGATCTTTGCAACTGGTGAGAAGGCCTCAAATCACGATCGGTGCTTCGCATTAATCATGCTTGTTGGGAAATGAATTTAATAAAGAGGATTTTGATTAGATCCAAAAACCCCCGAGTATGACATGTTGGGATAATCTTGATAGATGAGTCGAGATTCGGTTTTAGAGTGTTAGGGATGTTATCGCAGTGTATATAGTCGGCAGAGATATAGATCAGGTTAGATTCTGAAGACTCAGTAAGTTTCTGAAGAAACTGAAGTTTCAGTATGAAATTGAAGTTTCTGAAGACTCAGTATGAAACTGATAATCTAAAGACTCAGTATGAAACTGAGAAACTAAAGACTCAGTATGAAGACTCAGTATATCTCTGAAGACTCAGAAGACATCAAGACTCGTAAGATCAAGATATCAAGATCGAAGATAAAAGGACGATCTTTGAGATGATCATCAAGACTCATTAATGTCTTGAATGCTCGAGATATCTGAATGTTCCAGTTAAGAAACCGAGGAATATAGCCGTTGGAATCCGGTGGCGTGGACCAATGAGAGGAAGACAACCAACTGAAAAAGTGCGAGAACATGCAAGAATAGTATGGATTTGAATGTGATTCTCTCAACGGTAACATTCAAATCCACACTATAAATACAAGATCTTCCATTAAATTAAGTGTGGATGCGTGGAGAATATAGCACACGATGCTACAGAGCTAAGAGGACATATACTAAAAGCATTCCCACCCTAGAACACAAGTCTGTAGATATACAAATATATTCAAAGAGTGTTCTAGAACACAATCTAAGCAACCCACGATGTATCCTAAGCTTAGAGAGATTTTCCCAACCTTAGCATTGAGGCTAAACAAATGTAAGGGAAAATCTCACCATAGTTGGAGACAACACCAAACCCAAACCCCATTCTCGTAAGAGATAACTAGTGGTGAAGTGAGGTAATTGGTAGGCAATCCCGAGTGAGGGTGATAAGTCCCGTTGGAGTGTGAACTCGTTAAACATCCAGAGGCGAGCCCGAGAGGGTGATAAGTCTAGTTTGAGTTTGAGTTAGTAAACTACAGAGGTAGTCAGAAAGCTCAAAGTAGAAAGGTTAGTAAACTATAGAGGTAGTCAGAAAACCTTAGGAAGTGTTTGAAGGAATTTCCCTAGGATCAGGGAGAGTTGATGTAGGAGCTTGAGTCTCCGAACCACTATACATTGTTGTGTTCTTTATTGCTTTACGTTCTTATCTTGTCATATGTATTCGATTATAAGCAAAACACAACACATGAGCTTAAAACGCAAAAATCTGGAATCACCATTCATTCACCCCTATTTTATATGCATCGCTCGACATGTTTGCTTCCGCACACGCAAAATGGGTTTTCCCACCGGGACCAACAGTAACCCTTCGCTACCAACCTAGCTTTGTAGGTTTGTACTTTGCCATTTGCATCGGTCTCTCGCTTGAAGACGCAATCGCAATATATGGGTTTAACCCTTTTAGGCAACTCAACCAAGTCCCAGACTTGATTGGTGTACATCGAGTCCATCTTGGATTTCATGGCTTCATGCCACTTCCCTGAATCAATATCTGATATTGCTTCAGAATAAGTATTAGGATTGTCCTTATCCGGTATGTCCATACTATCGAGTTCCTCCAAGAGGTAACCACATCTAATGGACGGGTTACGATTCCTAATTGACTTACGGAGCTGTGGTTGTGCGGGCTGTACATTCTGATCGTGAAAATTTTGTGGTGCATCGATTTCATCAATGTCCGGAGTGTCCTCAAGAGTTACACTTTCAGATGCCTCTTGGGCGGGAGTTTGAACTATGTTGTTCTCATTCAGCCCACTTGGAGGTTCTTGCATTGGCAAGCATACTTCAATTACGCTCCCACTGGCTGAAAGACGATCGCCTAGTGAAAGACTCCCACCGTGAAAGTTGCTGAATGCTCCCACTGATTCCTTGTCATGTTGCTTTGACAAGATATCAGTCTCTTTGTTAATTTGTGGTTCTTGAATTTCTTCAAGTTCTATCATCTTATGATCTTGTTCCTTAAAGACATAGTCTTCTTCGAGGAACTTGGTCTGCCTAAAAACAATCACTGATTGTTTCTCAGGTGGATAGAAGTAATATCCTTTAGTTTACTTAGGATATCCCACAAAGTAACCATTTTCACCTTTGAATTCCAACTTGTCGGTAAGCATTCATTTTACAATCACGGGGCAACCCCATGTTTGATATGTGTAAAAGTTGACTTCTTGCCACACCATAATTCATATGGTGTATGCTCAACTGATTTACATTGAATCCTATTCAGAATGTGGATTGAGGTTTATAACGCGTATCTCCATAAGAATGTCGGAAGAGAGGATAAGCTCATCATGGACCTCACCATGTCTAACAAGGTTTGGTTTCTCCTCTCGGACACACTGTTCATCTGAGGTGTTCCGAGAGGAGTCCATTGTGACTAGATTCCATGTAACTTCAAGTAATCATTGAATTCATGGCTAAGGTATTCACCTCCTCGATCTAATCGAAGAGTCATGATACTCTTACCAAGTTGCTTCTCTACTTCATCCTTAAACTCTTTGAATTTCTCAAAAGATTCGAATTTGTGTTTCATAAGATACATGTATCTGTATCTTGAGAAATCATCAGTAAAAGTGATGAAGTATCCGAAGTGACCCCTAGCTAGAGTGGGCAGTGGTCCACAAACATCGTTGTAGATCAACTCTAGAACTTCTTTGGCATGCACCCCTTTCCCAGAAAAAGGTCTGTTGATCATCTTGCCCATGAGATAAGATTCACAGTCTCCATAAGACTCTTATTCGAATGGGTTTAAGTAGTCTAACTTTCTTAACCTTGCAATTACTTTTCGTTTACATGGTCAAGTTCTACAATGCCATAAGTAAGTCGGGTTTTCATGATTACTAAGTTTGAGTCTTTTATTTTGTATATTAAGAACATCATATCCATAATGCAACAAATACATATTGCGAGTAATAGAAAGAACTAGATGACAATCATTAAGTTCTAATCTAAAACCAAAGGGTAAGTCAAACACATAAGTCCCCACACGTTCAGTTAGCAACTTGCTTCATTTCCACTTGTAAGACGACTTCACCCGCCCTAATTGTCCTAAGACACATGAGCCCCTTCACATTCTTACAAATGTGTGAGCCACATCCGGTATCTAATACCAAGCGATTAACGCTATTAATGAACATGTTTATCTTAATAACAAACATAGATGTTCTAGTGTCAGAAGCACCTAGTGCATTCCTTTTAGCAACCAGAAACTTATAGTCCTTCTTCCAGTGCCCTCTTCTACTTATAGTAGAGGCACACACCTTTTCTACCTGCTCCTTCTTTTGAACACCATCTTAGTGATAGTTAACTCAAAAGTCTTGAGCACGTTGTGAAGTTCAGGCATGGTCGCATCCGTCTTATTCATATTGTAGTTCACAATGAAGCCAGAATATGAATCCGGGAGCGACTGGAGGATAGCATAAATGAAAACATTGGTCTTTTAGCTCAATGCCTAAATTACCAAGTTTCTCAATTAGGCCTATCATCATTAACACATGAGGCGAAATCTTCCCTTCTGTAGCTAACCGACATCTGAACAGATCTCCGATCACTTCATAAATCTCAGAATGAGATTCAAAATCAAAGAGATCCTTCAGATGCTTGAGCATCTAGAAGGGACCCATTTTCTCACATGTCTTATGTTCATCAGGAGTCATGCCTAACAATATCACACACTAAGCCTGGGAAGCACCCTTTTGATTCTTCTTCCGAGCTGCTAAGTCAAACGTGATCGCTTTCTCAGTCCAGGTTGCAAAAGTGGCGGGATAGACTTGTTCAACATGTATTCAATCTTTTTTTTTTCTTAAGATTAAAAAACACATGTTTCTTGTTAATCGAAAAATTTGCCTAGCCAATTTTGTTTGTTTCCAAAACATATCTCAATAACAGTTATATATTTCAACTAACCAAGAGAAATAAAATAAAACGGGAATTAAACACATAATTTCTATTATCAATATTCAACAATCAATATAAACATGACCTTTATTTTGTGCTTATTTTGTCTCCATTATTTTCACATACTTAACGACCTCATCGAAAAAGCACGAATTTATATCAAATATAAATTGTAATGGATTTAGGATCCACATTACTACCATCATAATAATCGTGATTTCCGATCATTCAATAAAGATAACCTGGTAGGTCTCCAAACCAATTTGCAAGTCGAACCTAGTTCAACTAATGTCCCTTACCCTTTGTTTTTTGGCGCTAAAGAAAACAAAGTTAAGTTGGTTTACAACCATCAAACAGCGACATTACATGTCCCTATAAAAGTCCGTTTATATTTAGATCCAGAAAGCAAAAGGCGAGGGTCTTTTAAACTTCGTTGGAAGGAAATCTGCGGTTTCTTTTTAATTTTGATGGAAGACATCTTATCAAATTAATGAGAAAATCATATTTTTTAGTGATGAACGTTTTAAAAAAAGTATTAATTCTTTAATCGAATCCAACATGTTAATCTACATCACATTTGAAGAATTATTGGTATGGCTACTCACCCAAAAACATGATTTATTCTGGCGACTAACATTTATATGAGGCGTCGTCTACCCAAAACAATAATCTGGTCCGACAATTATTGGTACTTCTTTCTGTAACAAACAATTATAATGCGGACTAAAAATGTTCTAACGAATTTAAATAAACAAATTAACCAAATAAGATTTAATAACCCTTTTAAAATGAATTTTAAAATCTAATTTTAAATTCAATTTTAAGATTATTAAACTTTAACAATTAATCCAATTAATTATTTGGTCTAACCATAATTTAATTTTAATAATTAATATTTTAATTAATTTTCAAAATCAAATTCTTCATATTTTAATAATTTTATTAACAGGTGCTCACGTGAAATTTTTAAAATTTGCATAAAAGGGTCTATTTTAAATCCAATTTGCAAAATAGCCCTTCCTCTCGTGATCGTCAAAATTCCGTCTTCTCAATCGGGACAGCCGAAACCAACAGTTCAAACCCAGCTTATCAGAATTAATCTAATTAATCATAAGAACAACAAACTTTGGTATTAAATTCCAATCAAACATTCGAATTAGTCCAACTAAACCGAAAGATGCCCAATCTGCACAATTTGAAAAGAATGTACAGAAAAACAGAACAACCCAATCAAACGTGAAGCAGACATCGGCGCGTGCGAGCGAGTCGCCACCGTCGCTGGGCGCGTGCGGGCGACTCGCCGCACAATAGCGAGAAACGCGAACCCGTCATCATCATCTCGAATCTAATCGGAAAACGTTGGCAGCAGTGCAAGCAACGCGACGGCGGGATGCAGCAATCACGAGTCAAAACGAGACGAAAGGGGATCGCCACGAATCGAATCGGGAATACAGGCCCGGAGTCGCGTGGCGGCGCGTCAACGCGTGGATCGACAAGTCAAAGGCTTATTCGACCGAATCGTCTAACGAAAAAGGAACGCCGCCATTTAAATCGATGAAGCACAGTGGCGGCGATTCACATCGTTTTGCTTTCATTTAAACCACCTCGATGCGGCGTCGCGAGTTGCGGCACTGTGTCGCTTACTCAAGCGACGTCGCCGATGATCACGAAGAGATTGAAACGGCGATGGGTGAAGACGGTGACGGCGGAGGAATTTACCGAAAACCCTAAATCTCAAACCAAGTTTGAGAAGAAGATGAGGGATGAAGCATAAAAGGGGGTGCACAAAATAGACCCTTAGGGCATATTATTATTCAAAACAGCAGTGCCAATAATAAAAGGCAATAAAACGTGCATACCGAACATTAAGAAAAATATGGTGCGGTTTGTCAAACAAGGGTAGCCGTACGGTTTTAATAAAAAAAATTATTTTCAATTAAAACCAATTATGCAATCATCGGGGCGCGAATTTAAACTTTGATCTTCTTTGTTGGAATTTAGTTAAACAACTAACATATACACGCATAATCAATTACAATAATCATAACAAGATATATTTTGAAATAAATAGTTCACCAACAACTCACATATAATTGCATAATCAATTACAATAATCATAACAAGATATTTTACAGTAACTCGAGAGCAGATTTCTCAACTTCGGTATCCACGTAATCCTCAATCACGGACTTGCACGAATTTGTCAGCGTTGAATCCCTAAATGAATTTGCTAAGAAAATTCTAACTCTAGATCTTATGGAGAGAATAATGAATTAACGTTGTTTGTGAATTCTCAATATTTCATATATATATAGGGGAGACCCAAACTTAAATCTTAGTTTTTAACATGATTAGGAAATAAAATCTCTAATCTTATAAAATAAATCTCTTAGATTTATTTCCCATATATAAAATCTCTACGGATTTAATTCTCATGTATATCAAATCTCTACGGATTTGATTCCATATATATTAAATCCTATAATAATATTCCATATATTATTATTGAAAATTCTATTTAATTAAATCTAATTTAATTAAATATTAATAGTAATTAATTTTCAAATTAATCTATTATTAATTAATTCTCCATAAATTAAATATTAAATCCAATCTAACATTTAATCAACCAACTATAATCCGTAAAAGGGAACTACTTGTTGTGTGACCCATAGGCCCTCATATATCGAGCGATTAGTTAAATTAACGGTCTTAATTCAACCCTAGACAATAAATCAAATATTCTCAATATATGAAGTACGTTGCGAGAAACGTGCAACTACCTGTAACTGAAACATGGGCTATTACGATTTCCTCCTTTCATTCGCGAATAGTCGATTAAGTCTTGAACATGATGAAGTGTCTATTCAAATAACTTAATCATATTATCTCTAATCACTAACTGATCATGTATGTCACACTTAGCCACAAAGTCTAAGTTGACGTGCATCGGCCGATGACTTAGATCAAATTATGATGAGAAGATGAGTATTCTCTCTAAATCCAAATTGAGGAATGAATCATATTCTTTGCTCAACTACCACGCACATGCACTTCGTGATGAACCCAATCCCAGCCATATCTACCCATAGATGGGTGCAAGCGTCGGTCATGGTCAAAGTTCATCACTCCACATATGTCGTGCATATTGACCTCATGTTAAAGGAGTATCGCATCGCTCCCACTAACCGAGACACTCGTAGACACGTATAGTGAAAAATACATCAAACGGTTTCTCGGATGGATATACCAATACCCTCTAAGGTATTTGTGCATCCATCATGAGATACCAAGTATCTCGTAGTAAGTGAGATCTTACTACACTCTCTAAGAGTATGATGCTGATCGCACACCAATCTCCATTGCATCATCAATATTCCATTCTTGATGATTCTTGATTGGGGCTATTTGAGAATCATGCTTAAGTCATCTGAGTTCTCACAACCTCAATGACAACAATGACTTTTGGGAACACTTGCATGAATAAATGCAAACAATCAAATATAATATTAAAAAAAGTGTATTGCCATACATTAATATTAAGTGAACTATAATATTAAATCAAACTGAATATCATCGAGTATTATATCCTTACAATAGATTGTCTCTAGAACACTAACATTAACAGTGTGTACAGCTGAAAGACACAAAAGCCCGAATATGGCAGCTTAAAAAAGTAAAAGACAACTACTCATTTCAGAAATCACACCTCTAGTGGATTAAAGAAGGGGATGCAAACTCCTCATTCTTTCATAGGAGTATAAAGATCAGGAGGAAATAGAATAGGATTGATGGATTACTCATTGGCAACAGCTGGGTAGAAGATGTGGGGAGAGTGAAAAAGAAAATTTTTGATCACTTCAAGAATCACTTCATCAAATCCCGTAATTGCAAGATCTCAATTGGTGGGTTGGTAACAAAAAGACAGGGGGTTGAGGCGAATCGTGAGCTCATTCGTCCCTTTGAAGAGGATGAGGTCAAGATGGCGGTATGGAGTTGTGGAGGCAACAAGAGCCCAGGCCCAGATGGCTTCTCGTTTAAATTCATTAGGAAAATGTGGGATGTCCTGAAGACGGATATTATGAGCTTTGTGTCAGAATTCCATCAGCATGGCAGAATTGATAATGGAGTAACCCGAGCTTTGTGACGCTAATCCCCAAAAAATCGCATGCGGCTCAGGTCAAAGATTTTTGCCCTATATCCTTTATTGGGTGTATGTACAAGATCTTGGCTAAGATATTGGAAAACAGACTGGCAAAAGTGATTGAGTCGGTGATTTCGGAAAACCAGAGTGCTTTTGTGGGCAACAGACGAATTTTGGACAGCATTCTAATTCTGAACGAAGCTGTCGATTTCTTGAAGAAGGAGAAGCAAAAAGGCCTGCTATTCAAAGTTGACTTTGAGAAAGCATATGATTCCATCATGTGGGAGTATTTGAAGGAAATGATGACGAGTATGAATTTCCATTGGAGATTGAGAAAATGGATGCAGGGATGTTTATCTTCTGCCTCCATGGCAATTCTAGTGAACGGTAGTCCTACAGATGAGTTCCATCTCGAGAAAGGCCCCAGACAAGGTGACCCGTTATCTCCATTCTTATTTCTCATCGCGGCTGAAGGGTTGAGTTGCTTGATGAAGAAAGCGGTAGATTCTGAGATGTTTGAGGGGGCTGAAATTGGAAATGATCGAATCTTGCTAAGTCACCTCCAGTTTGCTGATGATACAATGTTGGTGGGTAAAGATTCAGTCAAAAATGTGAAAGCTTTGAAAGGCATCCTCAGATTGTTCGAAATCTCCTCTAGGTTGAAGGTGAACTTTCAGAAAAGCTTTGTTCATGGCATCAATATGACTAAGGAAAGTTTGACAGTTTTTGCACGGCTAGTGAGGTGTAGCGTGTTAGTGTTAGTGTCCTAGAGACATGTAATGACATAATACTCAGATAATATTCAGTATTGATTTAATATTATTATTTATTTAATATTAAATATATGGCATTGCACTTATTAGAATATTATGTTTGATTGTTTTTATTGTGTGAGAACTCAGATGACGTAAGCATGATTCTCAAATAGCCCCGATCAAGGATCATCAAGAATGAGATATTGATGATGCAATGGAGATTGGTGTGTGATTTGCATCATACTCTTAGAGAGTGTAGTAAGATCTCACTTACTACGAGATACTAGGTATCTCATGATGGTTTGATTATTATACCCATTTTGATGTAGTACTACTATATGTGTGTCTACGGGGTGTTCGGTTAGTGGGAGCGATGCGATACTCTTTTCGACTTGAGGTCAATACGACGACTAATTGTGGAGTGATGAACTTTGACCATGACCGACACTTGGACCCTTCCATGGGTAGATATGGCTTGGATTGGAGTTTATCACGAAGTGCATGTGCGTGGTAGTTGAGCCAAGAAAAGGATTCATTCCTCAAAGTGGATTTAGAGAGAATACTCATCTTCTCATCCTAATTGGATCAAAGTCATTGGCCAATGCACGTCAACTTGGACTTTGTGGCCAAGTGCGACATAAGTGATCAATTAGTGATTGGAGATAAAGTGATTAAGTTATTTGAATAGACATTTCATCATGTTCAAGACTAATCGAGTATTCGCGAATGAAAGGAGGAAATCGTAATAGCCCATGTTTGATTATGTGTAGTTTTTTTTTTTTCAAAAAGTACCTCATATATTGAGAATGTCTGATTTATTGTCTAGGGTTCAATTAAGACCATTAGTTTGACTTATCGCTCGATATATGAGGGCCTATGGGTCACACAACAAGTAGTTCCCTTTTACGGATTATAGTTGGTTGATTAAATGTTAAATTAGATTTAATATTTAATTTATGGAGAAGTAATTAATAATAGATTAATTTGGAATTAATTATTATTAATATTTAATTAAAATAGATTTAATTAAACAAGAATTCCCAATAATAATATTTAGAATATTATTGTAGGATTTAATATATATGGAAACAAATCGTAGAGATTTGTCATATATGAAATTTAAATCCGTAGAGATTTATATTTAGGGAATTAAATTAAAGAAGTTTAATTTAATTAATTAAAAGGGATTTTAATTTCCCGAAAGACCAGCTTAGGTTTTAAGCTGGGCCTCCCTATATATATTAGCTCTTGGGATTTCACAAACAGTTATACACTTCACAATTTCTCCATAAGAACTAAAGTTTGGATTTTCCTAGCCGATTCAACTTGGGATTCAACACTGGCAAATTGGTGCAAATCCGTTCTTGGGGATTACGTGGATACCATAGTAGAGGAATCTGCTCTACAACTGTTGTAAGATTTCTAGTTATGATTATTGTAATCCTTTTGTGCAATTAACTGTTCGTTGTTGGTGAACTGTTCTATTCTGTTGCGCATGTATTACGTGTTTACGTGCCTCTATTTTCCAACAGTGGTATCAGAGCTCAGGTTCTTGATTAATTAATTACTATTTGTATCATGTTAAAAAGAATTTGTTTTAATATGATTGGTGCGGTCGAGTTTGATGTCAACCGCACCATTGAAATTGTTTGTTTAATGTTTTGGGCATATGATTTGGTATTAATTCATTGTGGATAGGCTTTATTTGATAAAACCCACCCACTTGTCTTCGGTCCACATCATCCCCTCCGCTGTTTTCGATTTGGAGGTTTCTGAAACCCTAAATCGCGCCCCCTGGAATTCGCAGCGCCGCACGGCTCACGGCGGAGGCCCACAGCGCGTCGCTAGGCGACGGCCGTGTGGAGCCGTTTGCGATGCGCGGTGGCAGCGTGCCTCGTCCGCCGCCCTGGTTGTCTCACTCTGCGATTCATTTCGCCGTTCACCGCTAAGCCCTCGTCCCGTCTCGATTCGCGACGCCATCGGTGGTTCACCATCCTTGCGGCTGTTGAGATGATAAATTACCTCTGGTTTAGCGGTGGTAGTGCTAGCTCTTTGATTGAATCGTTTGGAGCGATTCGTCGAACACGCGAAGTCGAACGGCGACGGCGTTGCACCGGCGAGCTTAGGGCGACGCGGTGAGAATGCTCGCGCTCAAGGCTCGGCGTCGACGATCCCCCGATTCTGGACTGCACATCCGATGCGAATCAGGCCAAACCATTCGCGTGGTTTTTTCTTTTCGGCTCTGCTTCGTTTCTGATGTTGGACTTGCTCCGCTGTTCTTCATTTCATGTGTTATCCTATGTTCCAAAATTTGATGATTCGGGTTTTTGATGATGATTGATGAAACTGGAATTGTTTTGGGTTTGGAAATTTTGGGATTACTGAAACTGTACGGATTGGATCTGTTTGGAAGGGTGATGATGTGGGAGAATTGTTTTGCTAACTCGTTTAGAGACGGACCCTCCTGTGCAATTTTGGAAAATAGAATTTAAAAGGTTGGACCTATATGGAATTTAAAAGGTTGGACTAGGTTCAATCAACTAGGAGTTGCAGTATTGCAATTGGTTTGGAGACCTACCAGTTATGCTATTATAGTAATCAACCCAAGCAGATATTATAATAGTAGGAATGTGGATCCTAGTCTATTAAATTTATATTAGATATAAATTCGTATTCTTCCGATGAGGTCGTTGAATATGTGAAAAATAATGGAGACAAAATAAATTTGAAAGGCCATGTTTATTTTGATTGTTGAATATTGATCATAGGAATTATGTGTTTTAATTCCCATTTTATTTTATTTCTCTAGGATTGTTGAAATGAATAACTTCTCACTGAGAAGCGTTTTGGAAACAAACAAATTGGTTGGGCCAAATTTTCTCGACTGGCACCGAAACGTGCGTTTGGTGCTTAGGCAAGAAAAGATTGAGTACGTGTTGGACACACCAATCCCTGCTACCCCGGAGGCTGGTACTGAAGAAGCAGAGGCGTTTGACGCCGAGGCTCAGAAGAAGCATCGAGAGGATGCTTCCCATGCTCAGTGTGTTATGCTACTCGGGATGACTCCCGAATTGCAAAGGCAACATGAGAAGATGCTTCCCTTCGAGTTGATTAAGCATCTGAAGGATCTTTTTTATTCTGAATCTCGTTCTGAGATTTATGAAGTGATGAGAGATCTGTTTAGATGCCGACTATTTGAGGGAGGGAAGGTTTCTCCTCATGTGTTGAAGATGATTGGACTAATCGAGAAACTTGGTCGATTGGGCATCGAGCTCAAGACCAATGTTGCTGTTTGTGCCATTCTTCAGTCACTTTCTGATTCATATTCAAGTTTCGTAGTAAACTTTAACATAAATAAGACGGAATCGACTATGCTAAATACTTTTGAGTCTGCATAACATCTTTAAATACTTTTGAGTCTTCTAAGTCTTTCAAAAAAAGGAAAAAAGCCCGTGCTCATGGTGAAAGCCTCAAGCCAAACTTCCTTAAGCCAAAAGGAATCAAAAAAAAGAATGCGAAGGGGGCAAGACAAATTGGAAAAGACTCAAGTTCCAAACTTCCTTAAGGCAAAAGGTGGAATTCAAAATGTCCACAAAGGACAATTCAAAAGAGTTGTTCATTTGTACAAATGTGTAGGGTGTTGGCGTTTATGTTTTTAGACTTACCCCCGTGTTGGCGGTTTTACTTACCCTCTGGTTTTACACTTGAACTGAATAATTGTTATTTCGTTCCTTCTATTACTCACAACATTATTTCTATTCCTATGTTAGACATTGAAGAGTTTTCCTTCCATTTTGCAAACAATAATTGTTATTTTTCGCTTAATGGTGATGTTTATGGAAATGCTCCTTTATCGAATGGTTTATACTTGTTGCATTGTGGACATAATATTCTTAATATAGAAAACAAACGACTCAAACTTAGTAATCATGAAAACCCAACTTACTTGTGGCATTGTAGGCTTGGTCATGCAAATGAGAATAAGATTGCAAGGTTAAGGAAGTTAGACTACTTAACCCTATTCGACTTTGAGTCCTATGAAAGTTGTGAATTATGTCTCAAGGGCAAAATGACCAACAAACCATTTTCTGGGAAAGGAGTTCGTGCCAAAGAAGTTATAGAGTTGATCCACAGTGATGTCTCTGGACCATTGCCCACTCTAGCTAGGGGTAACTTCGCCTACTTCATCACTTTTACTGATGATTTCTCAAGATATGGATATGTGTATCTCATGAAACACAAATCCTAATCTTTTGAGAAATTCAAGGAGTTTAAAGCTGAAGTAGAGAAGCAACTTGGTAAGAGTATAAAGACTCTTCGATCGGATCGAGGAGGTGAATACCTTAGCCACGAGTTCATGGATTACTTGAAGTTACATGGAATCCAATCTCAATGGACTCCTCCCAGAACACAGCAGATGAACGGAGTATCCGAGAGGAGAAACCGAACCTTGTTAGACACGATAAGGTCCATGATGAGATTTTCTTCTCTCCCTACATTCTTATGGGGATACGCGTTACAAACCTCAATTTACATTCTGAATATGATTCCATCCAAATCAGTTGAGCATACTCCATATGAACTATGGTGTGGCAAGAAGCCAACTTTTTCACATATCAAAACGTGGGGTTGCCCCGCGATTGTGAAAAAGATGATCACTGATAAGTTGGAATCCAAAGGTGAAAAGGGTTACCTTGTGGGATATCCTAAGGAAACGAGAGGATATTATTTCTATCTACCTGAGAAACAAACGATAATTATTTCTAGGCAGACCAAGTTCCTCGAAGAAGACTATGTCTTCAAGGACCAAGGCCGTAAGATGATAGAACTTGAAGAAATTCAAGAACCGCAAGATAATCAAGAGACTGATATCTTGTCAAAGAAATGTGACAATGAATCAGTGGGAGCATTTAGCAGCTCACATAGTGGAAGTTTATCACATAGTGATCCTCTTTCAGCCAGTGGGAGCGTAATTGGAGTTGCATTGCCTTCGCAACAAACTCCAAGTGGACTAAATGAGAATAACATAGTTCAAACTCCCGCCCAAGAGGCATCAGAAAGTGTTGCTCTTGAGGACTCTCCGGACATTGATGAAATCGATGCACCACAAAATTTTCACGATTAGAATGTACAGCCTACACAAACACAGCTCCGTAAGTCTACTAGGATTCGTAATCCGCCAACTAGATATTATGGTTTCCTCGTAGAGGAACATGATATGTGGAGATCCCGTACAAAGACGATCCCAGAACTTACACTGAGGCAACATTAGACTTTGACTCAGAGAAGTGTCAAGAAGCCATGAAATCTGAGATGGACTAGATGTACACCAATCAAGTTTGGGACTTGGTTGAGTTGCCGAAAGGGGTAAAACCAATAGGTTGCAAATGGGTCTACAAGCGTAAGATTGATGCAAACGACAAGGTACAAACCTACAAGGCTAGGTTAGTGGCAAAAGGTTATAGTCAACGCGATGGCATTGACTATGATGAGACCTTCTCACCTGTTGCCAAGATCAATTCCATTCAAATTTTACTTGCTGTAGCAGCACATTTAGATTATGAGATTTGACAGATGGATGTCAAAATAGCCTTCCTCAATGGGAACATTGATAAGGAGGTGTTTATGACTCAACCGGAAGGTTTTGTATCTAAGCCAAAGTCTAATCTTGTGTGCAAGATCAAACGGTCTATTTATGGACTAAAGCAAGCTTCTAGGAGTTGGAATATCCGATTTGATGAAGCTGTCAAATTGTTTGACTTCATCAGAAATTCAGAAGATCCATGCGTTTATCGTAAATGCAGTGGAAGAAATATTATTTTCAAAGTTGTGTATGTCGATGACATACTGATTATGGGAAACAACATTCCTCTTATGCAGTCGGTTAAAGATTGGCTATCAAGGACCTTCATGATGAAGGATCTTGGTGAGACCTACTATATCTTAGGGATCAAAATCCATAGGGATAGGTCCAAAAGGATGTTGGGGCTATCACAGTCAACCTACGTAGATAAGGTGTTAAAGCAATTTGCGATGGAGAACTCTAAGAGAGGTTCTTTACCGGCATGTCATGGGATAAAGCTGTCTAAGAATGATTGTCCTTCTACAGAAGCTGATATCCTATGCATGAAGGATATACCATATGCATCTGCAATTGGCTCCATCATGTACGTCATGACTTGCACAAGGCCAGATGTGGCCTTCGCTGTTAGCACCACTGGTAGATACCAGCAGAATCCGGGTGAACCTCACTGGATTGTTTTCAAGAACATTCTTAAGTACCTTAGACGTACCAAAGATTGCTTCTTGTTCTACGGAGGGCAGCCAGATGTTCAAAAGATTTCCCAAGTTGATAGTGATCCGAACAATGCAATGGCGGAAACAATGAGAGTTTTAATGAACAAGGTTGATTCGTTAGCGGAAAGCCAAAGGAGAGGAATATTGGGAGGGAACATGGAGGTGCCATTGAATGTTAATCAAGTTGAGGAAGCCAATTACATGGGAAGGGGGAATTATCAAGGAAACTACCAAGTGAATCAACAATTCCAAGGTAACTACTACCAAAACCCCAACCAAAACTTCGAAAACCAACCTTCACACTACCAAAATCCCAACCAAAACTTCCAAAATAAATCCTCAAACTACCAAAACAGTTACCAAAACAACCATTCACAAAACTACTCAAACCAAAACAATCCATCATCAAACTTCCAAGGCCAAAACAACCAAAACCAATCATCTAGCCAAAACCAAGGTCAAAACCAAAACCAAAACACTCAATCCTTCCCACACAATAACTCCTACAACCAAAACCTCCGTAAACACGAAAACTTTTCATACTCTAATCCGAAGGCCGCCCTCACTCTACCATCGAGATTTGATCCCGGAGCCCATGCCCCAAACAATGAAGCAATGAAGGAAGACCTACTTTGGAGGATAGTTTGGCCACCTTCATCAATCTTTCGAACCAACAAACTCAAAAGTCGAATCAACGGTTTGATAAGATTGAAGAAGACTTGAAGAATCTTGGAAATATTCCAAATGCCATTACCTCTCTCTCAAGCCAATTGAAGAACTTGGAATTTCAACTAGGGCAAGTGGCATCCTCAAGCCAAGGGAAGGACAAAGGAAAGTTTCCCTCCACGACGGAGGTGAATCCTAGAGAACATTGTAAGGTCGTTGAATTGAGGAGTGGTACGAGGTATGATGGGCCGAGCATGCCTTTGGAAGATGATGAGGTAGAAAATGAGGGAGAAAAGAAAGATAAGGAAGAGGAGATTGTTGTAGAGAATACATGTGTTGAGGAGGAAGGTGTTGAAGAGAAGAGGGTTCCGAAATGGAAGAAGGCTAAAGAGTTGAAGGAGAAAAACAAAAAGGTTGAGTGTGATGGATGGGGAATTCCTAAAACTCCAATTCCACCACCTTTTCCTCAACGTTTTATGAAAAAGAAGCTTGATGATAAGTTCGCCAAATTCTTGGAAATTTTCAAGAAAGTGACCTTGAACGTGCCCTTCTTGGAGGCAATTGAGGAAATGCCATCTTATGCAAAGTTTCTTAAAGAGTTGGTCACCAAGAGAAGGAAGGTGGAAGGTGGTGAGATGATAAGCCTAACAAGTGAGTGTAGCGCTCTACTACAAAGGAACCTTCCAAAGAAAGTCAAAGATCCCGGGAGCATCACTTTGATGTGTGAGCTAAGCAATACGTAGAAGAGAAATGCTCTATGTGACGTTGGGGCGAGCATCAATCTTATGCCAAGATCAATATGCGATCGTTTGAAAATTGGTGAGCTCCAACTAACGTCCATGACATTACAATTGGCGGATCGTTCCATCACCTACCCGGATGGTATTGTGGAAGATGTGCTCGTAAAAATTGACAAATTCGTCTTTTCGGCGGACTTTGTGGTGCTAGAGATGGAAGAGGACGTTGAAATTCCCTTGATCTTGGGTAGACCGTTTCTAGCTATCGCAAGGGCGGTGGTGGACATGTACACGGACAAGGTGACCTTGAAGCTAGATGATGAAGAGCTCGTGTTTGACTCCTACAAAGCCATGAAGCATACACTTGAGATGGAGGAGTGCAAAATGATTGATGTCTTTGAAAATAGTGTTCAAACGGAAATTGAAAAATCCTTTGACCCCTACTTTGCCAATGGATACTACAATGCACTCTTTGAGAACAATGAAAGCTCCTTTGAGGAGGATGATTGCAAAGATGTGCTAGAAGTGGATCAAGTCAATGAAGTGTGGGGAAGGAACAAGATCTCAAGCTTGCCATTAAGGGAACCGATTGAAGGAGTGGAAAAGCAAGAGGAGAAGAAAACCGGGTTAAAACCATTACCCGAGCATCTCACATATGCCTATCTTGAGGATGGTGAAAATTTTTTGGTAATCGTTTCTTCCTTTCTCAATTCGTGTGAGTTAGATAAATTGTTGGGGGTGCTTCAGAAGCACAAGTCCGCAATTGGGTGGACAATTGAGGATATCAAGGGGATTAACCCCTCCTTATGCATGCATAGAATAAGAGTAGAGGAGGGTAGTAAACCAATTGTCCAACACCAACGGAGGGTGAACCCTATCATACAAGAGGTAACTAGGAAAGAGGTCATCAAATTTCTTGATGCGGGTATGATTTACCCAATTTCGGATAGTCCATGGGTGTCACCACTCCACGTGGTTTCTAAGAAAGGTGGAATGATGGTTATCAATACCGATAATGATGAGGTGATAGCTACACGGGTAGCTACGGGGTGGAGAGTGTGTGTAGACTATAGGGAATTGAACAAAGCTACATGCAAGGATCACTTTCCACTTCCCTTCATGGATCAAATGTTAGATAGGCTTGGGGGTTTCGATTCTATTGCTTTCTTGATGGGTACTCCGGTTATAATCAAATCATGATTGCACCGGAGGACCAAAAGAAGACGACATTCACTTGTTCCTATGGAACGTATGCTTGGAGACGCATGCCTTTCGGGTTGTGCAATGCTCCGGCTACGTTCCAAAGATGCATGATGTCGATCTTCTATGGTTTGATTGAAAATGTGATGGAAGTGTTTATGGATGATTTTTCTGTATTTGGTGAATCATTTGATAAGTGTCTCTTTAACCTTGAACTCGTGCTAACAAGGTGCCAAGAGACTAACCTTGTCCTTAATTGGGAAAAATGTCATTTCATGGTTAAGGACGGGATAGTACTTGGTCACCAATTTTCTTCAAAGGCACTTCAAGTAGATCGAGCAAAAGTGGTGGCAATTGAGAAACTTCCTCCATCTTCTAATGAAAAAGGCATTTGTTCCTTCTTAGGACATGTCGGGTTCTATAGAAGGTTTATAAAAGATTTTTCCAAACTCTCAAAGCCCCTCTCTCATCTACTTGAAAAGGATGTCCCATTTGTGTTCACTAATGATTGTCTTGAAGCTTTCTTAGCATTGAAGGAAGCACTTATAGCCTCTTCGATTTTGGTGACTCCAAATTGGGAGGAACCATTCGTTCTCATGTGCGATGAAAGCGATTATGCAATGGGGGTGGTACTTGGTCAAGTCCGGGAGAAAAGGTTTAGAGCTATCTATTATGCTTAGAAAACCTTCAACCCCGCCCAAGCCAATTACACCACAACGGAGAAGGAACTATTGGCCGTGGTCTATGCGTTTGATAAGTTTCGCCCCTATCTTGTGGGGGGAAAAACTATTGTGTACACAGACCATGCGGCAATCGGTACCTTATGGCAAAGAAAGATGCAAAGCCAAGGTTGATCCGATGGGTGCTTCTCCTTTAAGAGTTTGATATAGAGATTCGGGACAAGAAGGGGACCGAAAATGTGATAGCCGATCATCTTTCGAGGCTAGAGAGGGACCAAGACTTTGTAGAAGAAGAAATCGAGGTGAAAGAAGAATTCCCGGATGAGAAGCATTTAAAGTTGGAGGAGTTCTTTGAAGAAGTTGAGAAGATTTCGGTAATGAGAATTGAGGTGCAAGAACCATGGTATGGCGACTTTGCCAACTACTTGCCTTGTGGAAAGCTTCCCAATGAAATCCCTTCACATGCCAAAAAGAAATTTCTCAAAGATGTGAAGAGTTTCATTTGGGATGATCCGGTGTTATATAAGAGAGGTCAAGACTCGATCATGAGAAGATGTGTTCCAAAAGAAGAGGTTGGCGAGATCTTGACCCACTGTCACTCTTTGCCATGTGGAGGCCATTTCGGAGCATAAAAAACGGGAATGAAAGTTCTCCAATCGGGCTTCTTTTGGCCTACGATCTTCAAAGATAGTCAAGAGTTTGTTCAAAGATGTGATCGATGCCAAAGGATGGGGACCATCACCAAGAGAGATGAAATGCCTTTGAACATTTTCTTGGAGGTAGATATTTTTGATGTTTGGGGGATTAATTTCATGGGACCGTTTCCCCCTTCATTTGGATTCATATATATTCTTGTGGGGGTGGATTAGGTGTCAAAATGGGTTGAGGCAATTCCTACCAAGCTCAATGATGCAAAAACCGTGATTCAATTCCTCAAGAAGAATGTGCTCACCCGATTCAGAGTGTCAATAGCCTTGATAAGTGATGGGGGGACCCACTTTGTAAATCGAGCCATGGAAAATTTTCTTGGGAAGTATGGGTTCAAGCACAAGGTCGCCACCGCATATCACCCACAAACAAATGGATTGGTGGAGGTTTCAAATCGTCAAATCAAGCACATCTTGGAAAAAACGGTGAACTCGAATCGGAAAGATTGGGCGATTCACCTTGATGATGCCTTGTGGGCCTACCGAACGGCTTACAAAACTCCATTGAACATGTCTCCGTACCAACTTATCTTTGGTAAGTCGTGTCATCTCCCGGTTGAGCTAGAGCACAAAGCCTATTGGGCCACCAAACAATTGAACATGGATGGCGATAAGGCGGGGGAGAATCGATTGCTTCAACTCCATGATTTGGAAGAGTTCCGTGAGAATGCTTATGAGAGGTCCCAAATTTTCAAGGAAAAGACTAAGTGTTGGCACGAACAAAGGATCAAAAAGAAGGAGTTCAAAGTTGGAGATAAGGTGTTTTTTTTCAATTTCCGGTTGAAACTCTTTCCCGGGAAGTTGAAATCTCGTTGGAGTGGACCGTTTGAGGTTGCCAAAGTGTTCTCAAGTGGATATATGGAGTTGAAGAATGAAAAGGGTGACCACTTCATGGTCAATGGTCACCGGGTCAAGCATTACCTTTCCACATCCCAAGTTGAGATCGTTGGTGTCGATTTTCTTGAATGAAGTTGAGCGACTTTAAGCTCCGTCCAGCAAAGGACGTTAAACCTAGCGCTCAATGAGAGGCAACCCATTTTTATTGCTTTTATGTGTTCGTGTGTTTGTTTGATTGTGTTTTGTATAGTGTTGTTTTTTGTAGGTGATGGGGTCGTGTGTGCGAGGCTTGGTGGATTATCGAGCTTTAAGGGAAGATGTGTACTCGAATGACACTTTAGGTACAAGCACTTTCCCCGAACTTAGATTTGATTTGCAAAGTCTAAGTTTGGGGGGGTGTGCATTTTCTTATGCGTTTTGTTGCACCGGCACCCCCATTTTGATTTTGGTGATGTTCACCTTGTGGCATGTTTTTTGAGCTTAATGGTGAAAATACTTGTATATGAATTTTGCCGTGTTGGGCTCTTGTTTGTTGATATACTTGCTAGTTGAAGATGAATGTAGATAAGCTTATTTGTTGAAATGTGGTTAACTTAGAGCTTAATAGTCATGGTGCTTGGTGCAAATTCTTTGTTTCACTATTTTTCCAAACTTTTAATTGCATAGCAATGAAAAAGTTTGGGGTGTGTGTTCGTTTTCACAAATTCTCTTGCACCAATGCACTTATGTTTCATGTTGTTTTTGGTGGTTTGCTCTTGTGCTTTATTCTTGGATGATTTGGTGGTATATTTGCTCCTTGGGTATTGGATTGTGGTGGATGCTTTTGTATGTGATGTTGAGACTTTTGCTTGGATGATTGGTAGTGTTTGATGTGATGAGGTGGTTACTTGTTGGAGGATTGCACTACTTGATTACATGCTTTGAAATTGATAGACTAGGGATGGTGTGACTATTCCCTAATGCAAATCTTGAGAGACTTGAGCCATTTGAATCATGCATATTGTGATTTAATTTCTTTCTTGAGTGGATCATTCACAAAATGCATGCTAGAACTTTCCCCTTTGTCTTGTTTGAGATCATATTTTTGGAAATGTGTTAAAGATGATTGGAGGCCATTTTTGGTTGAATGAGTCACTTGGCCAAATAAATCCCACCGAATGAAGTCAGTCCGTAGTAAGCCCCTTTGAGCCTTTAAGCCTATTTTTGTTGGCAAGCTACATTGATTTAGCCATTTTTACCATTTCTTTCTTGAGCCTCATTTTGATCCCTATTGACTTGTAGAGCTTCATGGTTGGTAAATAATGGAAGAACAAAGCATAAATGAGTGGATTTTGAGTTGTCAATGTGAGAAAGTTGAGAAAAATGCAAAAAGAGATTGAGCAAGGATGAGGAAAGAAAGAAAATAAGCCTTGAAAAAAAAAATGTGAAAAAGAGAAACAAGGCTAGAAGAAGAAACCTTGAAAAATGAAAAGAAAAAAAAAAGAAGAAAAAAAGGTTTCAAATGAGCTTAAAAAAAAGAAAAATGGCTTCAAGAGAAAAAGAAAAGAAAGGAAAGGTGAATTTGGTACTTGTGAGCTTGAAATGAGAAAAGAAAGAGAAATGAGTGTTGAGTTTGTGTTCTAGAAATTATTTTAGTGATTTACCAACACTTGTTGCTCTACAAGGAATTGAGTTACTTTTTCCCCAAATTTTACCCCACCTTTGTCCAAAGAGCCTACATTACCACCTTGTAAAAGACCTCCTTGATTTGATTACCTACCAAAAGAGTTGATGGAGAATTGAGATGAGGGGCAACCCTATGGATGTTGCATAGAGTGAATTGATTGAAAGAGTGCAAACACGTCACTTGAAACAAAGTGAGCTTTGAGTGAATTACTTCCATAAGAGAGTGGGGATAGTGCACTTGAACTTGTCTTATCTTGATCATTGCATGTTTGATTGTGGTATGAGATTTCACTTGTGATTCCTTGTTCATTTGATATGAGCCTTAAAGTCCATTGCATGAGTCTTGGTTTTCATACATTGCATACTTCACAATTCCTCCCCCTTGTTCTATTTTCTTTTGTTGCTTGGGGACAAGCAACACTTTAAGTTTGGGGAGGTTGATTAGGGGTCGTCATTCCTTGTATTTATGTGATTTTGAGCTTAATTTGATAGCATTTCGTGATTTTATTGCACTAATTTCACTTAATTGTGCCTAAATGTGGAGAAAGGGCATGTTTGGTTCATTGTGTAGGAAACGAGTGGAAACAAGCTAGAATTGATTAAATAAACTGCTCTGATCTAGAAGGATGTAGGAGAAGAGAGTTGAACCATGTGAAAGAGCTTGAAATGAGGGTCGCAACGCAAAAAGAATCAAAGTCAATCGGAGTTTGGGAGCTCAAGTTATGAAGAAAACGACGACCTAAGCTGCACAACCTGCAGTTGCTCGACCTATTGCTCGAGTCGAGCAACCTTGCTCGACCTACCTTTGGTCGAGCAAGGGAGGTGATTTCCAAAATTTTGAGTTGCTCGACCCAGTTTTGCTCGAGCAAAAGCTACTCGAGTCGAGCAACTTGAAAAATGAAAACGGGTGCACGACTTCACCTCTGCTCGAGTCGAGCAAGCCAAAAGTATCTGAGGCCCCATTTCTGACCTAGGGACACGTGCCACAGGAATCAAAAGCATATAAAAGGCCATGAGTTCGTTTTTGCAAACATTGAGCAGCTTGGAGAGAGATAGGGGAAATAGCAAGTAATACTTTGGAGAGCTACAACTAATACTTTTACATGTTTTTCAATTTTGCTTCCATAGATAGCTTAGATAGACATATCATAGCATATATATAGTTGCAATTTCAGTTTTAAGCAAGTTATCATGGAGTATTGATGGATTTTGTATGGTTTGGAGCTTGAATCTTAAGAGTAAGGTGTTTATTGGTTTTTACTTGTTGTTTATTGCTTATTTTCATATGGGTTTCTTGTTTATTAGCATAGTAGCCATGGGAATTGCTTATAGCACCATGGGCTAAGGTCACTTGTGTTTGGGTGTTTGGAATTGTGGTGATGATTGTTTAAATTGCTTGATTATGGATGTTTATCTCTATTGATGATGTTCTTTTAGATTAGGGGAATTTACTTGTTCTATTTTGGTGGTTTTGCTATTAGCTTGTGTGTTTTTGCTAGTTTATTTCAACGAGAGTTGGGTAGATGGGTTTAGGCACATGGGTATTGGTTTAATTCATCCGAATTGGAGTCGATTAAGTCTTATCGCAACGAGAGTTGGGTAAATACTTTAGAACCCCCCTAATCTACATTATCTTCTTGAGTTAAAACCTTGAGTGGGTGGTGAAGAACACATAGGAGCATCAACCATAGTCTACAAGTGGGAACACACGGTGACGGAGTAGTTAGCTAATTAGAGGACCATATCCGTGCAATTACCCGGGTTAGCAAAGGGAGATTCACCTCTCGATCCTAGGATTTCAACCGATATCGTACCCTATGCTTACCAAGTACGGGAATGGTATATGTTTAGTGATCACCCTTATGGAATAACCGAAAATAGAGGCAAACACCATAATTGATCTTTTGACAATAGTCTCATAAGGAAAAACACCCGAGCACATCTTCTCTCGCTAGTAAACAAAAATCATTTGCTATTTAATTGCTTTCTCGTAGCTTGCTTGTTTTTAGTTTAATCTTTTTTTCACTTGTGGAATATTGCTTGTTTTAAGTTTCAAAATCATGTCACACTATAATCATGCGATAACATATAACAATTGGGCTATATTTCACACCTAGTCCCGTGGATTGATATTAAACCGGACACTTCAACGACCCTCTTATACTTGAGAGGTTAGTGTGTTGCAAAACACCTAGTCTCACGCAAGTGTGCCTCTATGTTGGTCCCAAACAATACCTAGATATAGCTTTTAGAAGTCTAGGAGGGGGGGGGTTGAATAGACTTCTTATGGCCAAATCAGATTTATAAAAAAATACGACAAATAACACAAAAGTAGAAGATTTGATGTTTTCTAGTCAGAGATCAGCTGGTTATCAAAATTATCAAATGAGTTGCACGGAAACGATTTATGAAATTGAAAACTTTGTAAACACACTCAAACTGGATAGTAAGGAAAACAAATAAATGCATAGAAGGTTTATAGTGGTTCGGATAATAAATCCTACGTCCACTCTCCCTTTCTTCAAATAGGTCTTCACTACCAAACTTACTATTGTACTAGAATTGACAAGTACCAGTTCCTTGTTCACAGAAATCCTTATTGAATTACGAGAAGTCGTTCAGGACTAACTCTCAAACTATCTTCCTCTCTATTGTGAGTGTAGATAATTATGTGTGTTTTCTTGCGTGGTATATCTCTTGTGTATTCTGCGATCTCTATCGAACACATCTCTCACTCAAGTATTCATAGATGTTGATTAGAACTAGCCGTTGGAGAGCTAGCTATCAATCATCTATAATTAAGAAAGTTAATCAAATTAAATGATTTTTTATGTGATTGGCAAGTCTTGATTTGTAGGGTTGTTTGACTTAAGTCTCCAATCACTAATTGTGGATTTCTCTCAATCAACAACGACCACGTTGTCCTGATTGATCTTCATCTGCTGGTTGCACTTGTCTTACCTTATACCATTTGCTGGATTCTATCTCCAACAACAAACAAGTCTTTTAATGCTTAGTCTCAGAGACTTACTTCAAGGGTTAGTGTGGCTGTGTGTAGTGACTCAGCCCATCCAGGTATGTGTTTCCATTTGTGATGTTTAATTAGGTTGTTAGGTTTTGTTTAATTGAGAGACAACAGTGGATAGTTTTGTACAAATTGTTTGATATAAAATGCTTTGAGAATTTAATTGTTTGGGTTTTGTATATATTTCAACGTGTAGGTTGTATCAGTCATATGTTGTTTGGAATTGGGTTTTGTATGAAAGGCTTTTGTGAATTCAATTGTGTACAAATTCTTTGGGATTGATTCTTTTATTTAATTGGTGGTGCTGCAGAAGAAATTCAAGTGAAATCAGAAAAAATATTGCAACAAATATTGCACTTTTGTTAAGTTTTTTCTGCACATGTACAGTTTTATGTTGCACAATACAATTAATATTGCATTTTTGTGCAGTTTTTTTCTGCATATGTTCAGTTTTTTTTAGAATTGAGAATAAATATAAGAATATTTTTGTGAATTTGACCCGAAAAACACAATTACGATTGGTAAAGGGCCCGAAAAAATAAGAAGAGACCTGAAAATGACTAGCCCGAAAAAAAAAACAAGAGGAGTCCGAAAAGCTAAAGCCCGAAAAAGAAAGGTCTGTTCAGCGAAGAGCCCAAAAACTGAAGGCCCGAAAAATAGGGGCCCGAAAATAGAAGGGCCCAGAAACAAGAAGGGCTCAAAAAAAGAAAGAATGTTTGGGGGTGGGGGGAATCTGATTTCAAAATGTTTATGAAATTCAAAATATAAGGAAAGGGAATTGTAGACCTTTTTTAGTTAAAGGTAAATTATAAATTTTTTTTGTAGTTATTAGAGTTTTGCTATAGGATTTTGTAGTTCCTTATAAGTTTCCCTTTTTTTTCTTTTGAAAAGTCAAGGCAAAAAAAAAAATATACAAAATGAGTACGAAGGATACTCAACTCTTACAAGTTACAAAAGAGTAGAATATTGGAGCTTTTACAATTTAGTAGTTATAAAATCCCATCGAATATGAGCACCAATCGTTTTGAAAATAACAAAGAGAACAGGCTTAATGAGCTCATAACCATTTTCAAGAGTTAATCTTGACACCTTCCACAATTTTTGCAATGACCGAAATAACTTCGTTGAAATTGAATTCATTTTACGCTTAGTTCACTTTTAACAACATCAGTTTCATCATCATAATCATCACATAGAGTTGCATTAAAGTTCAATTTCTTCCTAAGTAAAGTATTTGCACATTCATTAGCATAATGACCATTACCAGAACATGACAGTCTTTCTGAACTCAAGATCATATCTAATCTGTTATCTCCAGTGAATTGTCTTTGTTGATTAAAAGTGTTTTGTTGATTAAGTACAGTCTTTTTATCAGAAGATTGAGGAGTATTACCAATTCGATTCTTTGTTTGAAAATTACATTTTGACTCGTTCAGTTTATTCTAAAGATAAGAACAAATTATTTAGTTAAAAAAGTAATTTCATTAGAAATGTTGTCATCACATAAATCAGTAACACCTGCATCAGAATGTACTTCAATTACATGTTTTCTTGTATTGGAAGAAGATTCACCTTTGAAAGCAAGTATTTTCTTATCCTTATCTTTGTCCTTTTTATCATCTTCTAACTTATTTTTATTGATTTCATACATTTTCAAAATATTGACTAGTTCATTTTGACTTAAAACATCAGTATCCTTAGCCTCTTCTATAGCACAAATTTTAACATCAAATCGTTTAGGAGCAGTTCTAAGAATTTTATGAACTAACCTTGTGTTGGATATAGGATCACCAAGTGAATGAGATCATTAGCAATCTCACTAATTCTTTCATTGTATGATGAAATAATCTCATCATCCTTTATCCTTAAGTTCCCAACATTCGTAGTCTTTTTCTTCGAACACTTTTAGATCCTTAATGTTCCTGTAATCTTTCCCGCACCTCTTTAGAAGAAACACAATTAAAAAATAATTTAAACATTGAAACATTAGTAGCAGTAAAATATAGAAGTAAGGTCTTTAGACTTGTAATTTGTTGAAGTGCACTCATCATTCGACCAACAAATCTTTTTTTTACTTGAGATTTACAATCTTTATCATTCATTGTTCTTGGTGGAGTCCATCCAGCAAGTATACTACACCATGCTCTTTCATCAATGGATTTGATATACATCAGCATCTTTGGTTTTCAATATGCATAATTCAATCCATCCAAAATTGGAGGTTTATTCGAAGGGGTTAATGGATATTCCATTCCAAATAACACACTTAAAACACAGGACATTTAACTTAGTGTATCAAGTTTATGACTCTGGCACCAACTGAAAGTGTGTGTGATTGTTTTTCAGAGTATTGTCAAACATGTTATGCCAACATACACGACAACAAATACTAGCGGAAGTCTTAAAAACGCTTTGCAAATGGATTCAAAATTGTGTATAGACTTAATTCAGTCTATACGAGCCTCATGGTTGAAAACTTCACTATAACGAGCAGTCGCACAAACAATGAACTTTTACAAGACCCTAAAGAGGTATAGTGTAAAAATACACTTCCCTAAACATTCTTTCTACAAGTATGTTGGTCCCGGGGTAAACAAGTCTCACACGTGTATGGGGGGGGAGAATACATGTGTATAGTGATTTTTTAAACTTTTTACCAATCTGTGATCAGTGAGTCAGGTTGTCATGAGAATTAGTCCTGAGAAGCACAAATGCCCTGAGTCAAAGTCTACTGAGACAATAACACTGAGCGGCTTTCAAAGACTTCAGATTAGCCCAACTGATCTGAGTTTTAAAACAGAGTCCAAATAAGCTTGAAGTAGATAATAATCTTACTGACTACTCAGATGAGTTGATCAGTTTGACAACTATCTAACTAGCTTATCTAGAGTGCGGAATGTGTAGGCCCTAAGTTTATACTCGTTTTATCTTGCTGAAAATCTTTGTCACTTAGTAAAACAGTGGTTAAGGCTATGATCAATTTTATGCAAACTCAGTGGATTGATTCCAACTGAATATCAGAAAACACAGTATGCTTTCAGTGAAAATATGCAACAGATAGAATGCAAAGCAGAAAGTAAACAACACAACAAATTATAGTGGTTCAGAGACTCAAGCTCCTACGTCCACTCTCTCTGATCCTCAGAGAAATTCCTTAACACACTACTACTACTACCTAAAGCTTTCAGACTGAACACAACAACTTACTAACTTTCCACTATGAGTTTTCAGGCTGGACTTTACTGCAGCTTACTAACTCAACACACACAAGTTTTCAGACTGAACACAAGCAACTTACTAACTTCTTCTCTAGAGCTTTCAAGCTGAACTCAACTGCAACTTACTCACTCTTTACAACTCTCACTTTCCAACAACTACACACTCAAACTACCTAACAAAAGGGTTTGGGTTTTGGTTGGTTTCCAACTAAGGTGAGATATCCTTTTACAATAAAACACAGGGTAAAAGGCTAGGATATCTCTAACTAAGCTTTGAATATGCCTGAATCTAGGCTTAGTGAATGAGCTCTCTTCAAAGATGAAACACTTGGAAAATTCTTAGGGTTGCGAGTGCTTCACAATATAAACTTGAATACAAATGAGCTCTTGAGTTGCTTGATTTCCTGTAACCTTGCAATGGTGAAGGTCACTGGTATTTATAAACAACTCACCAAGGTCACTCTTGAAAAACTACCCGTTGGAAGAGATAGCATCAAGGGTTTCCTTTTTAGGATAGTGGTAAACGGCTACATTTAGGGTTTGAACGCGCCCTTGCATGGTTTGGGTAATATATAGCCAAACAACCAATCACCACTTTCTGTGAACTGGAAGATATCAGTCCTGACATTTCCTCAGAGATATGTTGCTTTCAGTTTCAGTAAAGTACGTTGTTGTCGCCTCCTCATTGGTCGAAGTCTTCCTTTGAACAAAGAAAACAAAACGGCTCTTTTTAAGTCAACCACACCGAACTGATATGCTCCTTATTGTCCTCGAATGTGTAACATTCTCTTTGTTTGTACTAAGAATGAACAAAACACTATCTACTCAGAAATAGTTGTTCACGTCTTATGGGTCAGTACAAACAGCTTCAGGATCTTCAATCTCCAGGGTCTTCAGTCTTCAGGGTCTTCTGTCTTTAGGGTCTTTTGAAGTATCCCTATCTATCCTGATCTATATCTGCTGACTATACATGGTGCAGATAATCCTGATCCTATCACCTATTTTTCACCTGATCCTGATCTACCAAAATGTTCTGATACATGTCATACTCAGGGGTTTTGATATTTAATCAAAATCTTTATTAAATTCATCTCCCAACAATTTTTCCCTTTTTGATGATGCCAAAACCATTTTGTTACAATATCAAAAGGAAAACAGAACCTATCATCTATTCAGGTTTTCATTTCCTAAGACAAGTTAACGAAAAGTTATAACATGGCAAAACATTAGTAAGATAATGAGATATGTTGGTCCCGAAAAACTCGATTTAAAACTCATAAAATCTCAATGAGAGGTGACTTTAAAATTTTTCGAATGTGTGTTATGCGGATTTGCTAAAGTATGTATGACAGTTAATATGAAAGCAAATAAGAACACACATATTTTTATAGTGGTTCAGACGAACTTGTCCTACACCCACTCTTCCCTTCATGGGGCACCAACTTAACCAACAGATATTTATGGAGCTCTTACTCAACGGGACTTATCTCCCTCACGGGATCGCCTATAGATGTTTAATGAGTTCTCACTCTCTTGAGACTTATCTCCCTCACGGGATTTCCTACCTCCCTTTAGAGATTGCTTCTTAACTACCTTACTTAACCACTAATTTTCTCTCTCAAGAAAGGGTATGGGTTTGGTGTTATTTCCAACTAGGTGAGATTTTCCCTTACATTGTTTTAGCCTTTAAGCTAAGGTTGGGAAAATCTCTCTAAGCTTAGGATATTACATTTATGCTTAGAAATAATGAAGAACACTCTTGGGTAAATTTGGATATTAAATGCTCTGTGTTCTTGAATGGAGATGCTTGAATATTTGGCTTTAATCTTCACTTTGCAGCATCCCCCATTATCTTCTTTTGAAGATAATGCAATATATTTATAGTGTAGATTTAAATATTACCATTGGAAAGTAATATTCAAATCCATATTAATAGTCTTCCAGCTTTTCTTTGTTCTTTTGCACTTTTGCTTGCAGCTTTATGTCACATCAATATATGTGTTGTCATCTTCTCATTGGACAACTTTTTGTGTGTCTAACCGGACTCGCCTCGATTTCGTCCCAGATTGGTCCGCAGTCTGTCCGCAGATTTGGTCTCCTAATCGACAAGACAAAGAGATCATATCAAGAATCTGATCAAGACAAAGAGATCAGATTAAGAAAGATCTGGTCACCAGATTCGTCAAGAAGACATCAGTCGATTTGCATCGATACCCATTCTTTGATCATTTGGTGCATCAAGATCAAGATCAAGACAAATCAAGATCGCTTCTTCTTGTTCCCCCTCAACTTGTTATTTGTAGATTAACTTAAATAACACAAGTTGATAATGTTTTGGCATAATTCATCAAAACTAAAATATCCCAACAATGTCTTTTCAGAACAAAAATCAGTAGAGTTTTCATTGATAGTCAATAACATAAGTACAGGATACAACTTTTATCCTACTCTACTGAACATCAGAACATAACTTCATTCTTCTTCAGAATCAATCTCATCAGATGGAGGATCTAGATTGAACATTCCATAGTATCTCTTCTTCAGCTCTTCTCTTTCCTGAATGATCCTTGCATCATTCCCTGTCAGTCCGAAATACTCAGCTTGATCCACAAAATCTGCATAGACGAAATCATAATTGATCATTCCATTTCTGAATTTGGCTGGTGGATACTTCATTTGTCCTGGAGCTTTCAACTGATAACCCAGAGTGTCAAACATGTCAAACCAGTTTTGACACATATCAGTAAAATTCCTCAACAGATATGCAATGAATGCATCATCTCTGTTAGAGATAGAATGAGGCCAAGCTTGTAAAATATCATAGTTAAACACAAACTCCGTCTTGGCTTGCTCCCACTTGTCATTCATCTCAATAGGCATCCATTTGTCAGTATGAGGCCACTGCCTCTTCCTTGGTTTAGTGCCTCTCCTCCTCAAGACAAATCTCTGGAATCCTCCTCTGATCTTCTTTGCTTCTTCTCTTGCTTTTCTGGTCATTTCTACCCCTGACACAGAAGCAGTAACCTTCCTCCTCTTTTCAACTTCCATCATCTTTACAGAGTTGTGCCAATCCCAGTTGATTCTTTTTTAGACAACATCGCATTCTCCAAAGCCTTCTTTAAATAGGTCTTCAGTTTCAGATTCTTCACTCCTTTGGGCTTCAGCAATATCTGCCTCAGAAAATTGTCCTGACAATTTTCTCCTGGTGGCTTCTCAGCTTGCTTCTTCCTCTGTACTGGCTTTTCAACAAAAACAGTCGATGATTTTGGAAGGTTCAGAGAACCATGAGCTTCTCCCATCTTGCTCGATTCTTGTGCTCTCAGCCTTTTGGTTCTTTGTTCCAATGCTTCCTTGGCAGCTTCAGGATGGATTAAAACTTCAGGTTTCTTCCTTTTTCCTCCTCTGTGAATAATCACCTCTGCTTCAGGCTGTTTTCCTTCTAATGCGGGCAAGGGAACAAGTCTATCATAACTTTCCCCCTTTTTGGCATCATAATTTTCAAGTATTTCAGACAGGGTTCTGTTCATATGCATTTGCTCCCGTCCAACAGACCGAAGCTCAGCAACAATGATGAAATTTTCATCCTGCATCCTCTAAAGTATATTCATCCTAGTTGATGTGTCTTCAGCAAGACCACCATAGGTTGTGCGCATTTTTTCCATGAGTGAAGTATTCATCTCCTCTACAACAGCTTTTATCAGCTCATCAGCCCTTTCTTTCATCATATCCTCCAACATTTTTTATCTTAACTCAAATTTCTTCTCCATTTCTCCCAGCACATCTCTAGATATATCCTCCAATTTAGTATCTATCTTAGCAAATTTATTATCAATAGAAGTAGATAATAAAGTTACCTGATCAGATGTCACCATGGATGTGCTCAGCAAATCAACAGTTTTGCTCTTAGAGGTTTGAGCATCAGCAAGCTTTGACACTTGGTCCACCAGAGGCTCAAGTTTTGACATTTGATCAACAAGCGGTTCAATCTTGGTAAGCTTATCCAGTATTGGAGTAAGATCAACAGTTGGTTGTGGAGGAGTTGGTATTTCAGCATCAGTTTGATTTCCAGCATCAGTAATCTCAATCAGTGTTGTTGCAGGCTCTTGCTGGTAATGGATTTTTTCCCCAAATGTGATCAACTGCAGTGTAGGAACATCCTGAGCTTGTTCCCCCTGAATGGTTGCATCAACACTAGACTCAGCAACCTTTGTACTCCCTTCAGGAATATTTTCAGCATTTTTCTCCTGAGAAGGTTCCTGATCATCCTTGTCCTTTCCACTTACTTTCCCTTCAGGTTGAGTAACAACATTCCTCTCAGCAATCTTCTTCAGTACCAAGGCATCAAACTCTGAATGTTTGATCCTTAGTCTTCTTTTCCCTAGACTAGAGAATGCTTCAAGTTCAGCAACTTCTTCGGCCCAAAAATCTTCTCCTCTAAAATTGCCAATTTTCAGCATCATGGCGAAGGATTGATTGACAATCAGCATAGCGGTCTTTAATCTGAAAAACATATGTTGAAGGTCGGGATAGTCTGCCAACTCAGTATATTTGTCTAAGAAAAATCTCTCCGCTTTTTGTCTCCACTCCCTCTCTTCAGCTTCACCTTTCCTGAGTTTAGGAACAGGTGCCTCCTCTTCAGAGCTAGATTCAGCCTCTGAAGGTATGGAAATATTTGGCTCTGAGGGGTGTGTGGGTGGGATGGTAATTTGGCTTTCTTTAGCAGGTTTTTGAGAACCTGTGAAGATCTCTTTGGTAATTCGGTCAGTGTTAATACTGGTACCGAGTACCTCAGTAAAGACATCTTCTTCATCACCTCCTACTTCCGATAGAATTTCTCCCTGAGTGGTTTAATGTTCAGTGGCTTGAGAAACTACTTTGGCAAGTGTATCAAGTGGAGATTTTTCTCCTGACTCCATCTCACGAATAGTTCTGAGCATTTTCTTCTTTCGTTTCTGCTCTTCCCGAGCCTTCTTTTTGTCTCCAACTTCTTTCTTAACCTTCAACAACTCGAGGGATTTCTTCCTTTTCTCTGACTCTTCAGGATGCATTTCTTTCCTGACTTTCCGTTTGGCCACCTCTGCAATAGAACCATTTTCCTTATCAGAGTCTGATTCTTCCTATTCCTCCTGAGCCGTTAAACTCGGACTACCTGAAGTAGCCGGTCTTTTCTTCTGAGACTTAGGTTTCCGAAACATGATCTTATTCCAAGAAAACTCAACTCCTTACATCAAGAACATATTCTCTCTGGGCAAAGTTTCAATAAGAAAACTTATCTTTGTACCGAAAAGTACTTTCCTATTCTTCGTGAAAGCCCCTCTTGCGTATTTCAGCTTCTGGTTTTGATGTAGAATGCAATCCGCCAGAGATTTCAACCAATTAAAGTTAACAGACGGAGAATCCTCTATTGAGGCCATGAGCCTCAACTTGTTCCGGCTCACCTGCTCCAAACTTCCAGAAGTGCTCATCAAGCACTTGGCTACAATATCGATCAAGACTCTGTATTTTGGCTTCAGACATCGTTTATGCAGAGCCCCTTTCAATTCTGCCTTAGACTCCGAAAAACGATCCAAAATTTCTTGTTCTCTACCAGACATATACAATGCTGGGTCCTCTCATCTATTACTAAGTTCAAAAATAGCATTGATATCATCAAGAGTCAAATCTACCTCTCTAGTGCATACAACCTCTGCTTTTGATTTCGCATAAGTTCCAAAACTTAGTTGCGAAACGAGTGAACCTTTTTCTCCTTCACGAAGGTTGACTACAAACTGCAGCAGTTCTTGAGACAGCTCTAAGTCTGGCATATTGCTCACCAATTTGTGCAATCGAGCCAGACGCATCATATTGAGGGCTTCTTCCTTAAGCCTGTAAACTTGGTCGTTCTGACAGAAGCTAGGAGGTTATTCCACATAAACCTCTTATTTAAGCACTCCATTAAGAAATGCACTCTTCACATCCATTTGATAGACTGTGAACTTCATGTGAGCAGCATATGCAAGAAACAATCTGATGGATTCTAATCTTGCAACAGGTGCAATAGTTTCATCATAATCCAAGCCTTCTTCTTGGGAATAACCTTGTGCAACTAGCCTTGCCTTGTTTCTTACGATGATGTTGTTCTCATCTCTCTTGTTCTTGAACACCCATTTAGTTCCAATCACATTGTGCCTTTTAGGTCTATCCACCAGCTCTCATACTTCATTCCTTGAGAACTGATTTAGCTCTTCTTTCATAGCAGAAATCCAGAAAGAGTCCTGAAGAGCTTCTTCAATCTCAGTAGGTTCTTTCTCAGATAAGAAGTAGAAGAGTAGAGCACTTTCTCCATGAAACCTTCTTGTTTTAACTCCTTCAGATAGCTCACCCAAAATTTGACATGAAGGATGACTATCTAACCATTTTCTCCTGGATGTTCCCCCTTCAGTAGTATCCTCAACATCAGAAATGTTAGGTTCAGGTAATTCATTAAACTCAGGGAACAACAGAAAAGGAAAAAGGGGTTGATCGATTCAGAATTTGCCTCAGCTGTGACCACATCTTCATCGGCATTACATACCTGAGTCTGAACTGGAGTTTGTTCAGATGGATCAGCTTCAGTGTGTTGGCTTTCCTTCACTGGAGAACTATCATCCTGAGTTCCTCCAGCCTGAGTGTTTTCATCCTGAGTTTCTTCTTGCTCTGAGTCAGTCTCACTCCATTCATAGTGAGTGATTGACTTCTTCTTTTCAGGCTCAGATGATGATTTGACATTCTTGTTCAGGCTAAGTCTGGTGATTCTCTTTGTCAAATCTCCTAATTCATCTTCCTGTTTCTTATGAACGCAAGTAGATTCATCAAATACAACATGAGGTGTTTCTTCCACAATAAGGGTCCTACAGTTGTAAACTCTGAATGCTTTACTAATTTCAGAATATCCCAAGAATATTCCTTCATCAGCTTTGCTATCAAAAGTTTTCAACTGATCTTTACCATTAATGTATATGAAACACTTACAACCAAACACACGAAAGAAAGAGACAAGAGGATTCCTTTCATTCCACAGCTCATATGGAGTTTTTCCTTGATTCTTTGTTAGCATGGATCTGTTCTGAGAATAGCATCCAGTATTAACTGCCTCTTCCCAAAATCTCTTAGGAATATCAGCTTCAGCAATCATTGTTCTTGCAGCTTCTTTCAGTGTCCTATTTCTTCTTTCAGCAACACCATTCTGTTGAGGGGTCCTTGCAGCTGATGTTTCATGAGCTATTCCATTTGCTGCACAATAATCAGATATAATATGGTTGATAAACTCAGTGCCTTTATCTGATCTGATTTTGACCACACTCGGATTCTTTTCATTACTGAGTCTTTTCAGTAATTCTGGCAGTTTTGTCTGAGGAGTCTCTTTCTTACTGAGTAAGAATATGACCCATGTATATCTAGAGTAGTCATCAACTACCACAAGTGTATATTTTCTGCCATTAGTGCTCACAGGTGTTACTGGACCAAATAGATCCATATGTAACAATTGAAGTATTCTATCAGTAGACACTTCTACTTTGCTTTTTGAATGATGCTCTGATTTGTTTGCCTTTCTGACAAGCATCACATACATGATCCTTATTGAACACTTCATTGGGTAACCCTCTCACAAGTGCTAATCTTGCAAGTTTATTTAGGGTTTTGAAGTTTAAGTGATTCAGTCTTTTGTGCCATAACCAACTGGTTTCAGTAACTTTCTTAGCAACTAAACATGTATCCATAGGAGTCAGTCTCCAATCAGCAAGATACACAATTCCCTTTCTATTACCAATCAGTAATACTTGTTGTGAAGCATTATCTTTCACATAGCACAAGTTCTTTGAGAATTCAACATTGAATCATTTGTCACAGAATTGGCTGATAGAAAGTAAGTTATGCTTTAAACCAGACACATATGATACACCATGGATATGAACAGTATCAACTTCAAGTGTTCCATATCCTTATGTCTGTCCTTTGGAATTGTCTCCAAAAGTTATCTGAGGGCCTTTCTATTCAACATAGTCAGTGAGCAAATGCTTATATCCTGTCATGTGCCTTGAGCATCCACTGTCCAAGTACCATGCAACAAGTGCCATTTCAGTTCCACTCATCAGGGCTATGTTGTCTTTATTCAGCTCAGTGCCCTTCTCCTTCACCTCCTCAACAACAATAAGGCAGACATCATCACTATCACTATCTCAGAACATTTCTTCAGAAGAGCTTGATTCTTCTTCAGTATGTTCTTCTTCAGCAATCATAACCTTTTTGCTTGAATACTTCTTGTCTCTTTTGGCTTGCCTCTCCTTTCTTTCCTTGGAGCTCAACTCAGGGCAGTCATACTGGAAATGACCTTTTTTTTTGCAGTTGTAGCATTTCTTGCCATCATCATCCTGATCATTTTCTTCTTTGGACTTGAAGTCCTTCTTCCTGGATGAAGATCCTTCAATTTTGTGGTCCTTCTTCTTCTCAATAGACTTGTCTTCAGTTTCTGAGTTGTTCATGTTCCTGTACCTGGTATCTTTGTAATACCTTTTGTATTTTCCATATCTGTTGTTCATTTTCTCAAACCTTCTTGCCATCAGGGCAATTGTCTCATCTTTTTTATCCTGATTTTTACTAGATGGGATCTCAGGTTCCTTAGTATTGCAGATTTTTCCTTGTGCTTTGAAAGCCACATTTTTGCTAGATGAAGTATCATCTTTGCTATCAGGTTTCTTAGTTTTCTTATCATTGACAAACTCATATGCTTTCAACTCAGAGAAAACATGTTGATATGGCATAAAAGCAATATCTTTGATGTTCTCAATCACCACAACATGTATATCTCATTTCTTATAGAGTCCTCTAAGAATTTTCAGAGCAATTTCTCTTTTGGGATATCTTTTCCCAAGAGCACTCAGATCATTCATAATGCTTGTGAATCTGACCTCAAGTCTTTCAATGGATTCACCATTTTCCATTTCAAAACCATCAAATTTGGCAATGGCCACATATAGTTTGTTTTCCTTTATATGATCAGTGCCCTGACACATTATAACAAGTGTGTCCCAAATTTCTTTGGCAGTTTCACAGTGGGAAATCATTCCCATAACACCATCATCAATTGTGTTATACAGTGTATATTTAGCAATGTAATCCAGGTTAACCAACTTCCTCTCTTCAGGAGTAAGTTGATCATCAGATTTGGGAAATTCATCCCATCATCTCTTTCATTATCAGTCAATCTAGGATTCACAACCTTATACTCAAAAGGTCCTTGAGACACAACTCTCCACATTCTCTCATGTTTAGAGTACAGATGTGCCTGAATTCTCAGTCTCCATAGATCATAGTTCTCAACAGAGAACATAGGTAGTTTCTTAGAAGGCATGATGAATGCACCTTGTAAGATATCAGCATAAGATCTATTTAGTAGACCACCAAAGTATCTCAGTAACAAGATTTATGGCTACCAAAGCAAGTGGTCAGTTGAACCACTGCTATGATACCACTTGTTGGTCCCGGGGTAAATGAGTTTCACACGTGTATGGTGGGGGGGATACACGTGTATAGTGATTTTTTAAACTTTTTACCAATATGTGATCAGTGAGCCAGATTATCCTGAGAATTAGTCATGAGAAGCAGAAGATGCTCTGAGTCAAAGCCTACTGAGACAATAACACTGAGCGGCTTTCACAGACTTCAGATTAGCCTAACTGATCTGAGTTTTAAAATAGAGTCCAAATAAGCTTGGAGTAGATAATAATCTTACTGACTACTCAGATGAGTTGATCAGTTTGACAACTATCTATACTAGCTTATCTAGAGTGCGGAATGTGTTGGCCCTAAGTTTATACTCGTTTTATCTTGCTGAAAATCTTTGTCACTTAGTAAAACATTGGTTAAGGTTGTGATCAATTTAATGCAAACTCAGTGGATTGATTCCAACTGAATATCAGAAAACACAGTATGCTTTCAGTGAAAATATGCAACAGATAGAATGCAAAGCAGAAAGCAAACAACACAAAAAATTATAGTGGTTCAGAGACTCAAGCTCCTATGTCCACTCTCTCTGATCCTCATAGAAATTCCTTAACACACTACTACTACTACCTAAAGCTTTCAGACTGAACACAACAACTTACTAAATTTTGACTATGAGTTTTCAGGCTGAACTTCACTACAGCTTACTAACTCAACACACACAAGTTTTCAAATTGAACACAAGCAGCTTACTAACTTCTTCTCTAGAGCTTTCAAGCTGAACTCAACTGCAGCTTACTCACTCTTTACAAATCTCACTTTCCGACAACTACACACTCAAACTATCTAACAAAAAGGTTTGGGTTTTGGTTGGTTTCCAACTAAGGTGAGATATCCTTTTACGATAAAACACAGGGTAAAAGGCTAGGATATTTCTAACTAAGCTTTGAATATGCTTGAATCTAGGATTAGTGAATGAGTTCTCTTCAAAGATGAAACACTTGGGAAATTCTTAGGGTTTCGAGTGCTTCACAGTATAAACTTGAATATGAATGAGCTCTTGAGTTGCTTGATTTCCCGTAACCTTGCAATGGTGAAGGTCACTGGTATTTATAGACAACTCACCAAGGTCACTCTTGAAAAACTATCCGTTGGAAGAGATAACATCAAGGGTTTCCTTTTTAGGATAGTGGTAAACGACTACATTTATGGTTTGAACGCGCCCTTGCATGGTTTGGGTAATATATAGCCAAATAGCCAATCACCACTTTCTGTGAACTGGAAGATATCAGTCCTGACATTTCCTTAGAGATATGTCGCTTTCAGTGTTAGTAAAGTACGATGTTGTCGCCTCATCATTGGTCGAAGTCTTCCTTTGAACAGAGACAAACAAAACGGCTTTTTTTAAGTCAACCACACCGAACTGATATGCTCCTTATTGTCCACGAATGTGTAACATTCTCTTTGTTTGTACTAAGAATGAACAAAACACTATTTACTCAGAAATAGTTGTTCAGGGTCTTATGGGTCAAGACAAAAGCGGTCTTGAGATCTTGATCTTGAGGTCTTGATCTTGTGGTCTTCTTTCTTGTGGTCTTCGAAGTATCCCTATCTATCCTAATCTATATCTGCTAACTATACATAGTGCAGATAATCCTGATCCTATCACCTATTGAAAACCTGATCCTGATCTACCAAAATGTTCTGATACATGTCATACTCAGGGGTTTTGGGATCTAATCAAAATCTTTATTAAATTCATCTCCCAACAAAGTATTGTAGCGATCTTATTCGACGTAACATAAAAATAAAAAGATACAATGTTGATTGAAATGTTGGAATAAATTCGACCAACACAAACTGATAATACCGACCCTCACACTCCTAGATGCACTAAGAACTCGATAAGTTGTGTCTTGGATACTATCTTCGAATGGAGAAGACAAATAATATATTTCTATCAAGTTTTGATGTTACATGCAATGTGCATAAATAGACCACGAAATTCAAATGCATTTCCCATCTACTAGGCGACTTGGAAAGCCTAGAAATCTTTCCACAGTTTTCTCCATGAACTTTGTAACCACCCATGATCTCCTTAACTCTCACTCTTACAAACTGCAACCGCTTGACTAGATAACCATCAATTCGTCAATCTGCAATGTAAGAAACAAAGAGAAGAACATCTAATAATTCGGAATTAGTGTTAGAAGAAAGGGCAAATTCAGATGTTGTTCAGAATATTGTTCCAACATGTGTCACAACATAGATCACAACAAACATCTAGTATTAATCCTAATCTTTAATAGATGGATGTGCCAAATAAAAAATTAAACAATTGATGGTTGAGATGTAAGTTAAACTCATAAATTATTTGAAAAGCCAAGATTATTGGGCAGATTCAGTAAAAGATATCAAATATGTATCAAACATGTATCAAATGATCTTTTTTTTAAATAGTATACATTTTCATAATTTTATTCTTTTTTTATCAGTTTCCTTTTATTTATGTTATAATTAATTTATGTTACATTACAGTTTTGATTAAAATTGTCGAATTTATAGTCCTGAAATTTTCTCACAGTTTACTTCTTTCTTCATCAATCATTCGTCTTTGCACATATACATTATATTAAATACATACTACATAATTTATAAATTAAGAATAATAAATTAGTGGAAATATGAACATTCAATATTAGTAAAAAAATTATGTCTATAACTGAATTAATCAAACTAATTCAATATTTGAAGTATTTAATATAAAATTAATAATATAAATACTATTTTCAATCACACGTAATACGCCTTGATAGATGCTAATATTAATCTTAATCTACAATAGATGGATGTGCCAGATAAAAAAAAACAATTGATTATTTAGATGTAAGTTAAACTCATAAACTATTTGAAAAGCCAAAGTTATTCCTAAAATTGTAAAGATTAAAATTTAAATATTAAAATATCATAAATAACTCTTTATATAATTCTTAGAATTTGAAAATTAATTTTTTTTTTCTGAGGAAGAGACGAGAAACTCCCTCCACCTATGTTGTTGGCCCCTCACCTGAACGAGTTGTAAATGGAAGGATGTGCCCAAATAACAGACACTTGTGGGTTGAAATATAAACATTACAGATATAGAAAGTGGTTCACCTTTAGTAGATAAGAGATTTAATAAAGGCTAAGTATAGGGGTGAACAAGTTTCACACAAGAATATGTGAAACTGGTTAAGAGTTGTAACTTATATTATTAAATGGTATATTAGATGTGATAACTGAATGGTATGTCTTTTTACAATATAAAGGTTATTACTCATAACACAAAAGGTGTGACTTATATTACAACAAGGGAATTAGTGGTGATAACATAAAGGTGTGACTTATATTACAAAAGAGTATTAATCGTGATAACTGAAGGGTCATGCCTATAAATATGAAATCAGTTTCATGGTGAACAAGTTTTATAAGATACCTACTCTTTAATTAATATATATATATATATATATTCATATATTTATGAAAAGTAAGCATTTGGAAGGTGAAAAAATAAATAGAATTTAATTTTATATTGTAATGAGGTTATTGCTAGGTGTCATTTTCAAAGGGTTCTTACTCTAAAGTCCACCACCTTTTTAAATTTACTCTAAGGTGTTAAAATTGGACCAAAATGTCTAAACTACCCTTAAGTTTAAAATAATATGTAGATTTTAAATTTTACTGAATTTTTTAATTTATCTATCCTTTTATTTAAATGCTTTTTTATTTAAAAATATAATATCCGTAAAAAAAATTGTATATTTCAGAATTTTTAAATTTTACTAATTTTTTAAAATTATTTGTAATTTTATTTAATTAATTTTTTTAATATTAGCCAAAAATTTCTGTACACCCCAATTTTTTTTAACCATCTGTCCTTTTATTTTAAAATTCTGCACACAAGTAAAAAAAATTGCATACCCGTAAAAAATTCTGTACACCTAATATTTTTAATCATCTGTCCTTTTATTTTAAATTTTGCTCACCCGTAAAAAAAAATTATGCACACCCTAAAAAATTCTCCACACCCATAACAAGAATTGCACACCACAATTTTTTTAATTATCTGTCCTTTTATTTAATTAATTTTTTTCAGTAATAAAATATTAACCCAAAAAAAATTTGCACACCAATAAATAATTCTGCACACCCGTTAAAAAATAAAGTGTCTGCACACCCATATAAAATTTATGCACACTAGTAGAAAATTTTCTGCACACCCGACATTACAGCAGTCGGCCCCCAAAAACCAAAATAATGACATCTTAAATGTGCTCAAACATTAAAATACATCTACAACAAATTACATAAAAATTGCCCATTCCAGAAAAAATTACAAAAAAATTAAAAAAAATAAAAAAATTACAAGGGATGTATGATTGAATCCTCTCATCACCAAATCATCATCTTCAAAATCATCACAAAAAAATTACAAGAAAATACAAACGGTGTATGACTGAATCCCTTCATTATAGAAAAAAAAATCAAACTATTTGGTAAGAATCAAACTCAATCATGCAAAATTAAAATCCAAACAATACACAACATCATTTTGCATACAGTTCAGGAATAAAGCAATACACCAAGTAACTAAAGTAACTGAAAACTAACTACCACAACTAGAATACCATACGAGTAATAAGACTCAAAAACCAAAAATATTATCTTGCCTTCCGATGGATGTTCAAATCCTGAATCCACGATAGCCCTCAAAAGCTCCGGTTTCAAAAGGAAGTCTCTAAATTCTGAATTGTGGATCCCTACATAGCCTCTATATACAAGAAGATACAATAACATCTTAGTATTTGTCAAACACAAGCAAAACATTACATAGAGCACATTAAAATCCCACATAACATCAAACAAAGTTCATTCATCCTCGAAAATCAATCTCACCAACGCGACGGCATAAATACGCCCACAATCCGACCGACCAATCACAGATCCGTCGGGATTTCATTGATTCGCCACCCAGTCACACTATGGTGTTTGTTCGTTTTCGGGGGCGGTAAGGGGTTCGAGTTGGTGTTGTGGGAATGGGGGCGATTCCAACGGATGACATCGGCGTAGGCGCCGGAGCCTCTTGAGCCGCTGAAGTTCCGATGGTAGCGAAAAATGGCGACTATCGCCACAACAACGAACAAAGCCTTGGATTGAGCGATCGACATTGTATCTTCAGCGTGTTTATAAGCGTGTGCAGGGGAAGATAAAAAAAAGGTCTATTTTGCACCTTAGAGTAATACTTAAAAGTGCATGCACCTTGGAGACTCTTTTATAAATAGTATTTTTGAGTAATTTTTCCTATTGTAATTTATGGGTCACATTACATGATTATACATTAAAATTTATAATATTCAATTTAAGCATTGCACGGAAAAATTACTAGTTTATAATAATAGAAATATATTAGTAATAATTTATTGAAGATCCACAAGGCGAGAGATATGATCCCCATCCCCACTCCATTAGAAAAATACTCAAAGATTCCTTGCCCCATTCAAAACAGATTCCCGCATGAATGGAGATTTTCCGTCCACTCAATGCATAAATAATTGGGTGTAAAGTGAAAAATTTTATGTAAACAAATGTTTTTTTCAATATCGGGTTTAAAGTTAAAATTTGATTATACTTTAGATTCTAAAGTAAATGTAATGTATAAATTCCACTATAATAATTTTAAAAATTATCTATAAAATATAAATATATTATTTTTTTTTACTGTTAAAATAGATTCACTTTTTATTTTCAAGTGCTTAAAATTATAGTCTTATTTTCTTATTAATAGCATTAATTATTCTTCATTTTGATAAAAATATATCTATCGATTACACTTGGTTTTACCAAAATCTCAAAAAGCATTTAAAATTTGGTCATTTTGTATAAGGGTAAATTAGAAATAATGTGAAAAAAAATATTGAAGATAGTTTAGTGAGGTGGGTCCCAAAAATGAATGCAAGAGGACATAGTTGACCCTAATAAAATTCACCCAACAGATAGAACCCTCCATTCCATTCCCCCAAAGCCCAACGCTATATTATAATTATATATTCATATACTCAAATCTTTAATTTCTTTTTTCTATTCAATAATTTTTATTAACTGCTACTTTCTTCCCAAATCTTCTTTCTCACGCTTTCCTTCAAATTCGCTTCCCTGTTTTCAGCTTTCTCCCTCCAAGAATTCCGTGCAGATGTTCTGATTCTGAAAAAGAAAAGGGACTCCGCCACAATTGAAAAGCAAAAGAATCGTCTGAAAAGAAAAAGAGAACCAAACCGTTGGTTGAGTTCTTAATTGATCATCACAATTCTGTTTTAATTCATTTTGAAAATAAAAAAATTGGAATTTCCAGTGGGGAGATGTGGACTGGCGTTTATGAGCTGTGGGCATCTAATCTCAGCTGTACGCCTTGCTATTTCGACAGCGAAAGGTGAAGATTATCACTTATTTTCCCTCCTTTAATTCATGTTTCTTCTTTATGTTTTTTACTTTTCTAAAGTTTAATTGGGTCTTGACTTGTGGAAATTTTCACGCGTTATGCTTTTGTTCTTTTTTTCCAACTCTTGGTTTTTCTCAATTGGGGTTGCAGCAGATTCCTAGATTTTCTATGATGATCGTGGGGTGTTTTCTTGGGTTTGACTTATTGATTGTTATTGAATTGTGATATGGGTTTAAATAATTAATTATGAGTTCTATTTTTGGTAGGATATTTTGATTATGAATTTGACTCCCTGATTTCAGTTTCGAATTCCTTAATAATTACAATATGCTAGTCTTCTCTAAGTCGATAGTTATACTGCATCAGTTGCAGTTATACAATGTGGAATTAGCTTTTTTAAATACTTTTTAATGGGGATTAATTAATTTGTTTGTATACATGTATGTATATATTTTTTGTTTGTTGATTCCTAGGGAGGTGAAACACTATGAGCAATGAGAATCGGATTAGGGATCGACTCCGTGCTAAGCTGTTAAAGATAATGAAGTGTTTTTCCTCTGCGGAGCAGTTACATGGAAATGAAATGGTCCCTTCTTCCGAATATCATCATGTAACTAAAGATAATTCAGCAAGTGTTCATTTATCTGGAGAAAGTGAAAGAAAGCCCAACACTGGCAATATCGAAGAAGCCGAAACTTCTCTGCGAGAAAGTGGTTGTTTAAACTATGAGGTTGCTTCCTAACAATCTTGATGTTGTTGGATTATTATTTTAAAGATAGTTTTTAGGTTCCTCTAAACCGACAACTTAATTTGTAACTTGCTGATATATTGGTTAATTTTTATAAACATGACTATAAAATCGTAATTTCCAGGAAGCCAGAGCATTATTAGGGAGGTATGAGTATCAAAAAGGAAACATAGAAGCGGCCTTACATGTGTTTGAAGGGATTGATATACCTGCTGTAACTCCAAAAATGAAAATTGCACTTTCGGTCAAAGGAGAAACTCGTAGGAGACGATCATCACAAAATTATGCAGCCCCACCTATGTCAATACATGCTGTTAGTTTGCTCTTTGAAGCAATCTTTTTAAAGGCAAAATCATTACAAGCACTTGGGAAGTATAAAGGTATCACACATACCCATCAAATTTGATTCCATTATTATTAACTGCTTGTAATAATTTAGAACTCTTTGACTTTTTTACCCGACCCGTTGTCATTGACTAGTGGTTTGGAATATTATCTTGTTTCCATAGATTTGTTTAGCATTTTGCAGGCACACTTGCATCATTTTCTGTTTTGGTCTTACATTGTGGGTTTACAAACAAATGTTCAGAAAAAGGAGCTTCTGTCCTTTACCTAACCTTGTCTCTATTCGGACAATAAGCAATGCTTGGACAGTTTGCATATGTGAAACGTTAGTTTAAAGGTGTTTGGTATTTTCTGTTGGTTTTATTTAGCACTTTTGGAATATCTTATACCTCATTTTCTACAGTGACACTTAGGTGGACCAGTTGCACCGTGTAATAGGTGTGCACAACTAATACTGTTCAATGAACTCAACTAATACTGTTCAGTGAAAACAACTCGTTCTGTCTAATACCTTTTAATAAAAAAACTAATACCATTTAAAAACTCACTTGAGTTACATGGTGAAACTGGTGTATAAAAGTATTCTGAGTTTATGCCTAGTGACGGGATGTCGATCTCATCCTTGTTTACGGAATAACGTGGTTGATCGTCTGATTATTTTTCCGTTCATCTTTGCAGAAGCTGCTCCATCATGCTCGGTTATTCTGGACATTGTTGAATCTTCACTGCCAGGTGGCTTGCCTGAAAACTTCGGTGCTGACTGTAAATTGCAGGAGACACTGAATAAGGCTGTTGAGCTGCTTCCGGAATTGTGGAAACTTGCTGATTCTCCTCGTGAAGCTGTCTTATCGTACCGTCGGGCTCTTCTCCATCACTGGAACCTAGATGCATCAACTACTGCTAAAATCCAAAAGGAGTTTGCCATTTTTCTTTTGTACAGCGGGGTCGAAGCCATTCCCCCAGACTTGAGATCCCAAATGGACAGTGCCTTTGTTCCCAAAAACAATATCGAGGAAGCCATTCTTCTTCTATTAATACTTATGAGGAAATTTTCCCTCAAGAAATTCGAGTGGGATCCTTCGATTTTAGACCACCTTTCATATGCATTTTCCATATCTGGTGGACTTGAGGCTTTAGCTAATCAAGTAGAAGAGCTCCTTCCTGGAGTTATTGATCGAACGGAGAAGTATCATACTTTAGCTCTCTGTTATCATGCGGAAGGGCATGACTTGGAAGCTCTGAATTTATGGAAGAAATTGTTGAAAACTGATGAAGAATCAACACCAGCTTTATTATTCCTATCAAAGATATGTGGGGGGAGTTCTGAATATGTTGAAGAAGGGATTCGTTTTTCTCGTAGAGCAGTTGAAAAATTGCAAGGGAAATGTGATCATTTGATTGGAATTGCTTGGTGTATGTTAGGCCTCTCACTATCATCACATTCTAAGTCTGCTATAACTGATAGGGAGAGGTTTGAAAGACAATCTGAGGCACTCAACTCCCTTGAAATTGCTTGGAGAGTGTCGAAAATGAAGGACCCTGTTATTGTTTACCATTTATCTCTAGAAAATGCTGAGCAGAGAAAGCTGGATACAGCACTTAATCATGCTAAAAACTTGCTTAAATTGGAAGGGGGGTCTAATCTTAGAGGATGGATCTTAGTGGCTCGTATATCATCTGCTCAAAAATGTTTTTTGGATGCTCTAACTATCATTAATGCAGCTATAGACCAGACTGGGATTTGGGGGCAGGGAGAATTGTTGAGAACTAAAGCTAGGCTCCAAATGGGTCAGGGTCTAGTGAAGGAGGCCATCGAGACGTATTCTCAGCTACTTGCTGTCCTTCAGGTTCAACGTAAAAGTGCTGATTCAGAGAAGAAGTATAAGGTGTGATGTTTACTTGTTTGTCATATCTGTTAATCATTATTATAACATGCTATTTGGGAGTAATTGAAATTGTTGTTAGGTGGCTTTAATGTTGCTTAATGCTTCCATACATGTTTGTCAAAATGGATGTTCATCGGCTTTAAGGCATTCATAATTTCATTAGAGTCTAAGATCTCCTAGCTCTCAAGTTGGATTACTTGATAAAGAGTTGGTGTTTATCCTTAGGAAAAATAATTTTTTTAGTCCTGTAAGTTACCATTATTTCAGTTTCAGTCCCGCCGATTTTATGAATCGAAAGTAATCCTACAGCTCTCAATTTTTCGACATTTTATTCGGTACCACCTTAGTGGGTCAAAAAACCTGCTGAGCAATCAGACCCTGCCACGTCAACGTCAACCGGATGTTGTGTCTTGACTATGAACATTCAGGAGAGAAGTATATAAAATAATATGCATGAACAAATGGGAGAAAAAGAAACTGAGTGTTGGGATATAACTTTGGCAGAAACTGTTTTAGAGTATTGTATAGTATCATCGCTACATTAAGGGCACAATGTGAAAATTATGCACCAATTTCTAGAATAATTTAGGAGGAATATTCAGGTGCTGGGGGTGTGATAGATGATTGTTCTTGTTTTAGCTGAACACGTTATAAGATTATGTAACTGAATCCTTACATTAAGGCTGAGTTATGTCACACTAAGACTAGGTTGAATTGAGTTGAATCCAGCATCATGTCTAGTTCAATCTTCATTTAGGTAGTGTTTGCAAATGAGAGATTCACTTTTTTTTTCAGAGTAGAAGCACTTATTTTTCTAATAAGCTGCGTCTACAGCTTTTAAAATAAGTGCTTCTCACCCAGTTTTTTGAGTCTGCAAACAAGCTCTGAGTGTACGAACTTTCCCAAAAAAAAAGAATGTGATTCTGGACTATTTTATTGGGTTTGAAATGGATATGACTAAAGGTGTTTAACCTGTGTCGTACATGAATAATAGATGCGTTCTAAGATATATAGGATGGCAGTCATGATTGCTGAAAACAGGATCCAGATGCCTATTTAGATATATCTAATATCAATAAAATCCTTTGTTGTAAGTATGAATTTGTTGGTATTGTGTAGATATAACATAAAAATAAATATGCACATGCAAATGCATGATTGCTTAGATTTATTAATCTCTACTTTTTTATCCATTGAATATCCTAATCATATTACATTACCTAATTCTTCACCTTCAACTAAATGTGGTGGATTGTCCACATTCTATATGCTGTGATGTTGTGATCATTTTATTGTTTGGGGACTACTTGTTTACAAAATATGTGCTTACATAATATTTATCTCTGAGGCTGTGGTTTAAATTTTGCACATTGGGGCGTTGGAGATATTGGTATTTGAATTTTACTATGCATCATCGCAATCCTTCTGCCATTAACCTATATTTTCAGAAAATTGTCATTAATTATATTTTTCAGGAAATTTCCGTTATGCTAGTCTATTTTATCCATCCATGGCTGGTCCGTGAGTTGTTTGACAGAAAGCCCATTTTACCTAATTGACAGGACAATAGAAACCATGTCAAGAATTTAGAGGTGGAAACGTGGCATGATTTGGCTTCCATCTACATAAAATTGTCTCTGTGGCACGATGCTGAGCTCTGTCTTAAAAAATCTGAAGGCGTTTGTGACTTTAATGCTTCCAGATGGCATGCTACTGGTATGTAATTCTTATTTATTTATTTTAATCCTTTTTTTGATCCCTTGCCATCTACAATTCATTTATCATTGCCTGGTTTCTCAAGTATAAACATACGCACTACCAACAGAAATAAATTGAAAAGATCCAGTATAAGTTTGTCTGGTCAGTGTGCAAAACATTAAGGTAATCAAATTAAAATACATTGGTTTTAGTGTCTAATTCATGAAGGGAATTAATTCAAAATTGTTCTTCTAATCATTACACGCGTATAAAAATAATCGAAAATATGTCATTGTCATCGTCGCAACAATGGTGGCACATTAAACTATGGCCGAGATGGATAAGAAACCATTTCCTCTGCTACTACTATTCGGTACTTGCTGATTTTAAATTCATTTTGGTCCCTTAACTTTTGTCTTTTCCACAAAAGGTTCCATAAATATTAAGTTTTTTAATTTAATATCATAACTCCCGAATTTTGGTCCCCAAGTCACCGGAAGTTGAAGTATGACGTCGTTTTGTGGCACATTGTTGGCATGTGAGGTGTAAAATTGGTCTGACGACTTGTCTTTTCCACAGAAGGTCCCAAAAATGTGCCCCAAAAGGACATCGTACTTCAAATTCCTGCAACTTTGAGACAAAAACAGACCAACCAAAGAGTTGCGGGATTAAATTAAGAAACATAACTTTTGGGACCTTTTGCAGAAAAGACAAAAGTTATGGGACCAAAATGGATTTTGACTCGTACTTTCTTGGAAGTTGGAACTTATTTCAAATTATATATGTAGGTTTGCTTCATGAAGCTCGAGGGCGCCACAAAGAAGCACTACAGGCATACACGCTTGCTCTGGAAGTCGACCCAATGCACGTCCCAAGTCTCGTCTCCAAGGCCAAGGTTCTCAAACGGATGGGTTGCCAGTCGAGGGCTATCATAAGAAGCTTTCTGATGGAAGCTTTACATCTGGACAGAACGAACGGGTTAGCTTGGCATGAACTTGGCCTGCTTTACAAAGACGGAGGTGGTTCGTCAGTTGAGGAAGCTATTGAATGTTTCGAAGCTGCTACGAGCATTGAGGAGACGGAACCTATAGAGCCCTTCAGATGACTCCCTTAATTTGTGTGAATTATTATTGTACGTAATACCCGTGTATTTGTCCATAAGAATTATTGTACAATTAGAAATTTTGTTTCCTTATATTCTTGAAATTATCTGAATGGACTTGAGAAATCCACTTGGCTGTGTTGGTGTTATTGTTCTAACTTTATTAACCAACTTTGGTCTCGATCTCGACGATCTAGTTGTTAGTAATTCAACCGATTTATTTTGGTAAGCATCTTTAGTTAGTAGTATTGAGACAGGAGTATTGGCATTTTTTTGTGGCGAGGCAGGACATGAAAACAGATTTAAATTATGCATTTTCATTTCATTACCAATCTATATAAAATTTTGACAGTTTGACGTTAGATGATCTCATAAGAAGGTGGCTCATGTCTCACTTGAAACTATCTCACAATAGAGTGACTGGAGTCCTTATTTGCCTTTTCTAAAAAAGGAAAATTGAAATCAAGATTTGCAAGCTATGGGGCCAGTAAGATATTCCAATAATTGGGTTTGGGAAGGGGCAAACCGGTAGAAAAGCCGATGGCCATTTGGGTTGAATGGAGAAAATTATATCATGAATTAGATGAAAATAAGAGGCTGAGGCTGAGGCTACAGGGGCAGGGGCTCTCAGCTGTTGTAATTGGGTTTCCCAATTGCAATCCCGCCCTCGCATTTTCCGTTACCACCCTCAAGTTCAACCGTCGAAAATCATCCCCCATCATCTGCTCCGCCACAAATGGACCCCCTTCCTCGGAGATCAGGTCCCCATACTCATGCTTTTTGTTGGATACAATTCACTTGGTTATGTTTCTTAGACAGTTCTAGTGAAGTATTAGAAGCTTTAAAATGCCCACTGGAGTTTTTTCTTCTCCTAACTCTAATTCAACACATATAGAATATAATTGAAACAATTTTTTTGAATACATTAGCATTTTCTACTTACTACTAACCCGAATTGTTATTTTTCTTCATAATTAATTGATTAATTTTGTTAGAGATTCGTGTCTCTAGTGTTTAAATAATGAAGATATGGTCAAATACTTTATTTTGCAAGAAAATAGAGAATGCATACTTAAATTTGTCAAATTCTTCAGCCAGAGGGTAAGATATCCTCCTTTTTTGGCTTGGAATCATTCCAATATGTTAAACTAGAACTAGAATGTATTGGAGCCCCTTAAGAATGTTGGTACTCCAATTCAGTTTCTGTTTGCCTCTCTGTAATCATCATTTTATTTGTTCTTCAGTTCTTCAGCCAAAATAAGAAGTGAAGTTCTTTCTCCCTTTCGTTCTGTTAGAATGTTCTTTTATCTAGCTTTTATCGCAAGTGGGTCTCTTGGAGGATTGATAGCCATCAGTCGGCTAATTGGAGCCTTGGCGAATTCATCAAGAGCAGCTGAAGTTCCCGAAATCCTCGAGGGTCTAGCTATTGATTTCGGAGCAGCGTCTCTTTTTGCATTTCTTTATTACAGGGAGAATAATGCTAAAAATGCCCAGATAGCTAAACTTTCAAGAGAGGAATATCTCTCGAATCTGAAGCTTCGTGTGGATGACAAGAGAATGCTTCCACTCAATGCTTTTAGGGGAATTGCTCGCCTTGTCATCCTCGCTGGTCCTGCAAATTTCATCGAAGAGTGCTTCAAACTTGGTGAACCTTTCTCTGAGAGCCTTCTTGAAAGAGGGGTTCTTGTTGTACCATTTGCAACTGATGGCAGATCTCCCAACTTTGAGTGTGAAGAAAAACAAGAGAAAAAAGAGGTAAATGCTAAAAGAAAAAGGCTGTGGCAATTGGCTCCTGTTTATGCTGCTGATTGGACCAAGTAAGTTATATTTCTGATCATGTGAATCAACAAGATATTAATATTGAGAAAATATGGGAATAACATTTTTGCATTTCATTGGCAGCAGGTGGGTTAAACAACGAACCAATCGGCGCCTAATTCTTCCTTGTTGATTCGAAGAACTTATCCTCCTCAGAGGTCCTATTCAACAAGATCATTAAATGCACTAGTGTAATCTCTTGGTCAAGACAAAACCAATCTGGAGCCTTACACCTCAACCTTTCACGATGGTTGTTCATTTCCATCTAGGTCGTGAATGGCGTCTTTTTAGTTACAAAGGGACCGTTAATTTAATCTTACGTGATCCCGGTATCACTAAATTAACTACAAATGTAACACGTCTAATTATTGAACAGATTATGCAAAGAAATATATATAACATTCAATCATATTTAAAGCATCGGTGATAAACAATTTATTTCAATAAATAAGTTGCGGAAATTCAGTTTCGATTATACAAAGTAAAAGCATACTTTTCAAAGATAATCCCAACAATCTCCACTTATACTCAAAGTCCGCTTTTAAGTATACTACAACACGTCTCGAGTAGTCCGTGACATCTAATGTCACCTACACGAACCTAATAATTTCTCCCACTTATACTCAAAGCAGCCAGTTAGAAGCGGTCTTGACACCCATTCCACTCACATGTCTCTCGAATGTATTCAGAGGCGCACGCGTTTTGTGAATGGATGCGCTGAAGGTTATCCTCGGACGCTATCTTTGCCACATCTATATCTCCTCTCTTAACGATTTCTCGTATAAGATGTCTTTCCTTTAATGTGTTTGTTTGATTTCGTGGACTCTTGGTTCTCTTGAATTTGCAAGAATCGCCTTCAAGCATATATTGCTAGACAAATTGAGAACACCATCCAAGTCCACTAAGAAGATCTAGAGCCCAATCGGTTCTTTCATCGCTTCACAAGCGACTACTTACCCAAACCTCCATGGTTGAGTCATTGATGCATTTACGCTTCACACTCGTCCATTTGATGGCTACACTTCCCAAATGGAAACACACTAATCGAAAGGCAGATAATTTATGGAATCTATATCTGATTGGAAATCCGAGTCCGTGTAGCCGATGGGGATTGGAGTACCTAACTGATAAATCAACATTCTATCCCGAAGTTCTTTTCGGATACTTCGGAATGTTTTTAAGCGTCGTCGATTCCGCTTTCCCTGGGTTACTCGATATCTTGCTACCATGCCTACGCAAGAAAGCATATATCCGGTCTCGTACCGCATTAGATTGCACACATAAGGTTCCCTCTGGCCGAAGCACAAGGAATGTCTTTCATGTCATCTATCTCCTTTTGCGTCTTAGGGGACATTCTCTGGGATAGATGGATTCCAAGTCTGAAAGGTACGAATCCTTTCTTGGAATCTTGCATGCTGAATCGTTTTAAAACCAGTGTCAATGTATGAATACTTGCGATAACCCGATCATCCTTTTCTTTGCGATCTCGAGCAATCTTGATCCCAAGGATGTGTCCGCTTTTCCTAAGTCTTTCATATCAAACTTTTTTTGAAACGCCATGCCCTTACGCCCCGACCACACCTTCACATCGTTCCCGATGATCACAATGTCATCTACGTATAGTACTAAGAATACCAATGCAGTTCTGACACGTTTTTTATACACACAACTTTCAAACTTGTTTTGATCAAACCCATAAGACTTTACAACATCATCAAAACTTTGGTTCCAAGCTCTGGATGTCTGTTTGAGTCCGTAAATGGACCTCTTGAGCTTACAAACTAGGTGTTCTTGGCCTGTTTCAATGAAACCTTGGTGTTGTTGCACATAGATCTCTTTATCAAGACTTCCGTTAAGGAAAGATGTCTTGACATCTATTTGCCAGATTTCAAGGTCGAAGTGCGCAGCAGTCGATAAGAGAATACGGATGAACTTAAGCATGGCTACAGGCGAAATTTTTTTCTCATAATCGATCCCTTTCTTTTCGAAAGTATAACCTTTTCGCCATTAGTCTTGCTTTAAAGGTTTCAACCTTCCCGTCCGATCCTCTTTTCCTCTTATATACCCACTTGCATCTAATGGGTTTGACCCCATTAAGTGGTTCGACTAGCTCCCACACTCTATTATGAAATATAGAACCCACCCGGCTTTTCATTGTTGTTTGCAAGAATCAGATCCTTATCTTGGAGTGCCTCGTCATATGTCCATGGAGTCGATCGGGGAATCAAGTCCGAGGACTCTCCTATTTCCATGAATCTCTCTAGCCGTCTAACAACCCTCCCACTATAACGAGGCTCGGTTGTGAAAACGTATCATTTGGTATATCATCTAAGATGCGATCGGCCTTTGAGGTTTGCCCTCTAAGCTCATTTAAGGTAATCTCATACGGGTTTCTTTGGTTCATATAGTCTTCTTCCAAAAATCTAAAGTGGATGCTTGTTACCACCTTTTGATCTTGAACTATAGAACATACTTTTTTTTTGTTCCCCGGGGTATCCTACAAAAATTTTAATTCTCGATCGAGGATCCAACTTACCGGGCTTCCTTGTCCAACATGTAGGCGGACACCCCAAAGTTCTCATGTCTCATACCAGGCATACCGGGTCCACAATTCTTTGGCAGTTTTGGGAACCGATTTGGATAGCACCAAGTTCAGAATGTAAGTCGCTGTTTTCCAAGGTATGACCCCAGAACGACTCGGGAAGATCCGTATAACTCATCATTGATCTAACCATTTCCAAAAGAATTTTGTTGCTTCGCTCTGCAAACCCCGTTTTGTTGAGGGGTTCCGGGTGCGGTGAGCTGGGATACAATCCCTTCATCAGATAAGTAGTTCAAAAACTCATCGCTGAGGTATTCGCCTCCACGATCAGATCGTAGAGACTTGATACGTTTTTCCATATGATTCTCTGCTTGAGCCTTAAATTCTTTAGAATTTCTCAAAGGTCTCAGATTCATGCTTCATAAGGAAAATGTACCTTGAGTAATTATCAATAAAATTACTCATAACCTCCTCTTGCTTTGGTTGACATTGAACTACGTACATCTATGTGAACGATCTCTAACACTTCTTTAGCCCCATTCCCCTTGGCTCCAAATGCCATCTTGGTCATATTACCCTCCAAACATGATTCGCGAGGTTGTGTCGATTCAACTTGGAGACGCTCCAAATGAACCATCTTTCACCAACCTTTGGATCCTTTTTGGATTTATATGACCTAATCTTAGATGCCAAAAAAAGTGTCTCGTTCACGTCGATGAACGTTTTCTTTTCTCGGAAGCTTGATTGATATGTTATAGGATACATTTAAGTGAGTGGTGTGCACAGATTAATTGTATAAAGATTTTCCATCAATGTCCCGTAACAGATACACTCATCATTTCAAAAATGATGTCATTCTTATTAGAAGAAACTTAGTGTCCTTTAATCGAATTTTAGAAACTGGAAGTGAATTCTTTCTAAAACCGGGAACATAAAGATAATCTCAAAAAAAACTTTATCTTCAAAAGATAGGTGCACTTCTCCCCATCGCTTTAATCGCTACTCATGTAGCATTGCAATGTCTGCTACTTGCGTAGTATTGCAATAATCGTTACTCTAGTAGCATTGCAATATATGCCACTTACGTAGCATTGCAATGTCTTCTACTTTAAACGCGTTGCCCGGTGTGATGAGGATCTCACTCCCACTACGTTGCGGATCATTTAGAACCCGTGAAGCTAACATGATTAGTGGATCTCGTATCAACCACCCATGAATGAGAAGTATCGCCGCTAAACAAGTTTCAACAACTAGTGTGTGAGAATTACCTTTCTTTAGTCCCTTTTGGGGTTGGAACAGCAAGACCTCCATTGTCCTCTCTCACCGCAGCCTTAAGCACTTCCTCTTTGGATTTTCCTCGACACAACAAGCATTCCTCATCTTACCATTTCCTTCGCAATGATTGAGTTTTATTGCTTATGGCCTTTGGTCCTCTTCTTTATCTTGCCTACCCTTGGCCTAGAAAATGAAGGCGGACCACTTGTCGTCAAAGCTTGAGTTTGGTGTCTCTTCATCATTTGCCGAGACCAAAAGCTTGCAACAAATTAGCTAGCGAGGCAAAAATGCTCAAAACTTTTGGGGCAGAGTGAAGTACCAAATTCATCCGAGTCTCGGATCATAATCTGACTCGAGAATCTCAAGTTTGTTGGGATGGGCCATCTATTTTGAGGACGTAATCCCTTACGGGTTTTCCTCCACCATTTCAAATGACGACATCTCAAGAGGTGATCCGACGAGTCCCGCGTGTTTTAACTCGTCGGTTGGCTCATCCGATTTTTTGTGTGTCAAAATCCACTTGTGCTTTTGTGCGATTAGGACAATTATAATTTTCAATCATTATAGTTTCCATATCGTATTGACTTTAAGTATAATAACAATGGATTAAAAGGCAACGACATCTTTGAATCGAAATAAACAACTATATGCAATAAAGACGGGTATATCACAAGGTTCGATCACATTCATCATATTCAAAATCTCAAAAAATATGAACATGCATCGCCCTAACATCAAAGCGGTTTAAATAAGCCACGTGGGGTGGGTCATTATTTAAACACATTCAAGCGAGTTACAAACAAAACGATTACAAACCTTTAATATCCAGATTAATAGTTGGCTCCAACTTGACCAATATAAAAATTGACAGGGACTTCGGGGAAGTATATGCATATCAATTTTATACCTAAGTAATAACCATGATTAAATATAGGATTACTATTTCGCTTTGATCGAGCCTCGTGGGGAGGGTCATCGTCGCCACTAGTAATAACCCACAATCATCCGTTTGGAATTCATTCATGTGAAACCTATCTTTTGACCGTCCCGTGGGGGGAATTTCTCCAAAAGAATTCACAAATAAATAAATCATGGAGGTCAAAATTAATTCAATTTTATTATCCGGAATTAAATTGTCAATTAATTATTTAAACATACTTAGTAATTTTGAAGTTGAGATTTTTCCATTTGGCAACCCTCATGCAAACACATTTAAACAAATTAAATAAAGCATAAGATAGCACAAATTAAATCAAGCAAAACAGAAAAATAAACATATTGGACACAAATTATCCAATTGTCATGGTTTGATTTTTCTTGGCTTGATCTTGAAGAAACACGTCTCGAATTTCTCCCACTCGCCACGCCACGAAAAAATACTTTGTTGCACCACTTATGTGGATTTGCTAATATTTCCAGCACATGGAATTGTACTTGGGAATGAACTAATCATCCCCTATTTATAAGAGGGGGTTGGATTTAAATTTTAGTGATATTTCAATGTGGGAAAAGACTTTTTCTTGGTCAAAAGAAATCTTGAATATATCACTTATATTCTTTTTCCCATAATTAAAATATTCCACAAAAATCCCACCTCCTCTATTATGGACAAAATTTCGAAATATTTAAGCAAGAATCCAAGATTTGGATCTTCTTGAATTTACGAGATATTCTTGTATTTCAAGAAATACATATCTTCCATAATATCTTTTCAAGAAAATCAAGAAAATCTTTCTTGCCCACTATATTTCCAAAATTTTGAAAATTCCTCATGAATAACCAACTGGGGAGATTTCTTGAATTTAATGAGATAATCTTGTATTCCAAGAATACATATCTTCATTCCATAACAAAATTCAAAGAAAATCTTTCTCCTCTTTTTATCCATAATTTTTGAATTAATTAGAGAAATATTAAGCAACAATATTTATTTTATTTTAATCACCTTTTAGGTTATTGGACTATATGTTGGGCTACTCGGGGGCCTTTAGGAGAATTAAGATTGGACCTTCTAATGGATCTTGAATATCTAATATTGAGCCACAATATAATTCAAGCCCATAAATATTAATTAATCCCACTACATAATTAATATTGCACTATCCATCTTAACCCATATTACGGTCAATATGGCTCCGGTCATTATTTCCGTGTTTAAGATTATCTAGCCCATTAATTAATTCAAGCCCTTTGAAATAGCTTTCCGATTAATTAATATATTTTGTCCTTGGTCGAGGAACGGTTCAACATTATTATCCATCTAGGAAACTAATTTCACTTGCAAGATTTGGTATGATAAAACTTATGAACCTCCCAAGGGCAAATCAAGCAAGCGTACTTGCACACGATTCTTAAGTATTAAATCTTAGCAATCACATGTGACCAATAATATTGCCCAAGATAAAAAGTATTGAATCTCTCTCGATTCGCTACCCATGATAAGTCAAAGCAATAGTTACCAATCCCACGTGATCCTATTTAAGGGACGAAGGTTAAGAAACAACGAACCACCGAGGTCTAATTCTTCTTTGTTGGGCTCAAGAACTTATCCTCCTCAGGTCTATTATTCAAATCGATCGTCATGCACTAGTGTAATCTCTTGGTCAAGACAAACCAACGAGCCTTACACCTCAACCTTTTCGCGATGGTTGTTCATTTCCATCTAGGTCGTGAATGACGTACTTTTTAGTTACAAGGGATTTATTAATTTAATCTTCGTGATCCGGTATCACTAAATTAACTACTGATGTAACACGCATTTAATTATTGAGCGTTATGCAGTAAATATATATAACATTCAATCATATTTAAAGCATCAGTGATAAACAATTTATTTCAGTAAATAAGTCTAGAAATTCAGTTTCGATTATACAAAGTAAAAGCATACTTTTCAGTATAATCCCAACACAAATATGCACGTAGCATTTGTGGACGGAAGGATTATTTGTTATTTTTTCGAGAGGGATTTTTATATTATTCAATGAAACAACCAATTAATATTTTTCAATGAAACAACTGATACTTTTCTATGAAACAACTAATATCTTCAATGAAACAATTAATATTTTTCAATGAAACAACCAACTAATACTTTTCAATGAAACATGTAAAAAATATTTAAATTAAAGAAAAAAAATAATAGTAACTCCAACTAATTAAACTACTTTTGCATAAAACAAATTCAGTATTCAAAAAAAAATATTTAAAAAAAATCCACTATTCAAAATAAATTCAGTATTAAAAAAATATTAAAAGTTCAGTATTAAAAAAAATTTGTGGTCCTGTCGTGTACAGGACACGACACGGAGCATGCCATTTCTAGTCTAGGCCACGACAGGGAGATGTCATATCGTGTCCTGGACACGACAGGGCACTCGCCATATTGTGTCCTCAACACGACAAGCACTCATGTCATAAATGTCCCATCGGCCAAATGTACATATAGCATCTCTTCCTTCCGTCCCATACTCGTTTGGACATTTTTCGTTTTGGTTCGTTCCACACTTGATTTATCTTTGCTTAAATGGCAATAAAGCAACATTATTGTTAGTGGATCGCCTCGCCATGTTGCGATAAAATAGAACATCTAAAAAGAAGACACAACCGGGAAAATGCATTCAAGTTTTTTAAGTCACTTTGGTGATTGATCATCTTAAAATCCTTTTTCTTTTGAAGCATATGATTTATAACATCAAAAGGAGCTAATGATGAAGTTGATAATCCTAAATAAGGTTGCAGGAATTTCTGATACTATCAACAACAGATATTACATACAGTGATCGTTGTTCTTTGGTCGATTCTTATGCTAACTTTTATCTACAAGTTTTGGTTTGGAACAAGTATTATACTTCACATCAAGTTCTTACAGCAACATTTATTTAAGCATTTGATTTCAGCCTACATTGGAAAGTACAGAACTTATATGCATATAAACAAATCAATTCAATCAACCAATTCAATTCATATGGAAGGTATTACAGCATCGAAAGATACACACAAAAAGGCATGAAAAAATAAATAAATTAAATATCCATACAAGTTGCAGTAGAATTCACAAACGGGAAACAAACTTCTCCACATGAGAAACACAACAGAAACAAAAGAAAGAAGAATTACAGGCTTCAGCAGTCGCCTCGATTGAGAGCTCTATCCAGTCTCGTCTCGAAAGGAGTAGAATGCCAATTCACTCTCTTATCCTGCACATCACAAGGCTTTAGTACCAAACGATACAAACGAAAAATCATTATGTTCACTGTCTCATTTGAGAGATGATACCTCTCTGTACTTGCTGGTTGTGTTTGGTATGCCTTTAAAAGACGAGCCTTGCTTTGTCGAACTTGAACGGTTCCAGTAGGTCCCGACGCTGCCTATAATGGGCATCTCGTCTGGGCTTCTGCTAGGAGACTTCCTTGGCGAAGCAGTAGATGCCGACATTTGTCTCAGCTCCTCAACCGTCAACGCACCCAAAATCGGTCTATCTTCAAAACTCCCCACAGGCGTACAACCTTCTGATGTGGTCTTCTTGATTTCAGGAGAAACCAGCCAGTTTGAAAGACTTGCATCGACTGCTATTTCTTGATTTGCATTTTTGGCTTTCTTCTTGAAACTAAACGGGGCCACTGCCTCGAAGTTTTCCTTCTGTGGGGGCTTCGGTAGATGTGTCCCTTTCGATTTCACGGCTTTCCACTGTGTAATATTCTCCACGGGGTTCAGCACCGAATTAACATAACCACTTCTATCTCTGGCATTACCATATTTTGACGCAACTTCGTGATAAGGCAAGCTCTCTACCTCCTGAGTAATAGCTCGTGGCGAGGGAGTTGCGGTTCTCGATTCCATTGATGAAGTTATAACCGATTCCATCCACACTTCATGGCTCGAAACCCTAGCATCAATATCATCATCATCATCATCATCATAGTAGTCATCTTCATCTTCATCGTCCAAATCCTCCAAGTCACTATCACCATACACTTCACCTTCATCATCACTTTCTCGAGTATTATGGTACCTATGATTTGGAGGATAGGATCCAACACTTGATGTGACGGAGTTATCATCCTCAGATATCGAACGTGAATGGCTTGACGTATTCAAATCGCCCTGCTTTTCTTCATCCTTTATATCTGGCAACGACTCGATACTTTCATGGACCGAAACATGCTCATACGTCGTGATATTTGAGTTAAACGTAACTCGTTTTTTAGGGCTCGAACTCAGTTGCTCAACTCGTTTTTTAGGGCTAGGGCTCGGGCTCAGTTGCTCAACTACCTCGGGCTTATTTCTGCACACCAAAAAATAAGCTTCGATTTTAGGTCAAAAGCATATAATTCACAAGATTAATCTAAAACCTCCAGTGATAGCAAACAAAGTTCTCAATTCAACAAAAAATTAATAAAGAATCAAAATCTCACCTCAACTCCGGAACCAAATCCGTGGAAGTTTGGGTAGGAGTAGGAATGGGGATGGTTGTTTCTATAACTGACTGTTCTTCAGTTATTGCAATTTCCTGCTGCTGAAAGTTCTGAACTCTGTTTCTCTGTATCAAAAATTTAATAAATCAGCTAAGATGCAACTAAATTAACAAAACAAACAATATATATCGAAAAAAAAAAAAAGGCTTTATTGATCAACATCAACACTAAAGCGTGAGAACCACTGGAATTACACTTGATTTATCAAATAAATCTGATAAATTATCAGATTAGGGCAACTACTAAAGCTATATCTATGGCTGAATTCATTAGTGAGTATGCATCAAAAAATTCATTCGTCAAACTATAAATTCAAAAAAAACCCATCAAATAAAACATACTCCTAAAATTTACAAAACCACAAAATCCACCGGAAATAACTAAGAAATACATTATTTTTTCTCAAATTAACGCAAGTTCGAGAGATCGCGAAGGATTCTTACTAGGCGTTGGGGGCTTGCTCGGTTAATCCTCTGTTTGCAGCGTTTGTTCTCCTTTTCACCACCAAAGCACCCTAGAAAACAACCCATTCTGGAAAACGAAGAACAAATTCCTAAAAAGCCAGAGAAATTTTTCTTAATTTGAGAGAATTATGGACTCAATTGAAAAAACTCCATCTTTTTTCCGCAGAGAAAAAGAGAGGAGAGCTGGTGAAGAAGAAAACGGTCGATTTTGGGTGGTAGGGTTTATGTGTGTGTGCACTTTGTTTTAAAAAAAGCAAGTGACCGTTAGAATTTGACATACACAGACAGCCTGTATTTATTTGTTTAAGCTTCTTTAGAATTATGGGTCATCAATAAATATTAAGTTATTACAGCAGCTCAAGAAACAATAATATCTAACATAATAACTACTTTATTCATTTTTTTTAATCAATGAAATACCTGAAAATGTAATTCGCTATTTATTACATGAAACTGTCAATTATTATAATTACATACTGACTTACAAGGGCGGAAATTCAATTGGATTGAGATCCAACTTTTTTTTTTATATTTTGAAGTGAAATCGAAATATTTCATTTGAGAATTGAGACATCCTTTTCTGAAGTCCTCTTGTGAGATTTTCTATTGAAATCGTTGCATGTAAAACAGTGTAAATTTATTAAATAATGAATTAATGGATAAATAAGTAATGGGATACACTTATTTTGGATTTCGTCTCACATAAAAAATTATCATGTTATTACTTAAACAACTTAAAAAATTAAAAATTAAAAAAAATAAAAAAATAACAATTTCATACATGAGATGTGCATTTTATTTTAAATTTTGACCAAATTTTAGTGATATTTGACATCTCATTTTATTTTAAATTTTGACCAAATTTTAGTGATATTTGACAAACAAATTGCTAAACTAAGTATCAAATGAACTTTATTATGCACTTAATGTACATTATGTAGTTATATTTGTATACACAATTTAGAATTTACAATCGGTTTCATATGATTTTTTGGTCAATGATTCGGTTGTGGGGCCGATCTTCCCAAATCGTGGATTACGTCAGGGTGACCCACTTTCACCATATTTGTTTATTATTTGTGTCGGGTGTCTTTCCAGTTTGCTACGCAGGGAAACGTTACGGGGTGCGATTCACGGCTGCAGGGTGAGTAGGAGAGCCCCATCCGTCTCTCTTCTCCTTTTTGCAGATGATAGCTTGTTGTTTTGCAAAGCTACGGAGGCCGAATGTACATCTTTAAAAGCCACTCTCGACCTTTATGAAAGAGCCTCAGATCAGGTAATTAATTATGGAAAATTGGGCATATTCTATAGCCCGAATGTTTTCAACCGGACTTGAAGGACATATTAAATAACATCTTAGGGGTTTACTCTGCACTCAACATAGGGAGATATCTAGGGTTGCCCTCGTTGATAGGAAGGGGTAAGGCAGAAAATTTTCAGTATCTCAGGGAGAGACTATGGGACAAATTGAAGCATTGGAGGGGAAAAAAACTATCAAAAGTGGGTAAAGAAATTCTAATAAAGGCAGCGGCTCAGGCAATTCCTGCATATTGCTCCTTCTACCTCCGACTCTCACTGATGAATTACATCGGATGATGAACTCATTTTGGTGGGGACATGGCACGGATCCCAAGAAGGGTGTAAAGTGGGAAAGATGGGGCTCTTTGTGCAAAGCACAAGAAGGTCGGAGGCATGGGTTTTCGGAACTCACACCTGTTCAACATAGCGATGCTCGGGAAATTGGCGTGAAAAATTCAATCAAATCCAGAATCTTTAGTTGCTCGAGTTTTAAAAGCCAATATTTTCCAAATTCTAATTTGTTTGGTGCAAGCCTCGGCAACAACCGAAGTTATGTGTGGAGGAATATTCATACAACAAAAGACTTAGTTCGCTTGGGCTCTAGATGGAAATTGGGAGACAACAAGTCGGTACGGATATGGGGCGACCCATGGCTTGATAATGATAGTTTGTTCTATATATCCACCCCTGCTGTGCCAAACTTTGAAAACATGGTGGTTGGAGACCTTTATGTCCCGAGCACTCGTCAATGGGACTCGAAAGTGATTGATGAAGCTTTTAACTTGGAGGACGGGACTAGGATCATGCATACTATCCCGGCTCCTAATTGTGAAGCTTGTTTGGCATCACTCCCCTACGGGAGATTATACAGTTAAGATAGCGTATCATCTAGCTAGTCGATTGGTCGATGGAGTGCAGAGGTATGCCGAAACACCTTGGAAACTCATATGGAGAGCAAAATTCCCCCTAAGGTTAGATCATTTTACTGGCGGCTTTGCAAGGGCAGGGTTGCGGTCCGAACTAAGTTGCGCTGCGGTCCGAACTAAGTTGCGCAAATGGTATAGTACTGTGGAGGTTACGTGCCCAGTTTGTCGGGAGATGCCGGAAATGGTTTGGCACTTGTTCGTTGATTGTCCGCATGCCCGAGCATGCTGGATGGCAGGTAATTTATGGCACAAAATCGATGCCTTGTGCTACAACATGGATGGTCCGGCTGAACTTTTTCTGTCCTTATTTCGACACTTGGAACAAGATGAAGTGGAGCGTGCTATGATGATATCGTGGTTAATATGGCGGGGTAGAAAAAATGTTGTGTGGAATGACAAAAGAGATACACCTAGTCGCCTAGTTTTTGCAGCCATGATGGAGTTAGTAGATTGGAAAGCTGCCCATCCGACTTCAGATAAATCAAGTCGTAATCAATGCAGGAAATGGCATGCGCCATGTTTGGGGTTTGTGAAAATTAACGTGGATGTATCCATTTTCGAGACTCCCTTGAGACGGGTGTGGAGATGGTCATTCACGATGATTATGGTGAATTTATTTGTTGTCGTTCTCTGGTCAGGCCTGGAGTTCTGAAAGCAGATGAGGGGGAAGCATGGGGGATTATTGAAGCCATCAGATGTGCGGCCAAGCTGGGATTCGAAAGAGTCAATGTGGAATCGGATTCCAAAAGGGCGGTTGATGCGTTGAAGGCGAGAACAGAAGCTGGATCAGTTTTTTGTGATTTTATTGGAGAAAGACGCCGGCTTCTTCAGGCGCAAGGTCATTTCTCGATCTCTTGGGTATGTCGTAATGTCAATGCTTTGGCACATAATATTACTAGGACTAGTCAAAATTTAGCAGTCCTCATTGTTGGGTAGAGCCTCCGGAATCTGTAGATGGTATACTCGATAGGTGCACTTCGTGCGTGTAATTTTTCTTTCCTTCAAAAAAAAAAAGAATTTACAAACCAAATACAAACACCAATAAAGTTTTCTAGAGTCAACTTTTTTAACATTATATGTACATTTTTTATATCTACTTGTTTAAAAAAAAAATACTCTCTTACTACTAAATTCATTTAAGGGTGGGGCTATTTGCACTACTAAAATTATTAAATACACTCATAATTTAGTTAGTTTTTTTTTAACCAAGAGAATTAGTCTTCATTATTGCAAGAACAAATGGTGTCTAGTAGCACAGCCACAAAATTCGGTGGGTCTAGCCAATAAAGAGAGTTCCCATAATCCCGAGAAACTCGAGCAAACTCGTGAGCCATAAAATTAGCATCACTTCTAACAAAATTAACAAGAAATGACGGATTACTATCAAGAATATTTTTGCAAGCAGACACAAAATAACATCTATTACCAACTTGAAATCCCAAAAATAAGAGATTTTAGTAACAATTATATTGGGGGATGAATTTAATAAGAGACTTTGATTGAATCGCTAAATCCATGAGTAGATAGCAGAACTGCTTGGTAAAATTATTCAGGATAGCTGTCAGGATAGTTGTTCAGGATGATTGTCTACACAGTGTATAGTCAGCAGACTTAGATCATATTAGTTTTCTTGATTAGTTTTATAAACTAAGGCATTGGACAAGTCGTCTGAAGGAAGCACAAATTGAGGTGGAAATCAACATTGCATCAAGACTTGACTAATCGATCTGAAGATCTAAAGAAGACAAGAAATTTGAAGTATTAAAGAATCGAAAGCCCGAAGAATGGAACCGGAAGCCTAAAGACTAGAACCAAAAGCCTGAAGAAAGAAGTCCTGAAACTCAATCTTAATATCTATCAGCAAACTTGTGCAATGGACACTGGTGCTGAATATAGTAAAAGTCAAGATATCTGAAGATCGAAAGTCATAAAAACAAAAGATCTGAAGGAAAGAAGACTGAAGTCATTTGTCCTGAAACATTTATGAGGAAAATAAATGTTCATTGGGTAAAAATGCAGACAAAGATAATGTCCGACTTAAATATAAGAATTTGTTCAAATTAAGGTTGTTCATCCATCAGTGAAGTTGTTCAATAGCCGTTGGAATGTCTCTGCGCCCTGAACCTAAAAACCAATCATTCATTGACAACATTGTACGGACTCTGATCCTTAAAGCGGTAGGTCACTGAACAAGTCAAAACCTGCATTTTGAAAAGTTTGCAAACATGGTGCAAGGCAACATTAAATGCATATTTCCAAAAGCATGCAAGAGCTTGAAGATGCATCAGACATAGTCGTTTGCACCGTACTCAAATGGAGATTGTGAAGACATATTTCTCCAACAAATAGTTATTTGAAAACTCTATAAATTCAGAAGATCTTTTGTTGGGGAATTAATTGTCCGGATCTATTCGGGATGATATTTAAATACAAATTTAATTCTTACAATTATTACTAGCATGAATTAATCATATATTAGTTCAAATAATTATTCCAACAACAATCATACACATAATATAATCACGTAAATCCTACGCATGCGGAATTTTTAGAAATTTACGCGGGCGTACCTTTTGACGAATCAACACGGAGAAGATGAATACCCGTTCAAGGAACAAACCCAAAGTCCTTCTCAAGCATTTCCACGTCCTTGTCCGATAATCCGGTGGGAGGATGCTCACGAACAATTAACAAAAGGGAAAAAGAAAAATATGTTGCACCACCTTTGTGGATTTCTAATTTTTCCAACTCATGGAACTGTGTTGGGGATGGAAAAATCATCCCCTATTTATAATAACAAAAGGGGGCGAAAATTTTAGGTCAATTGGGCTTATGGAAAATTTCCTTGTATCTTCCCAAGATACAATCTTGAATATATCTCATATATTCTATTTTTCATAATTGACTCCCAACAAAATCTCCCCTTATTTATTATATGGGGTTTTTCGAAACATACAAGGCAAGAAACAAGATTTGAGATTTTTTGAATTTATGGGATAATCTTGTATTCCAAGAATACTTATCTTTTTCCATTTAATCTCTTCAAGAAAATCTTTTCCTCTTTTCTTCCTACAATTTTCAAAAATTAGGAAAATTAGGCAACAATAATTTCATTTATTTTAATCACCCTTTAGTTATTGGACTTTATATTGGGCTACTTGAGGGGCCTTTAGGAGAATTAAGATTGGACTTTCCAATGGGCTCTGAATTATCAATATTGAGCCACAATATTATTAAGCCCATATTATTAATTAATTCCACTATAAAATTAATATTGCATTATCCATCTTAATCCATGTTACTGTAATATGGCTCCCGGTTATTATTTCCCGTGTTTAAGATTATCCAGTCCATTAATTAATTTAAGCCACTCAACAGCTTTATATTAATTAATTTTTTTTTCTTGGAGTAAGAACAACTCAACATTATTATCCATACCGGAAACTAATTCCACTTGCAAGATTTGGTTTGATAAAACTTCTAAGCCCACCAAGGGGACAAAATCACGCAAGACGTACTTGAACATGATTCTCTATATTAAATCTTAACAATTGTCATGTAAATAATAATATTGCCCAAAGCACAAAGTATTGAATCGCATTGATTCTTTACCCAACATGAATCAAAGCAATAATCATTAATTACACACGATCCTATTTAAGGGACAGAGATTAAGAAACAATCAACCACTGAGGTCTAATTCTTCCACTTTCAATATTGAAGGTCATATTCAGTGTATCATAATGCACTAGTGCAATCTCTTAGTCAAGACTAGTCAATCTGAGCCTTACACTTCAACCTTTCACGATGGATTGTTCATCTCCATCTAGGTTGCGAATTTGTACTTATTTACAAGGGACTGTTAATGTGATCTTCCGTGATCTGGTATCACCACATTAACTACAATGTAACTTGTACTATTATTTGAACAGTTATGCAGTAAATATATATAACACTCAATCATATTTAAAGCAACAGTGATAAATAATTTATTTCAGTAAATAAGACAGAAATTCAGTTTGGTTATACAAAGTAAAAACATATTTTCCAGTATAACCCCAACACCTTGGACCCAACAAGGTTACGGGAAATTAAGAAATTTCATAGAGCTCAAGCTTATTTAAGCAACTTTCTGAAACACTCGAAACCATAAGAATTTTCCAAGTCTTTCTTTTTCGAAGAGACCTAAAAATATGTATTCGCTCTAAGCTAAACTATTCATGTATATCCTAAGCTTAGAAAGGATATCCTAAGTTTACTATTTATTGGAATATAGAGGCACGTAAACATGTAATACATGCGCAGCGGAAATTAAAGTTCACCAACAACGAACAGTTAATTGCATAATTAAATACGAGTAAACGTAAACAGAATTCTTACAGCAATTCGCACACGGATTCCTCAACTATGGTATCCACGTAACAGTCGTTTACTAACTCGCATAGATCTGCCAGCGTTGAATCCCCGAGATGAATTTGCTAGGAAAATACTAACTTAGAGATTTTATGGAGAAATATGAATTCACGTAATATGAATTTCCCAAGAGCTCATATATATAGGAGAGGATTAGCCTAAGTCTCAAGCTAATCTAATTAGGGAATAAAATCCTTAATCTTTATTTAAATAAATCTCTTAGGATTTAAATTCCATATATGACAAATCTCTACGATTTGTTTTCATATATATTAAATCCTACAATAATATTCTAAATATTATTATTGGAAATTCTTATTTAATTAAATTCAATTTAATTAAATATTAATAATAATTAATTCCAAATTAATCTATTATTAATTTCTTCTCCATAAATTAAATATTAAATCTAATTTAACATTTAATCAACCAACTATAATTAGTAAACAACTGTTACTTGTTGTGTGACCCATAGGTCCTCATATATCGAGCGATCAGTCAAACTAACGGTCTTAATTGAACCCTAGACAATAAATCAGACATTCTCAATATATGAGGTACGTTGCGAGGAAATGTGCAACTACTTGTAACTGAAACATGGGCTATTGTTATTTCCTCCTTTCATTCGCGAATACTCTATCAAGTCTTGAACATGATGAAGTGTCTATTCAAATAACTTAATCAATTTATCTATAATCACTAATTGATCATGTATGTCACACTTAGCCACAAAGTCTAAGTTGACGTGCATCGACCGATGACTTAGATCCAATTATGACGAGAAGATGAGTATTCTCTCTAAATCCACTTTGAGGAATGAATCCTATTCTTGGCTCAACTACCACGCACATGCACTTCTTGATGAACCCAATCCAAGCCATATTTACCCATGGAAAGGTGCAAGCGTCGGTCATGGTCAAAGTTCATCATCCCACACATGTCATGCGTATTGACCTCAAGTCAAAGGAGTATCGCATCGCTCCCACTAACCGAGACACCCGTAGACACATATAGTGGAACAACATCAAACGGTTTCTCGGATGGGTATACCAATACTCTCTAAGGTATTTGTGCATCCATCATGAGATATCTAGTATCTCGTAGTAAGTGAGATCTTACTACACTCTCTAAGAGTATGATGCAGATCGCACACCAATCTCTATTGCATCATCAATATCTCATTCTTGATGATCCTTGATCGGGGCTATTTGAGAGTAATGCTTAAGCCATCTGAGTTCTCACAACCTCAATGACAGCAATGACTCATGGGAACACTTGTATGAATAAATACAAACAATCAAACATAATATTCAAACAAGTGTATTGACATACATTAATATTAAGTGAACTATAACATTAAGTCAAACTGAATATCATCGAGTATTATATCCTTACAATGGATTGTCTCTAGGACACTAACACTAACAATCTCCCACTTGGACTAGAGTCAATCACCTACATGTCTAACCCCTAGACCATCAAATGTCTAGTGTGTACATGAACACTCAGTGTTTTGGTGAAATGATCTTCCAAATTAAATATGTGAGAATACATTTTAATCTCATTTCTCCTATCCTTATGATCTCTCAGATCAAATGATAAGTCTAGGTACATGCTTGTTTCTGTTTGTTGATCTCGGTTCCTTTGCTTGCGCAATCGCACCAGCGTTGTCTCAATACAACTTTATTAGACAACTGGCACTCGGAACTACCCCTAGTTCTCTTAAGAACTATAAAATCCAGACAGCCTCCTTGAGGCTTCTGATACAACAATGTACTCAACTTCGGTTGTTGAATCTGCGGTCGTTTTGCTTGTAACTATTCCAACTGACCGCCTTGTTATTGAGAGTGAAACGTAACCTGACTGTGATTTGTAATCATCACAGTCGGATTGGAACTTGTGTCAGCTTAGCAGTCACTACTAGTTCTGACTGTCCACCATAGACAAGGAAACATTCTTTAGTTCGTCTAAAATACTTCAGATTGGTCTTGACAGCAATCCAGTGAGACTCACCTGGATTCTGTGATGTTGATAGCGTAGGCCACGTTTGGCCAAGTGCAAGTCATGGCGTACATGATTGACCCAATTGCATATGCATATGAGACATCTTTCATGTGCTTGATATCAGCTTCAACAGAAGAATAATCCTTCTTTGATAGCTTTATCCCTTGATTTGCCGATAGAGATCCTCTCCTAGAGTTCTCCATCGCAAAACGCTTCAACACCTTGTCTACATAGGTGGGCTGTGACAGTCTCAACATCCTCTTGGATCTATCCCTATGGATCATGATCCCTAGGATGTAGCAGGCTTCACCAAGACCCTTCATCATGAAGGTCTTTAATAACAAATCTTTAACGGACAGCATTAACGGGATATTGTTTCCCAAAATCAATATGTCATCGACATACCCGATTATGAAAATAATATTCTTCTCGCTGCGTTTACGATAAACGCAAGGATCTTCCGAATTAATGATGAAGTCAAAAGGGCTTGATAGCTTCATCAAATCGGATATTCCAACTCCTAGAAGCTTGCTTCAATCCATAAATGGATATATTTAGTTCGCATACTGTATTAGAATTTGACTTAGATGTAAAACCTTCCGGTTGAGTCATAAACACTTCCTTATCAATGTTTTCATTGAGGAAAGTTGTTTTGACATCCATCTGTCAAATCTCATAATCAAAGTGTGCTGCTATCACAAGTAAAATTCGAATGGACTTGATCTTTGCAACTGGTGAGAAGGTCTCGTCACAGTCAATGCTTTCGCATTGACTATAACCTTTCGTTACCAACCTAGCATTGTAGGTTTGTACTTTGTCATTTCCATTGGTCTTGCGCTTGAAGACCCAATCGCAACATATGGGTCTAACCCTTTCAAGCAACTCAACCAAGTCCCAGACTTGATTGGTGTACATCGAGTCCATCTCGGATTTCATGGCTTCATGCCACTTCCCTGAAAAAATATCTGATATTGCTTCAGAATAAGTATTAGGATCGTCCTTATCCGGCATGTACATATAATCGAGTTCCTCCAAGAGGTAACCATATCTAATGGGTGGATTACAATTCCTAATTGACTTACGGAGCTGTGGTTGTGCAGGCTATACATTCTGATAGTGAAAATTTTGTGGTGCATTGATTTCATCAATGTCCGGAGAGTCCTTAAGAGCTACATTTTCAGATGCCTCTTGGGCGAGACTTTAAACTATGTTGTTCTCATTCAGCCCAGTTGGAGGTTCTTGCACAAGCAAGCCAACTCCAATTACGCTCCCACTGGCTGAAAGACGATCACCTAGTGAAAAACTCCCACCGTGAAAGTTGCTGAATGCTCCCACTGATTTCTTGTCATGTTGCTTTGACAAGATATCAGTCTCTTTGTTAATTTGTGGTTCTTGAATTTCTTCAAGTTCTATCAGCTTACGACATTGTTCCTTAAAGACATAGTCTTCTTTGAGGAACTTGGTCTGCCTAGAAACAATCACTGATTATTTCTCAGGTAGATAGAAGCAATATCCTTTAGTTTCCTTAGGATATCCCACAAAATAACCCTTTTCACCTTTGGATTCCAACTTGTCGGTAAGCATCCTTTTTCACAATCACGGGGCAACCCCATGTTTGATATGTGTAAAAGTTGGCTTCTTGCCACACCATAGTCCATATGGTGTATGCTCAACCGGTTTAGATGGAATCCTATTCAGAATGTAGATTGAGGTTTGTAACGCGTATCCCCATAAGAATGTCGGAAGAGAGGAAAAACTCATCATGGACCTCACCATGTCTAACAGGGTTCAGTTTCTCCTTTCGGACACACCGTTCATGTGAGGTGTTCCGGGAGGAGTCCATTGTAACTGGATTCCATGTAACTTCAAGTAATCAATGAATTCATGGCTAAGTTATTCATCTCCTCGATCTGATCAAAGAGTCTTGATACTCTTACCAAGTTGCTTCTCTACATCAGCCTTAAACTCTTTGAATTTCTCAACAGATTTGAATTTGTGTTTCATAAGATACGCGTATCCGTATCTCGAGAAATCATCAGTAAAAGTGATGAAGTAGGTGAAGTGACCCCTAGCTGGAGTGGGCAATGGTCCACATACGTCACTGTGGATCAACTCTAGAACCTCTTTGGCATGCACCTCTTTCCCAGAAAAGGGTCTGTTGATCATCTTGCCTATGAGATAAGATTCAAAATCTCCATAAGTCTCACAGTCGAATGGGGTTAAGTAATCTAACTTTCTTAACCTTGCAATTCTTTTCTCGTTTACAAGATCAAGTTCTACAATGCCATAAGTAAGTCGGGTTTTTATGATTACTAAGTTTGAGTCTTTTATTTTATATATTAAGAACATTATATCCACAATGCAACAAGTATAAACCATTCACCATAGGGGCATTCCCATAAACCATTCAACGTGAAATAACCATTATTATCACTAAAATGGAAGGAATAACCCTCAATGTCTAACATATGAATGAAAATAATGTTGCGAGTAATGGGAAGAACTAAATGACAATCATTAAGTTCTAATCTAAAACCAAAGGGTAAGTCTAACACATAAGTCTCACACGTTCAGTAGCAACTATTGCTCTGTTTCCACTCCTACTATTACAATATCTGTTTGGGCTGATTACTGCAATATCATAACTGGTAGGTCTCCAAATCAATTGCAAAACTACAATTTCTAGTTGATTGAACTTAGTTCAATCGGATGCCCCTTGACTTTCATTTCCCTGCTTGGGCTGGTGAAACAAAGTCAAGTTGATTTACAACCATCAAGTTGCGACACTTCGTGTCCCTATAAAAGTCCCGGTAGATGTAGATCCGAGCAAAAGACTTGGGCCTTAAATACTCATTGGAACGAAATATCCGGTTTACTTTTAATTTTGATGGAAGACATCGTTCAATTTAATGAAAATCATATTTTAGTGAGGAACATTTTAAAAGGCGGGGTATTAATTGCTTAATCGAGATTCAAAATATTAATCTACATCACATTTGAGCAATTATTGGGCGCCGCCTACCCAAACATGATTTCATACGGACTAACACTTATATGGGCGTCGTCTACCCAAACAGTTAATACGGTCCAACAATTATTGGGCGCCGCCTACCCAAACAATTATAATAAGGAATATCTATATATTAACGAATTATTGAATAAGTTAACCAAGTGGGATTTCAACAGCAAATAAATCCATTAAACAAAATTCAAAACAATTTTAATTTCATTTAATCCAATTTTAATTAGTTATTAAAAAAAATAGTTAATCCAATTAACCATAATTAAAAGTCCAACTTTTAATTTTATTTTAAAAATTAAACTCATTAATTTAGAAAATCAGTTTTATTGTTTATTGTTAGGGGCTCTGCAAATTCCAAAATTGCCTTGGAGAGTCTGCCCAAATCGAATTTGCAAAACAGCCCTCCCCGCATCACTGCCCAAATCCTACATCCTACAGCATCCAATGTATCATTCGGGACAACCAATTTCCAAACCCAACCAAAATTCTTATCAATCACAATTAATCTCAGAATTAATCCAATTAATCCATCATTAAATCAGTCCAACTGAAGTAGTCGAAAGAACAGAGGTATGAACAGAATCGAAAAACAAGTGACAGGTCAGCGCGGCACGTGCGTAGCACCGCCATCAACAGCGGTGGTTTCGAAGAGCCTGAAACAAGCATAAAACGTTTGGGGCTCGATGAACCGCCGTCGAGGAGTGCCGAACGGGTCGCCCCAAGTGGCCGTTAAGCACGCTTGGGCGTCGCTCCGTTGAAGAGTCGAGAAGACGACCACCGCCAACAAACTCATCACGCCGCTGCCGCAAGAGTCGAAGAGGATCCCCGTCGAGACTGAGACCACGCCGGCGTCCTCGGTTGCAGACGATTCGAGAAAGGTAAAGCGGGTCAAATCCCAAATCAAAAGAGAGCGATGATATAGATGAATCGGACAGAACGCCGCCACCTCTTCAATCGACGGGATGAGCGTTCCCCTTCTCGATCGGGATGAATCCCATCGGTCTGAGAGAGTTCCCATCGCCGTCGTTGGAAGCGGGCAATTTCGTGTCGAAATGCAACACCGTGAATCAAAACCTGTTGCCGATTCTAAAGCAATCAGTCCCCACGGCCGTCGAGAGGCTTGGCGAATCATCGCCGCCTCAAGCGACGCCGTGGGACGTGATTCTTAATCGAGCGGCGCTTCGATTCGCAGGTCACAATTGGGGTTTCAGGAAAAGTGATGTGAGCAAGATGACCCCAAAACCAAAAGCAATAAACCAAGCATGCGGTCAAATAGTAGGCACGCGAATCAAGCAAAGTATAACAAAAGGGTTCACACCCTTTTTAATAAAAAAAAATATATATTTGATGTGATTCACACACCCACCAAACATCGCAATCGGTACCATACCCAAATGATTTAAGAAATTATTTCATAAATCAATTAATCAATTAAGCAATTAATCAAGAGGCGCGGATATACCACCAATTAATAATATTGGAATATACGTAAACACGAATAATCGTAATAATGCATGATAAATTAAAAGTTCACCAATAACGAGCAGTTAATTGCATAATTAAATACGAAGAAGCGTGAAAGCAAAATTCTTACAATTAATTGCATATGCGGATTCCTCAACTATGGTATCCACGTAATAAATTCGTTTACTAACTCGAGCAGATCTGTCGTTGAATCCCGAGATGAATTTTTAGGAAAATTCTAACTTAGAGATTTTATGGAGAAATATGAATTCACGTAATATGAATTTACCAAGAAATTTCATATATATAGGAGAGGATTAACTTAAGTCTCAAGCTAATCTAATTAGGAAATAAAATTCCTAATCTTTATTTAAATAAATCTCTTAGATTTATTTTCCACATATAAATCTCTACGGATTTAAATTTCATATATGACAAATCTCTACGATTTGTTTCCATATATATTAAATCCTACAATAATATTTCAAATATTATTATTGGGAATTCTTATTTAATTAAATCTAATTTAATTAAATATTAATAATAATTAATTCCAAATTAATCTATTATTAATTTCTTCTCCATAAATTAAATATTAAATCTAATTTAACATTTAATCAATCAACTATAATTAGTAAACAACTGTTACTTGTTGTGTGACCCATAGGCCCTCATATATCGAGCGATTAGTCAAAATAACGGTCTTAATTGAACCCTAGACAATAAATCAGACATTCTCAATATATGAGGTACGTTGTGAGGAAATGTGCAACTACCTGTAACTGAAACATGGGCTATTGCGATTTCCTCTTTTCATTCGCGAATACTCGATCAAGTCTTGAACATGATAAAGTGTCTATTCAAATAACTTAATCAATTTATCTCTAATCACTAATTGATCATGTATGTCACACTTAGCCACAAAGTCTGACGTGCATCGGCCGATGACTTAGATCCAATTATGACGAGAAGATGAGTATTCTCTCTAAATCCACTTTGAGGAATGAATCATATTCTTGGCTCAACTACCACGCACATGCACTTCGTGATGAACTCAATCTAAGCCATATTACCCATGGAAGAGTGCAATCGTTCATGGTCAAAGTTCATCATCCCACACATGTCGTGCGTATTGACCTCAAGTCAAAGGAGTATCGCATCGCTCCCACTGACCGAGACACGTTATATGTGCACAACTTTTCAGGTCACTTGCACTCTATAACAATCAATCTTATTTGAAGTGTTTATACATTTTAGGAATCTAGTCCCAGTAGATTTGTTCTCAGGGAAGTTGTCCTCAATGATGTTGTCTTAGTTATGCTGACTCATTGTTCACTTGTGAAGAATAATTTGAAAAAGTTTAAAATTTTCACATACGTGTATCCCCCCCCACCCACCCACCCACCCCCTGTGTAGACTCATTTTGTTAGTGTTAGTGTTCTAGAGACAATCTATTGTAAGGACATAATACTAGATGATGTTGACTTAATATTATAGTTCATTTAATATTAATGTATGGCAATACACTTGTTTGAATATTATGTTTGATTGTTTGCATTTATTCGTACAAGTGTTCTCATGAGTCATTGATGTCATTGAGGTTGTGAGAACTCAAATGACTTAAGCATTATTCTCAAATAGCCCCGATCAAGGATCATCAAGAATGGGATATTGATGATGCAATTGAGATTGATGTGCGATATGCATCATACACTTAGAGAGTGTAGTAAGATCTCACTTACTACGAGATACTAGGTATCTCAAGATGGATGCACAAATACTTTAGAGGGTATTGGTGTACCCATCCGAGAAATCGTTTGATGTAATTCCACAATATATGTCTATGAGTGTCTCGGTTAGTGGGAGCGATGCGATACTCCTTTGACTTGAGGTCAATACGCACTGTTAGTGTTAGTGTCCTAGAGACAATCTATTGTAAGGACATAATACTCAGATAATATTCAGTATTGGTTTAATATTATTGTTTGTTTAATATTAAATGTATGGCGTTACACTAATTAGAATATTATGTTTGATTGTTTGCATTTGTTCTTATTTGTGTTCCCTTAAGTCAGTGCTGTCATTGAGTGTGTGAGAACTCAGATGACTTAAGCACGATTCTCAAATAGCCCCAATCGAGGGTCATTAAGAATGGGATATTGATGATGCAATGGAGATTGGTGTGTGATCTGCATCATACTCTTAGAGAGTGTAGTAAGATCTCACTTTCTTCGAGATACTAGGTATCTCATGATGGATGCACAAATGTCTTGGAGGGTATTGGTATACCCATCCAAGAAACCGTTTGATGTAGTTCCACTATATGTGTCTACAGGTGTCTCGGTTAGTGGGAGCGATGTGATACTCCTTTGACTTGAGGTCAATACGCACGATATGTGTGGAGTGATGAACTTTGACCATGACCGACGCTTGCACCCTTCCATGGGTAGATATGGCTTGGATTGGGTTCATCACGAAATGCATGTGCGTGGTAGTTGAGCCAAGAAAATGATTCATTCCTCAAAGTGAATTTAGAGAGAATATTCACATTCTCATCATAATTGGATCAAAGTCATTGGTCAATGCACGTCAACTTGGACTTTGTGGCCAAGTGTGACATAAGTGATCAATTAGTGATTGGAGATAAAGTGATTAAGTTATTTGAATAGACACTTCATCATGTTCAAGACTAATCGAGTATTCGTGAATGAAAGGAGGAAATCGTAATAGCTCGTATTTCAGTTATAGGTAGTTGCACGTTTCTCGCAACGTACCTCATATGTTTAGAATATCTAATTTATTGTCTAGAGTTCAATTAAGACCATTAGTTTGACTAATCGCTCGATATATGAGGGCATGGGTCACACAACAAGTAGTTCCCTTTTACGGATTATAGTTGGTTGACTAAATGTTAAATTGGATTTAATATTTAATTTATGGAGAAGTAATTAATAATAGATTAATTTGGAATTAATTATTATTAATGTTTAATTAAATTGGATTTAATTAAATAAGAATTACCAATAAGAATATTTGGAATATTATTGTAGGATTTAATATATATGGAAACAAATCATAGAGACTTGTCATATATGGAATTTAAAACCGTAGAGATTTATATTTAGAGAATTAAATTAAAAGAGTTTAATTTAATTAAAATATGGGATTTTATTTCCCAACAGACTAGCTTAGGTTTTAAGCTGAGGCTCCCTATATATACAAGCTCTTGGGAATACACAAACAACGTTACTTCATATTTTCTCCATAAGATCTAGAGTTTGGATTTTCTAGCAAATTCGTCTCGGGATTCAACGCTGGCAAATCCGTGCAAGTTCATGATTGGGGATTACGTGGATACCGTAGTTGAGAAATCTGCTCTCGAGTTACTGTAAGATTTCTCGATATGATTATTGTAATCTATATGCAATTAACTGTTCGTTGTTGGTGAATTTAATTTCCGCTGCGCATGTATTACGTGTTTACGTGCCTCTATATTCCAACACGCACGACATGTGTGGAGTGATGAACTTTGATCATGACCGACGCATGCACCCTTCCATGGGTAGATATGGCTTGGATTGGGTTCATCACGAAATGCATGTGCGTGGTAGTTGAGCCAAGAATATGATTCATTCCTCAATGCGGATTTAGAGAGAATACTCATCTTCTCATCATAATTGGATCTAAGTCACTGGCCGATGCACGTCAACTTAGACTTTGTGGCTAAGTGTGACATAAATGATCAATTAGTGATTAGAGATAATATGATTAAGTTATTTGAATAAACACTTCATCATGTTCAAGACTTAATCGAGTATTCTCGAATGAGATGAGGAAATCGTAATAGCCCATATTTCTGTTACATGTAGTTGCACGTTTCTCGCAATGTATCTCATATATTGAGAATGTTTGATTTTTTCTAGGGTTCAATTAAGACAGTTAGTTTGACTAATCGCTCGATATATGAGGGTCTATTGGTCACACAACAAGTAGTTCCCTTTTACGGATTATAGTTGGTTGATTAAATGTTAAATTAGATTTAATATTTAATTTATGGAGAATTAATTAATAATAGATTAATTTGGAATTAATTAATATTAATGTTTAATTAAATTGGATTTAATTAAATAGGTTTCTCAATAATAATATATGGAATATTATTATAGGATTTAATATATATGGAATCAAATCCGTAGAGATTTGATATACATGGGAATTAAATCCGTAGAGATTTTATATATGGAAAATAAATCTAAGAGATTTATTTTATAAGATTAGAGATTTTATTTCCTAATCAGGTTAGCTTAAAATTTAAGCTGTGGGCCTTCCATGTACATATGAGCTCTTGGAATTCACAAACAACATTAATTCATATTTTCTCCATAAGATCTAGAGTTAGAATTTTCCTAGCAAATTCGTCTCGGGATTCAACGCTGACAAATTCGTTCAAGTCCGTGATTGGGGATTACGTGGATACCATAGTTGAGAAACCTGCTCTCGAGTTATTGTAAGATTTCTTGTTATGATTATTCTTTTATGCAATTATATGTTCGTTGTTGGTGAACTTTTTAATTCCGCTGCGCATGTATTACGTGTTTATGTGCCTCTAAATTCCAACTGTGGTATCAGTGCTCTTGAATAATTGCTTAATTATTTGATTTGTAAAATTAATTTTTTTATAAATCAAGGTGCGGTCGTTTTGAACGAACCGCACCATGTTAATTTTGGGCGTGTATTTGGTTTGTTTATTTGATAATCAAATTCCCCATTTGGTTTGCCCACTTGGTTCATCTTCCTCACTTGCCTATTAGGGTTTCCTGTGAAATCTGTCGCCTCCATCCGCCTCGTCTTCCGCCCCTATTCGCGTTCGAAACGAGCAACTTTGGGCTCGCTTGAATCGGCGGTGCTAAGCCACGACTCGCGTCGCCCGCGGGGTGCCGCGGCGGAATGAATTGCATCGGGTTAGACCCGTGGCGGCTCGACGCGATTCGGAACGGCGTGAGTCGCGATTCATTGTCTCCGGCTGCGGCGTCGTCATTCCGATGACCATGATCCTGGTTCGATGCGTTTCGCAGCGGAACACCACTGTGTTGCTTCGTCTCTACGTCTCCCGCCCCTTGACGCTTCGCGATGCGCCTCCCCTGCTTCGAACTCGTTTCCTTCATCTCTGGTTCCACTTTTGACGAGGGTTTTGGTCTCTGGTTCTTGGGTTACGGCATCAAGTCGCCCGCACGCGCCTAGTGGCGGCAGTGACTCGAGTGCACGCGCCCTAACGCCTCACGTCTGTGTTTTTGTGAAAATTATGCTGACTCTGTGTTTTGATTTTGGGTCAGTTTGTTCGTTTTTTGTTGGACTATTTCGAGCAAATTGATTGATCTGGATTCCAAATTGGCTATTACTGTGATTAATTGGATTAATTCTGATAAATGGTTGAAATTGTGGGTTTTCGATTGTACCGATAAGAAGGCGGTCTCCGGGCAGTTATGAGGGAGGGGTTGTTTTTGCAAATTAAATTTCAAATAGGCCCCTCCGTGTAAATTTTAGAAATTGCACTTGAGCCCTTGAAAATCAATAAATAAAATTTGATTTTTAAGTTAATAAGATTAATTTTAAGAATTAGTAATAAAAATTGGACTTTTATTTGTAATTAATTTGATTAATTATTGAAGTTTAATAATTTTTAAATTAAATTTAAAATTAAATTTTAAAATTCGTTTTAAAAGAATTATTAAATCTCACTTGATTAATTATTTTAATAAAATGTATTAGTTGGACTAATGATGGACTTAATTAATTGGATTAATTAAAAGCTAATATTAATAATGAATTTAATTATTAATTTTATTTTAAAATTGGATTTTAAAATTATGGTTTAAAGAATTAAACGAGTTATTAATTTCCACTTGGTTAACGTATTTTATATTCTGTTAACGCATTTTACGTCCACATTATGATTGTTTGGGGTAATGGCAATCTTGTGCCCTCGGATCGGACCGTATTATTGTTAGAGTTAGAGCCCATTACCTTTTGGCACCCATATAAATGTTAGTCCGTGTAAATCATGTTTGGGTATGCGGCGCCCAATAATTGCTCAAATGTGATGTTGATTAACATATTGAATCTCGATTAAGCAATTAATACCCTGCCTTTAAAACGTTCTTCATTAAAATATGGTTTTCTCATTAATTTGATAAGATGTATTCCATCAAAATTAAAAGTAAACCAGAGATTTCGTTCCAATGAGTACTTAAAGACCCTCGTCTTTTGCTCGGATCTACATCTAACGGGACTTTTATAGGGACATGTAATATCGCCGTTTGATGGTTGTAAACCAACTTAATTTTGTTTTTTAGCGATCGGAACAAAAGTTAAAGGGGGACATTAGTCGAACTAGGTTCGACAAACTAGAATTGCAATTTTTTGCAATTGGTTTGGAGACCTACCAATTATCTTTATTATAATGATCGGCCGGATTTGGATTATGATAGTAGTAATGTGGATCCTAGTCCATTATAATTTATATTTGATATAAATTCGTACTTTTCCGATGAGGTCATTAAGTATGTAAAAATAATGGAGACAAAATAAACACAAAAGAAAACCCATGTTTATTTTGATTGCTGAATATTGATCATATGAATTATGTGTTTAATTCCCATTTTATTTTATTTCTCTTGGTTAGTTGAAATGTATAATTGTAATTGAGATATGTTTTGGAAACAAACAAATAGCTAGGCCAAATTTTCTGGACTGGCACCGAAACATGTGTTTGGTGATAAAGCAAGAAAAGATTGAGTACGTATTGGACACGTCTATCCCGGTTACCCTTGCAACTGGTACTTTGAGGCAACCACGTTTGACATAGCAGCTCAGTGTGTGATGTTGTTCGACATGACTCTTGATGAACATAGGCGATGTGAAAAAATGGGTCCCTTCTAGATGCTCAAACATCTAAAGGATCTTTTTGATTATGAATCTCATTCCGAGATTTATGAAATGATAGAGAAATCTGTTCAGATGCCGATTAGCTAAAGAAGGGAAGATTTCACCCCATGTGCTAATGATGATAGGCCTAATTGACAAACTTGGTAATTTAGGCACTGAGCTAAAAGACCAATGTTTTCATTTATGATATCCTCTAGTCTCCCGGATTCATATTTTGTCTTCATTGTGAACTACAATATGGATAAGACGGATGTGACCATGCCTGAACTTCACAACGTGCTCAAGATTTTTGAGTTCACTATCACTAAGATGGTGTTCAAAAAAGAAAGGCGGGTAGACGAAGGATGTGTGCCTCTACTATAAGTAGAAGAGGGGCTTCGGAAGAAGGACTATAAGGATTTCGTTGCTGTCTTGATTAAGGCACTAGGTGCTTCGGCACTAGAATTTTACAAACTAAGTTGGTGGGATATTTTAGTTTTTTGATGAATTATGTCAAAGAATGACGACTTAAAACATTATCAACTTGTGTTATCGGTGGGAGCATAATGGAAACATTGCTTAATTTACGATAACAAGTTGAGTGGAGGAATCTTAAAAACAAGTTGAGGGGAACTCACGAAATCAAGTAGATGATCGAGATCGATGGTTAGGTCGTATTAAAGATGAGACTAATCAAGATCGATGAATTTTGAGATGGACAAGAAAGATGAGTTCGGAGTTAACTGATGAGCCGCGGCAAAATCGTAAGAGAAGAAAAGAATTTTGTTTTAATGACAACACTTTGATTTGATTTTTAAGCCAACCGATCGTAAGATCGATGACCGTAATGCATTTGGATCGATGATGATCGGAAGAACGGACGAAAGCGTTTGTTAATCCGTGATCAAGAGCGCATGTCGATCGTAACGAAACCTACGGCAGATTTTGGTCTTGTAAGATCGCAGGTACAAGAAGAGACGGACATAAATGAGCCATCGCCCCACTTAATATTAAGAGTTGAGCTTTGGATGGAGATTTTGAGTTGTCTCCCGTCACAATGTTCCATGAGATCGAGGTTGAGATAATTCTAGTGATATATCAAACACGATGAAAGACATCAAAACGTCATCAAAATGCAATCCGATGTTATCCCGACTTTCTTATGTCGAGTTTTTGAAGATTCTAGATACGGAATTTTCACCGATCCGAATAATAGTAATTGTTGTCAAAATCATTCGCGTGTTCAAGAAGTTTTCTTTCTTAATGCGGATAGGGACTCAATACAATTGCATTTTGAGTTTCACTCCGCCTATAAATCATGTCGAGTTACGATGAACTCTCAATGTCGTCGAAGAATAGTTCAAGACTTGTTTAACATGGTATTCAGTAGTCAAGAATACATTTGATCCTTCCCCTTTTATAGTTGATCAACTTTGTTTGGTGGACGTGTCACTTTGTAATAAAGTTATACCAAATGCCAAGAGAAATCATTCGAATGGGAAGAGAAACTTTCTTATCATGAGAGCAAATCCAAATCATAAGGATAGGATAGAAAACCTTTTCCATATTTAATCGGAAAAAAAGAAACCAAAAGTTGTTCGTGAAAAGACTTTGTATAAATTTGATGGTTCCAAGGGTTAGTGTCACCGAGATATATTGTAAGGACCGTGAGAAACTCAATATTATAGTTCATTTAATATTAAGAAAAATCACACTTGTTTGAATACATGTTTGATTATTGCATTTATTCAAACAAGTGTTCCCACGCCCAATTCATTTTGTGGAGACTCCATGATTTGGATGATTCTCCGAAAAGAAGGATCATCAGAATCGAGACTCGGAAGAATCCTGAAGACTCAGAGAAACCTGAAGACTTAGAAGATCCTGAAGAATATAGCCGTTAGATTCAGCTGACGTGGACCAATGAGAGGAAGACAATCATTTTAGTGAAAAAAAAGTCGTTGGATTGAGAACTTACAGAATAGTATGGATTTGAATGTGACTTTCTCCAACGGTAACATTCAAATCCACACTATAAATACAAGGTCTTTCATCATTCTAAAGCGTGGAGAGTGTGGAGAATGTGGAAAAAGATGCTACAGAGCCAAGAGCCATATACTCAAGCATTCCCACCATAGAACACAAAACTGTAGACATACAAATACATCCATGAGTGTTCTAAAACCCAATCTAAGCAACCCACGATATATCCTAAGCTTGGAGATATTTTTCCAACCTTAGCATTGAGGCTAAACAAATGTAAGGGAAAATCTCAACCTAGTTAGAGACACCAACCAAACCCAAACCCTATTGTTAGGTAGTTTGTGTGATTGTTGGAGTTGTAAAGAGTTAGTAAGCTGGAGTGAGTCAGCCAGAAAACTCAAATGTAGAAGAAGTGAGTAAGCTACAGTGAGTTAGCCTGAAAGCTTGTAGGCGATCCCGTGGAGGGTGATAAGTCCCGAGGCGAGCCAGAGAGGGTGATAAGTCCAGTTTGAAGGAATTTCCCTAGGAACAGGGAGAGTGGATGTAGGAGCTTGAGTCTCCGAACCACTATACTTTGTTGTGTTCTTTATTGCTTTATGTTCTTATCTTGTCATATGCATTTGATTATAAGCAAAACACAACACATGGACTTTAAAAAGCAAAATTTTGGAATCACCATTCCTTCACCCCTGTTTTATATGCATTACATTATTTTTTCCGCATTTCATGGGTTTTTCACCGGGACAAACAAGAACATCTATGTTTGTTATTAAGATAATCATGTTCATTAATAGCGCTAACTGCTTGGTATTAGATACCAGATGTGGCTCTCACATTTGTGCGAATGTGAAGGGGCTTATGTGTCTTAGGGCAGTTAGGGCAGGTGAAGTCATCTTACACGTGAAAATGAAGCAAGAGTTGCTAACTAAACGTGTGGGGACTTATGTGTTAGACTTACCCTTTGGTTTTAGATTAAAACTTAATGATTGTCATCTAGTTCTTTCTATTACTCGTAACATGTATTTGTTGCATTATGGATATGATGTTCTTAATATACAAAATAAAAGACTCAAACTTAGTAATCATGAAAATCCGACTTGCTTATGGCATTGTAGAACTTGATAATGTAAACGAGAAAAGAATTCCAAGGTTAATAAAGTTAGACTACTTAACCCCATTCGACTATAAGTCTTATGGAGATAGTGAATCTTATCTCATGGGCAAGATGATCAACAGACCCTTTTTCTGGGAAAGGGGTGCATGTCAAAGAAGTTCTATAGTTGATCTACAACGATGTTTGTGGATCATTGTCCACTCTAGCTAGGGGTCACTTCGGATACTTCATCACTTTTACTGATGATTTCTCAAGATACGGATACGTGTATCTTATGAAACACAAATTCGAATCTTTTGAGAAATTCAAAGAGTTTAAGGCTGAAGTAAAGAAGCAACTTGCTAAGAGTATCAAGACTCTTAGATCAGATCGAGGAGGTAAATACCTCAGCCATGAATTCACTGATTACTTGAAGTTACATTGAATCCAGTCACAATGGACTCCTCCCGGAACACCTCAGATGAACGGTATTTCCGAGAGGATAAACTAAACCCTGTTAGAAATGGTGAGGTCCATGATGAGATTCTCCTCTCTTGCGACATTCTTATGGGGATACGCGTTACAAACCTCAATTTACATTCTGAATAGGATTCCATCTAAATCGGTTGAGCATACACCATATGAACTATGGTGTGGCAAGAAGCCAACTTTTACACATATCAAACATGGGGTTGCCCCGTGATTGTGAAAAGGATGCTTACCGACAAGTTAGAATCCAAAGGTGAAAATGGTTACTTTGTGGGATATCCTAAGGAAACTAAAGGATATTACTTCTATCTACCTGAGAAACAATCAGTGATTATTTTTAGGCAGACCAAGTTCCTCGAAGAAGACTATGTCTTTAAGGAACAAGGTCGTAAGCTGATAGAACTTGAAGAAATTTAGGAATGATAAATTAACAAAGAGACTGATATCTTGTCAAAGCAACATGACAAGAAATCAGTGGGAGCATTCAACAACTTTCACGGTGGGAGTTTTTCACTAGGTGATCGTCTTTCAGCCAGTGGGAGCATAATTGGAGTATGCTTGCCAGTGCTCCAAGTGGGCTGAATGAGAACAACATAGTTCAAACTCTCGCCAAAGAGGCATCTGAAAGTGTAGCTCTTGAGGACTCTCAGGACATTGATGAAATCGATGCACCACAAAATTTTCACGATCAGAATGTATAGCCTACACAACCACAGCTCTATAAGTCAATTAGGAATCATAATTGGCCCATTAGATATGGTTACCTCTTGGAGGAACTCGATAATATGGACATACCGGATAAGGACGATCCTAATACTTATTCTGATGCAATATCAGATATTGATTCAGGGAAGTGGCATGAAGCCATGAAATTTGAGATGGACTCGATGTACACCAATCAAGTCTGAGACTTGGTTGAGTTGCCTAAAGGGGTTAAACCCATATATTGCGATTGGGTCTTCAAGCATATGACTGATGCAAATGGCAAAGTACAAACCTACAAAGCTAAGTTGGTAACGAAGGGTTATAGTCAATGCAAAAGCACTGACTGTGACGAGACCTTCTCACCAGTTGCAAAGATCAAGCCATTCGAATTTTACTTGCGATAACACAACACTTTGATTATGAGATTTGGCAGATGGATGTCAAAATAACTTTTTTCAATGGAAACATTGATAAGGAAGTGTTTATGACTCAACCAGAAGGTTTTACATCTAAGTCAAATTCTAATCTAGTATGCAAGCTAAAGATATCCATTTATGGATTGAAGCAAGCTTCTAGGAGTTGGAATATCCAATTTGATGAAACTATCAAGTCCTTTTGACTTCATCAGAAATTCGAAAGATCCTTGCGTTTATTGTAAACGCAGCGGGAAGAATATTGTTTTCATAATCGTATATGTCGACGACATATTGATTTTGAGAACCAATATCCCGTTAATGCAGTCCCTTAAAGATTGGTTGTCAAAGACCTTCGTGATGAAGGATCTTTGTGAAGCCTGCTACATCCTAAGGATCAAGATCCACAGGGATAGATCCAAGAGGATGTTGAGGTTGTCACAGTCCACCCATATAGACAAGGTGTTGAAGCGTTTTGCGATGGAGAACTCTAAGAGAGTGTCTCCATCGGCAAGTCATGGAATAAAGCTGTCAAAGAAGGATTGTCCTTCTAGTGAAGCTCATATCAAGCACATGAAAGATGTCCCATATGCATCTGCAATTGGGTCAATCATGTACGCCATGACTTGCACTAGGCCCAATGTGGTCTACGCTGTCAGCGTCATTGGTAGATACCAACAGAATCCCGGTGAATAACACTGAATTGTTGTCAAAATCATTATAAAGTATCTTAGACAAACTAAAGAATGTTTCCTTGTCTATAATGGACAGTAAGGACTAGTAATGACTGGTTAAGCTGACGCAAGTTTCCAATCCGACTATAAATCACAGTCAGGTTACGTTTAACTCTCAATGATGAGATGGTCAGTTGGAATAGTTCCAAGCATGTCGACCGCAGATTCAACAGTCGAAGTTGAGTACATTACTGTATCAGAAGCCTCAAGAAGGCTGTCTGAATTTTATAGTTCTCAAGAGAACTAGGGGTAGTTCCGAGTGTCAGTTGTCTAATAAAGTTATATTAAGACAACATTGGTGCGAATGCGCAAGCAAAGGAACCGAGATCAGCAAACAGAAACAAGCATGTACCTACTTATCATTTGATCCGATAGATCATAAGGATATGAGAGATGGAATTAAAATGTTTCCCACATATTTAATTTGGAAGATCATTTCACCAAAACACTGAGTGTTCATGTACACACTAGACATTTGATGGTCTGAGGGTTAGTGTCCTAGAGACAATATATTGTAAGGACATAAGACTAGATGATGTTCAGTTTGACTTAATATTATAGTTCATTTAATATTAATGTATGACAATACACTTGTTTGAATATTATGTTTGATTATTTGCATTTATTTGTACAAGTGTTCCCATGAGTCATTGATGTCATTGAGGTTGTGAGAACTCAGATGATTTACGCATGATTCTCAAATAGCCCCGATCAAGGATCATCAAGAATGTGATAGTGATGATGCAATTGAGATTGGTGTGCGATCTGCATAATACTCTTACAGAGTGTAGTAAGATCTCACTTACTACGAGATACTAGGTATCTCATGATGGATGCGCAAATATCTTAGAGGGTATTGGTATACCCATCCGATAAACCATTTGATGTAATTTCACAATATGTGTCTATGGGTGTCTCGGTTAGTGGGAGCGATGCGATATTCCTTTGACTTGAGGTCAATACGCACGATATGTGTGGAGTGATGAACTTTGACTATGACCGACGCTTGCACCCTTCCATGGGTAGATATGACTTGGATTGAGTTCATCACGAAATGCATGTGCATGGTAGTTGAGTCAAGAATAGGATTCATTCCTCAATGTGGATTTAGAGAGAATACTCGTCTTCTCGTCATAATTGGATCTAAGTCACCGGTCGATGCACGTCAACTCAGACTTTGTGGCTAAGTGTGACATAAATGATCAATTAGTGATTAGAGATAATATGATTAAGTTATTTGAATAGACACTTCATCATGTTCAAGACTTAATCAAGTATTCGCGAATGAATAGAGGAAATCGTAATATCCCATGTTTAAGTTATAGGTAGTTGACGTTTCTCGCAACGTACCTCATATATTGAGAATGTTTGATTTATTGTCTAGGGTTCAATTAAGACCGTTAGTTTGACTAATCGCTCGATATATGAGGGTCTATCGGTCACACAACAAGTAGTTCCCTTTTACGGATTATAGTTGGTTGATTAAATGTTAAATTGGATTTAATATTTAATTTATGGAGAATTAATTAATAATAGATTAATTTGAAATTAATTATTATGAATGTTTAATTAAATTGGATTTAATTAAATAGGATTCCCAATAATAATATATGAAATATTATTTTAGGATTTAATATATATGGAATCAAATCCGTAGAGATTTGATATACATGGGAATTAAATTCGTAGAGATTTTATATATTGGAAATAAATCTAAGAGATTTATTTTATAAGATTAAGGATTTTATTTCCTAATCAGGTTAACTTAAAGATATAAGATGGGTCTTTCCTATAGATATGAGCTTTTGGGAATTTACAAACAAAGTTAATTCATATTTTCTCCATAAGATCTAGAGTTAGAATTTTCCTAGCAAATTCGTCTCGGGATTCAACGCTGACAAATCCATGCAAGTCTGTGATTGGGGATTACGTGGATATTATAGTTGAGAAATCTGCTCTCGAGTAACTGTAAGATTTCTTGTTATGATTATTGTAATCTTTTATGCAATTATATGTTCGTTATTGGTGAACTATTTAATTCTGTTGTGCATGTATTACATTTTTACGTGCCTTTAAATTCCAACACATTTCTAGGGACCAACAAATTATTTCTCATCTAAAAGCTCAAACTTATAGAGAGGTTTGAAATTAATTAACTTATACAGTTTCCTCAATATTCTCTTTCACTTGTGAGCGTCCTCTGGGCTTTTCAAGCATATAATTTAATGTGGGGCAGAGATGCGATGTTAGCAGGGTTCGAACCCATAATTTATAGAGAGAGGTGTGAAATTAGTTCACATGTATAGTTCCCTTAATATTCTCCCTCACTTGTTAGATGGGTTGTCCCCTGGGCTTGTCAACTCCATCATGGGGAAGCCCAATAAGTATATAATTTAATGTGGATGGAGATAAGACGTGAGCGTGAGCCTGATACCATTAAAGAATTAAGTTTCATCCAAAATCACAAACTTATAGAGAGATATAAAATTAATTCACTTGTACAGTTTCCTTAATAGAATAAGTGTATCTAGGCTCTAGTACATTTTCAAGATCAGAAATTAGAAGAAAAAAATAAGAGGTATTTTTTTACTTTCTAAACATGTTTATCCAAATACAAACTCTCATGTGAAATTTGTTTATAATATAAAATTAATACCACTACACTTATAAATTAATATCACTGCTTTTATAAACGAACACAAATAACATTTAATATTATAATCTTGATTTATAAGTGTAATAATATCATTTGATAAGTGTAGCGATATTAATTTATAAATGTAATTGTATAAATTTTATATTATAACAAGTTTCACCTCTTATCAAAATTTAACTGAAATGTAAATATATTTAGCATTTTAAGAGTGCAAAGAATCTTACACTTGTGGTCAGTTCACCAGCCCAAATCTAGTTAGACTTGGTTTTCATGGTCGAGACTCTACGTGATGCAATGGTGCTCAGTTCTGGGCTTCTTGAAGACTTCTTGCTTTATGGAGCAAGGCTATGCATACACTTGCATATTCATCACTACACTAGGGATCCTATGTAGCAAGTTGCTGAGGGGCTCTTTTAAATGAAGTGTATTACTTAATATATTAAGGTCTGTTTTCAAATTCTATTTAAACATTGTAAGAGTTTTTTTTTTTTTTTTTTTTTTTAAGTTAGTTTGATTTAACTTTAAAAAATAACTCTAGTGTATGAGCAGCGTACACACATTTAGAATCATCTTTTTATGAAGCTCATTCTTTTCACACAATGAGATTTTTTTCATTTTATTTTTATGAAGCTATTAAGACCAATAGTGAATCTAAAATTTTGGATTTGAGGATACAGAAAATAGTAAGTAAAATATTTTGAGCTATTTAGTGATTTGTTCTATTATTTTGAGATACATAAACTTTTTTTTTTTTTACATGAGATAGTTATTGAGATTTTTAAATTTGGGTGTACAAGACTATCTTTATCAACAAACACCCAAAACTCAATCTCCTAATAAATATTTTATTTCTGTCTCCACATATAACCTACAACTCAATCAATTTTCATTTTTTTTCATACTTTATGAATAAACACCCACGACCCAATCTCTTAATAAAATTTTTTTTTTTTTTTTACTATTTAATAATTATATCTATATATATTAATAAATTATATATTAAATTATTTGATATTTAAATTGCGTAATTCTAATAAAAAAATTACCATACACTTAAAATAAATTTATAATTTCAATAATAAAATTTAAATACAAAACTATAAATAAATATATCAAGATACAAATAGATGCGCAAAATACAACAATACGGAAGATAAAATTACATATTTAATTATTAATATCGAATTTTTGCCATATATGCTCAATCAAGTCATTTTTAAGACCAGTATGAGCTTATCTATTGCGAAGTTGTTCCCTATTAATCATATAAGTGGACAGACTTGCAATGCGTACTCTATAGTCTTCAAAATGTTCACCACCTGTGGGATTAAAATTCGAAGAAAATTGAGAGCTTTGGTAATCGTTTGGATTAAAAAAGATTAAAAATTTGGATAATTTTGGGGGTTTGGTTAATTTGGGGAGTTAGAAAAATAATTTGGATGATTTGGATCCATGATAACAATGATAGAAATTAGAAGAGAAAAGATAAAATATGAGATTGTGATTCAAAATGTATTAATATTAGTCTCTATTTATAGAGAAAAATTTTTATGAATTTTAATATAATTTTTTTTATTGATAATATATTAAAACATAAAATCTAATAAGTATCTAATACTACCTCCGTCCCATAAATATATGCACACCTATTTTATTGTCGAGCTTTTGTGAGCGAGTTGTTTATTAGTATTTCAAATGATAAAGTAATTTTTAAAGAGGGGTATTATAGATCTACCTCTCATCTATTGCATGCATTTTTAAAAATTATTTTATCATTTCAAATACTAATAAAAAAATCGCTCGCAAAAACACGCGAAAACAATAAACGTGTATATATCTTTGGGACGGAGGGAGTAAATATTATGAGGTCCAATTATAATGGGACATGTGGCAAATCTTATCAGCCAAATACATTGAAAATTGTGTCACTTCAAGTTCACAGTATCGAACTGTTCATCTGAATTTGCTTGAATTTTGATTTTTTTTTTTTTTTTTTGTCTTCTTTCTGCTAGGTGTTCACATGAACCATGCGAGAAACTTGGTCTAAATCCGCCACTGACTAAGACCTATCATTTTAAAAAAAAATCTAGTCTTCAAATAGTGGTTGAAAACATTACCTAAAATAGTTATAGTTCAAAATAGTAAATATATTATTCATTTGGTGAAACGTATCAGTTAATATTTTAGAACAATGATAATTCATTTGTTAATATGTTTACATATATGAACTAACATGTTTTATATATGTCAATATAATGTACTTGGTATTTAATTTTTTTCATTAAAATGTATTACTACATTTTGTAATTGTAGATTTAGATTTGAGGAATCCTTCACCCCTATTCTAATTGCACGAAGTACATTTTTAAGGAGAATATAGTAAAATTTAACTAATTTAGTACTTGTCGGCATATTAACAAATATTTTTTTATGGACTACTAAGCAACGTGCTAATTTATAATTTGGGTCTAATATGCCCTACCAAGCGCACCCCAAAAATGAAAGACAATAAACCGATGTGCTTATTGAGCATCAAATATCATTGGTTTGTTCAGTTTTATTGAACTCACACATTGAAATTTTGATTTTTTTAGCAGTATGCAGACCACTTTTCCCCTCTCTATTCATCCTACTTTTTCTTCAAAAAAATTATAATCGTACTCAAGCCGTATCTTACCCAATTATTTTTAAAAATATGTGTCTCAGTACCCACATCATATCGTACCCGTATTGCCGTACCCATATCCTGCAACCTAGCTTATAGTTCATAGGCTAACAATATTTTGTTGTTTTTTTCGTAGTCACTCATTTTATATCAATATAAATTGATTGTGTTTTAAATTGATTTTTTTATGTTATATATATATATACATCGAATCAGGTGTGTTTGATATTAGAAAGATGGGTTCAACTAAGAAGAAAATGATATAGGATTTTTTATTAATTTTTTATATATATAAAGGTATGATTTAGAATTAATTGGGGTTTGTTCAAGAAGAATTAATTAGAGTAATAAATGAATGTATCTTTTTAAAAAATTATTTTTGATTTATTTTTATTGGGTGGGTGGACAACTGGTAAACCTAGCGATCTCCTAATGGTCATACATTATTATGACAGCTGTAATGGTCATTAACATGCATTTCCTTGCATTTTATTATGACAACTGGTTAAAATTACAATATTATTATCTCAAATCAGGTACCCTGTTTTCATAATAAAATGCAGGTACCCTGTTTTCCTTGCAATATTAACATGCATTATGTGATAAATACTCGTTAAAACTATAGATACCCTGTTTTCCTTGCTGAATGAACAACACGCACAAATAATTATTTCATACAACCATACAATTGCGCTACTACTCACACTCCTCACAATACTTGAATCCAAATTAAAGATGCATGTCAAATTTTATGAACAGATGAATATACATGAAATTATGCATAGGTTCATCAATTGATTAATCTATGCATATACATGAAATTATGCATAGGTTCATCAATTGATGAACCTATGCATCTCAAATTTTAAATTCATATCCATACACTTCTTCAAAATATTAGATCTAGATTCCACGGGATTAAATTTTTTGTAGTCCAATAACTTTTCATGATTTTGAAATTGGTCCCGAAAGTTGACTTTTTGATTCTGATCCTGTAAATTTGTAAAGATTTTGAAATTGGTCATTTTACCTGCTATAACAGGTAACATAAAAGGTCATGTCCACGTGGAATTTTCATTTGATTTCCCTTTTTTTTATGTATTATGTGGCTTTTGTTTTAAATTTTTATTTATCTATCAAAACTGACATATGTATAATGTATTAATATGCTTTTTTTTTCTCAGTTAATAAAATGGGGAAGTGGTCGTCAGCGTATTATGCGGCTCTAACTAAATTTTTTAAGAAATGTATTAAATAAATATTTTTTATTAATCAGAAAAATAATAAAAACAAATTAAATAAATATCAATTCAAATTTTTTTATTCATCTTCCAGCAACCACAGTGAAGATTAAACCCAGAAAAAAGCCACCATCGTCACCAACCTTCAACACCGTCGTCGGACCTTCGGGCCGAACCCCAAATTTATTTCGACGCATAGCCCTATCTTCCAATTCGTTTTTTAGATCAAATTTCATCTTCTCCAATTTCTAATTTTAACATCACTCTTCATCTTCCCAAATTTCTGCCTTTTTCTGTATGGGAATGGTTTTAAGTGAGTTTTTACTTTTCATCGGAAGAGGAATGGACAGTTTTGACCACACCTCAACGTGGGTGGCAGTCTGGCAGAACTTCTCCTCCTCATAGACATTCTCAGTGTTGGTGAGAATAATAATGGTGCACATCGGTGAAAAAAGTGTGCAATAAAGCACGTTGAAAGAGGAAAGACTCAGGAGAGTGAGGGAAAAATGATGAGAAAACCTTTACAAAGAATCCAACTATTTAGTGTTGGTTCAGGCCGAGCTAGGATCCTTACATCAAGTGTATTTATGCTTTTGTCAAATTATAAATACAGTAAACCAAAATTAAACATTGACACAGTTCCCATTACAATATGCAAAACTACACAATTGGAACAACACATTGATACCATAATTCCAATTACAGATCGAACCATGAAACCATTTACTACAGTCCTAATTCAAATAATACAGCAGTTTCAACTTAACACATGCTTCTCCTTTCAAAGAAAAAAAATTTAACACATGCTTCTGAAAAGGGCGTTTTCCCATTTACTTAAAGGGCAACACTGGGCAAGGGCAAAACTCGGCAAGCTGCTATTGATTCCAAGATCCATGTGTGTGGAATGGCCTGAGAATCCATGCATTTAGCCAAATCCTCAGCTTCTGCTACTCTCTGTGACAGAAACGAACTTGCGCCACATCCTTGAGGGTTATCATGATTGTAAACAACAAAAGTTGTAGATTTTCCAATTTCCTGCTCCAGGTTCTCAACAATGGTTCCCCCACCAACTCTAACTAAATCTAAGAGATCCTTCTTGTAAGATGGAGCAAAGTCACCATTGAAATAGAAGCTCAAACCATCAAAAAGCTTTGGAGCCTGTGTTAACGAAAAAGAAGGAATACACAATAAGATCACAGCTAACCAACGATAACACTTGGGTGCACCATTTGCACCGTGCAACTAGTTCACAACTAATACTGAACTAATGCCTTTAGTAAAACAACTAAAAGTATTTAAAAATTCACTTGAATTGCACGGTGCAACTAATCAATAAGATCGTCAAGGAAATTACAGTAAATAGTTTATAATTGTATTATTCTGAACTGATCATTCAGCTGACTAAACTGTCCTCAAGTCCATTTTCTTCTGAGCTATCAAAATATGAATACAGTTCCGATGCAACGACATGCAATCTATAAGGTGTACATTTTCACAGATTCCTTTTGTTTATATTTTATGTTCAAGTTGTTGGCAGCTAGAGGACACTTGAACAATCAAAAAGAATTCCTTGCTTTAGTTAGGGAACTTACATTTTCTGACGCTCTTATTCTGCCAGTTCTGGGGCCATCATGACAGCCATGATTGTCCAAATTAACTTCATAAGGTTCTTCATCCACGTGATGATTTGCTTCCAAGCAAGCTTTTACCCCTAATATGACAGATGCATTGCAAATTGTTAGTAGACTTCAAACTTTACAAGTTAGATAATCGTCTTCAAGGTCACTAATTCACATAAGCTAGTTAACCATAGAAGCAGAAAACATAGAGCTTACAATCCATAGAAAGAATCCATTTCCCATTCAAAATTGCCATGAGAAACTTCAGAGTTCTACTACAAGCACCATTTGAATCTGTTGCTGCAATCACATGAGTAACTTTTGGATCCCACAATTTGTACACTGTAGCACCACAAGTTGTAGCTAAATTGATAACCAAACACTGAGTGTCAGGAAAAGAAAAAAGAAAATGGAAGTTAGTCGTTTGAATAGACTGCATGGTACTTGCTTGAGTATTCACAAAAAGTGTAAGAGCAAATGAATTCACTTATCAAATGACTAAAATAAAATAAAATAAAATAGAAATCAACCTTATCTTCTGAAGACACAGCCGATCCACAGAAAACCCATTCTTGAGGTCCACTCACAGAATTTGCCCAAAAGTTTAACTGATCAGAGGCGCTGCACATATGATAACAAAATTGATAAGTATGCCTCTAGCTACAAATGTATACACAAGCACATTATTTGTCATCAATAGTTGAATTAAATGAGTCTAAATATCTGATCGAGCACTATTGTTCAGAAATAATTTTTTTTTAAAAAGGCTTCTGATCTTGCTAGAAAGCCAATAATCATGCATTTATCACATAGTTATTAAAGGCGCGCCTAAGGCGCCAGGCACTCGGGGCGCCAGCCATCGCGCCTGCCATAGGCCCAGGCGGTTGGGATTTTGGGATTTTCTCTGGGGGCGCCTTTTGGCGCCTTTGACTCGGCAAAAAGGCGCCTAGGCGTGGCTTTATGCATATCTAGGGTTTGAAATAAAAAAACATTTTTTTATTTGTCAAATAACATCAGAATAATAAAAAATACTATCTCTTAAGTCTTAATATTTAAGTGAATCACATCTAGGGTTTCAAGATTCACTTTTTATCAAGTATAATCGTGAGTATCTCTTTGAGGGATATAGATGAAAGCAATGAGTGGGTGGTTGGTCTAATGGAAGATGAAGATGAGTTGGTTCACCAAGGTGAAAATTTGACTTGGGGTATTGCTACAGAAGCCATGGTTAGGTTTACTAAGAAATTATCAAGGTCTTATGTTGTTTTTTCCAGGGATGCAAGGCGAGCGCCTAAGGCGCTAGGCGCTGCTTCTCGCCTTGTGGCGCCTTGCGCCATTAATAACTATGATTTATCACCTTAGCAAGTGTTAGTATTGTAAATAACATGCATAAAAATTAACAAGATTTTCAACATAGTGTCTAATTGCACGTGTCTCTTAAATATTGCAGGTGAAAACATCTTTTCCTTTTCTTGTGTGTCTGTGTGTGTGTACAAGCAAACAAAAACTTAATCAAAGACCAGGAACAAATGCTGGTAAGGACATATTAGCGGCTTGCAAACTAGAGATTGATTTATAACCTCAAGAGAAAGCTATAATTATAGTTAAGTAGCAATAATGTATACCATAAGACATCAAGTACAATAGTATATGATGATTTTAAACACTTCCATACATTTGAGAGGATAAGGAATACTTTTCTCCACTTTTACGCTTTTTAGAGCTGGACTTCTCGCCTGGAAATTTAGTTGATTTGTGGAAAGGGCATAGCATTATAAAGTCTTCCTGCAATAACATGCAGATTAAAAAGTCTCAGGCTTCGAGATGGGGATAGCTTGGAAGCACAGAAAAAGACGACAAACTAGCAAGAAATACAGCAAACATACACAATTCCATCTGCAGTTTGGAACTTCCACAGCACAAGGCACGTGATAACTTCTTCGACAGGACTTTTCATAGCAACCAAGCGCAGCCCCTTTTAATCCACAACTAGTGCACTTGAGCTTAGAAGCTCTTGCTAGTTCAGACTCCAGATTTTTAATAGTTTCTCCTTCATAATAAACTTGAGGGGTCCTGCAATTAAAAACTCGAGACCACATATTAGATCATGGCCACTTATTTGTTAGCATTACTAGCTTTTTAATCTGCAGATAATATCAAAATGCGCCAGAATTTGATAGAATTCTGTTGCAAACTCTTGAAATGTAGTGTAAACTAAGAAAAGAAAATAAACAAAAGTCAGAATCAGAGGCACAGGAGTCAAAATGACATGTCCTACAAGACTCTATTAAACTTTTTTAATTGCAGAATAACCATACCCCAATAAAATTAGAAACAAAAATATATCAGAAATGCAAGGAGAAAGTTATTTGTCTGGAGTCTGACACATTATTAGCTCAAGTGCTCAAAACAGAACAACTTTACTCTTTTCTTATCTAGGTAGGCTGTCAGTAACAACAACAAACTTAGCCTTTGTCATTTATCCTTAACATATCATTTTTATAGTTTTTTATTTCAAGTCTTCACCTCCCCTTTTTAATTGAATAAAAGAATCTCCACTTAATATAAATCATTTAGGGGCATCTAAAGGTCTCCTATTCACAAGTTCAACAACCTAGGTACACATTCAATTATTAAAATTTTCACAATCTAAGGCTGGTGAGAAGGAATTGCCTACCATTCTATACATCTACTATGGACAGGAATGGCCTTGGAGAAAGCAGTTTCACCTCTTTTGACCTCCTTTCCATTTGTATAGTGCACCAATAGTCCAGTCGCCTACCACAACAATAAAAATATTGAGATGTTAAATGAAGGTGAAAACCTAGAAGCAATCTCCCATACAAATCAAATCATAAAAATATAAACTAAGATAGCTTCACATGAAAGTTGAGCAACAAATCTAGGTAAGAAAATTACTTCTGTTATCTCAGACGAATGGCAAAATGCACACACACTTTCATTCCCATACGGTGCATCATAGGGTGCAGTTGAAGAATTAATGGAAGTGTCATCCTTAGGTTTGCATTCCCCATGATTGAAAGCTGCAGGGTTAGAATGGGACACTATTTGCTGGCTGTATGATTGGGTTGGCAAAATTGCATTCGATGATCCATAATTTAGCTTTTTCTGCCTCTTAGGTTCCCTTGTACTTGAAGTGTCTTTCGCATTCACTCCATCTGTAAGTTTTCCTAAATGCCCTATAACAGAGGGCCCGACTCTAACGTTTTCCGTACCCTGCAGATGTGAGTTAAATAGTATAAGAGAAAGAGATATATAGATGAGGCACCACATCAATTTAGCAAATGTTTGAAAAAGGTGTAAATTGTTTGTTTGATAGTCTAAGGAAAAATCTAACAGCCTGTTCAATATGTACCAACAACTTTCAAAAGAATATATGCTCTACTCCATAAACGTATTTAGTAAGTGCAAGCCAGTGAAATAAAATGCAAAACTGAAACAAGATAATTCATTTGCAGAATCAACCTATTTTTTAACGTTAAAAAAATGCAAAACAAGAGAGTTCAAACTATTAATCTATTTCTCGAATTTGCAATATTCAAAATTAAAGAATGTTGTCTACATACTGAGACAAGATAATACATGTGCATAATCTGTCAGATATGCGCCCTTCCTCTTCTAAGCCTTATGATTTACTGTTTATTTATTAAGGAAAAATAACAAAAATGACTCAATTTATCTATATATACATCGTCAGATTTTGATTGTTGGGTCACATGAATAGACATGCCTTAGATAATAAGCCTTTGTATGATAAAAGCAATCCAAGAATAATCAAAGACAACAGCAGGATAAATTTTGAAGCATTAAACTATGCATTACTATGTGATGATGACATACCATTTGATGAGAGGGGAATAATTGATAGTTTTAAAGCTTACACTTTGTTTACTAAAACACAAACACTAGTTGATTTTAGAAAGATAATCTTGTAAGTTGTGTCAATGTAAACAAGCCTGGAAAGACATAAATCTTAGTCAAGTTTAAAAAAAATCAGTTCACAAGCACAGATTGCGCATAATAGGTCTTGTATTTACATGTCCAACATTGTAGTAAGAATTAATATAGTGCACTGAACTTCTCATTTAAAAGCATTCCAGTTTTTTCTCCCTTCAAATTCCAATTAAACTACGAGTGCTTTAACATTTGAAGCACGGAATCAATCTCAGGAACATTTGAAAGGCAGCCTATATTTGGAGAAATATTATAAAGATGAAACATCTGTCAATGAACTGGCTTTGTGATTTTTAATTTGTTATAGTGAATCATGCAGAGATAATATTAAGATAAACATTATAAATTCAAGATTAAGAATTTTTTTTTACTTATTCAGCGTAGCATCAGAGAAACGAGAACATTTTAATACTGGTTAGTCACTTGATTAGTCATCTGACCGATACAGAACCAGCCACCATACTTTTGGGCTCAATCAATGATCAAATAAAACTTGGAAAAATATTTTGAGATAAGCACACTACTATCAATGAAGCTCTAAAGAGAAGTTTTTTTTTGTTAATATTACCCCATTTCTGACACTTGCATTGCTATTGTGACCTGCACCTTTGGCATCAACAGAGGAAGGAGAACTTCCAGGTGACATTTCTGGAACATGATTCACATCTAATTCTTCTGTTATGGAGCACCTAGTTAACTGAAACCCACTTGGAACACAACCATTTTGCAAAGTATTGGTATGATTATTCTTCGCCTTAAGTGCTGTTTCACCAGTTTCCCTTGAGACTTGACTTGGAGAATCTACAGAAACCATATATTTCGAAATAATCAGCCGTAAAACTCAATATTGATTCAACAAAACAATGTAAATAAGATTTCCATTAGCGTCTTTTGTTAAAACTCACCAGTGCGTAAAAGTGGCAAGAGGGCGGAGTTAAAAGTAGCGTCCAAACTTTTGTAAATGGAAACAATGTTCTCCATATAAGAAGCAGATCTGACTTCTGCAAAGTGAATGAAGTTTCTATAAATCAACAGTTAAATTTTCAACCCCAAACCTAAACAACTAGCCAAGCTCTAATCTTTACACTTAATATTTTGAGAAGTTGCCAAATTTACTAGTAAAAATCATACCTTGATCGGTAAATTGCTCCTGGCATGCGGGACATTTGCTGCTATATCGGCAAGACTTAGTGACACAAAAACTGCATTGATTGAACATGAGAAATCAACAAAAAAAAAAAGTAACCCTAAAAAATGGGGAAAAGTATCATCCGCACAGATCAACTGGTAACAGAACTACCCAGAACAAAAAAAAAAGGAAAAGTCAACTCACTTGCAAAAAATGTGATTGCAGGGAAGCAGCATAGGCTTATTCATCAACTTCAAACTGAAACAAAAAAGAATATATAAACACAGAGAACACGAAAAACCCTAAAATTTTGGGAATTCTGAACACATCGAGCGCTAATGCTAAAAGTTTATACAGATAGAGAGTTGCAAAATGGTAACTAAAACCATACCAGACAGGGCAATTAAGCTCGATTCCAAGCTTCTGTAGATGAAAAATGCAAGGATTCAGCAACTGCTTCATCTCTGCCATTGCGATATTGTTTCCCCTTTTTCCTCGCTCTTTTTCTTTAGGGTTTATTTCGACAGAAAAATGAAGGTGGTATATATGCGCGGTGGACTGCTTTCAAATTTTGGCGGGAAGCACCAATTGGGCGGTTCAGCCGCCTTAATTTTTGAGCTCCCTCCACGGTAATTCGTATATACTGTTGCTGGTAAACTGGAAATCGGTGGAGGTGAAAAAAATGGAAATTTTTGGTGAATGCCAATAAAATTATTATTCGAAAAGGTAAAATATGCGGGTGGGAAGTATCTAAAAATGTTTCTTAAAACAGTATAAATTTTTTATTTATTTTTTGAAAACGAACAGTATAAAAAATATTTAGGAGTTTATATTTATTTATTTTAAATGATAAAAAAAACATGTTAGAGTTTATAAAATTTAATAAGTTATTTACCTTTTCTAGGCAAAAACAAAATATGAAGAAGCCAAATATTTTTTATAATTTTTTTGAGTTATACTTCAATAATAGATTTTTTTTTTAAATTAATAAATATATATTACCCCGACCACTTTCTCATCCTCCAAATAAATTAAGGTTCTCCTACAATGTCACATGAGCATTGGTCGATGAAGGTGGTGGCAGCGATTGTTAGAGGTTCGACGATGGTGGCAACTGTCAGGTGTTAGGCAATATCAGGTGATCCGTCAATGTTAAAAGATTAAAAATATAATTATTATGTAAAAATTATAATTAAAAAATATTTATCTCAAATTATTGAAAGCTTATAATTTTTATAGAAGTGATATTTATTTGGAGAAGGTTTTTTTTTTTGGCTCGTAAGTTTGCGCATTTATTTCTTTCTTAACACTCTATTTTTCATGTTGGAGGCAAAAGTTGTTTATCTCCAAGATATCTGTACAGCGGCGGCCCGTTTGGAACTGTTGGCAGTCAGAGAGGAGTTGGGACGACTCATTGTACATGAAGAAGCTTTCTGGTGGCAACGAGCCAAAGTATTGTGGCTCCAGGATGGAGACATGAATACTAAGTTCTTTCATCAATCCGCCACTGCTCGAAAAAGAAGGAATAAGATCGTGAAGTTAAAACATGATGGAGGCTTGTGGGTTGAGGATCAAACAGGTTTGTGTAACCTCGTGGGTAACTATTTCTCGAAACTTTTTACACCAGTTGATAATGATGGGAGCGATTTCAGTTTCCTTGACCCTGTTGGCAGTATGGTTACAGCTCCTCAGAATGATGATCTTGTCCGGGAATTTACGGAGGACGAATTCAAGAGAGCCATTAAACAGATGCACCCTGAAAAGGCACCATGAACGGACGGTTTTAACCCGGCTTTTTATCAACAGTGTTGGGAGACGGTGGGAAAAGATATCTTTACAGAGTGGGTGCAATAGTTAAATATGGGGCAGTTTCCGGTTGATCTCAACAATACTAATGTTGTATTAATTTCGAAACTGGAGATCCCTCAGTCAGTAAGGTTGTGTTTGTTTTGGGATTCACATAGATGGACTTAGGACTTTGTGCTCTCCGTCTCATACGAGTTTGACATTTAGAATGTGGTTTTCAAATTCCACATTCAATCCACACCTACAAATATACCTATAAAACCTATTATTATTCTTCCCAATACATCACACTTTATATACTTTATTATTCTTCTCAATATAATATAATATCACAACATCAATCACTATTAAACATTGATTTGACATAAAGTTAAATCACACTCTACTCAAATCCCAAAACAAACACATACATTTACTATTCATCAAGGATTCTAAATCCCTGAATTCTAAAAATTTGACTTGCTCCACACACTTAAATCACAAAACAAACGCAACCTAAGGGATTTACGTCTTCCCTTTGTAATGTGGTGTATAAAATAATTTCAAAAGTTTTGAGTAACCGTCTAAAAAAGGTGTTGCCGGGATTAGTAGATAAAGCATGGTTGACCTTTGTTTCTGGTAGAGCAATGCAGGACAATGTGCTCATAGCTTTTGAGATTATTCATGCCATGAATAACATGAGGAATGGGCGAAGGGGAGATATGTCAGAGTAGATTGGAGTTATCTCGAACGTATCCTCCTCAAGTTGGGTTTCTCATATAAATGGGTGGGTTGGATGATGATGTGCGTTCAATCCATGACGTACTCGGTTCAAGTTAATGAAGATGTTATAGGCCCAGTTATTCCGGGAAGGGGTTTTAGACAGGGCAATCCACTCTCGCCCTATCTATTCATTTTGTGTACGGAAGGGCTTTTGGCAGCAATGAATCATGTTTGTGCTACCTCCGTGATCTATGGGAATAAAGTATGTAGAGCAACGCCGACGTTTAGTCCCTTGCTTTTTGCTGATGACTCGTTACTATTCGGTAGGTCAACACCGGAGGAATGCAATGCACTTAAGCAAGTACTCGATGATTATGAAAGGGTGTCTCATCAGGTATTTAATTATGCGAAATCGGGTATCTACTCTAGTAAGAATGTGAGTGAGGATCGGCAGAATGAGTTAAAGAATATCTTGGGGGTCCAAAATCCGCTAAACACTGGAAGATATTTGGGTTTACCTTCTCTGGTTGGACGTTCGAAAAAAGAGATATTTTCTTATATCAAAGATAAACTTTGGAGGATATTGCAAGGTTGGAGGAATAGGAAGTTATCTAAGGCGGGGAAAAGAGATTCTTATTAAGTCCGCAGCTCAGGCGATCCCAACATATTGCATGTCTATGTTTTTGCTCCCTTCGACCTTGCTCGATGAACTTCATGTCATGATGAACAAGTTCTGGTGGGGTAGCAGCGCTGATGAAGTTATGGGATAAATTGGATGAGATGGGAGAAGTTATGTGTACGTAAAAGCGTTGGAGGGAGAGGGTTTCGGGATCTTCATTTGTTTAATATTGCCCCTTTAGGCAAGATGGTATGGAGGCTCATTAAAGACGTCAATGCACTTGTTTGTTGAATCCTTTGTGCAAAATATTTCTCTCGAGGTGACTTCCTCACTATTCGTCTTGGGGGGAATCTGAGTTACACATGAACAAGTATCCATGCATGCCAGAATCTAATTAGGGGTGGAGTTCGGTGGAAAATAGGGGATGGAAGCGGAATTTCAGTGTGGGGACAGCCATGGTTAAAAGATGATGTTAATTTTTTCATACGTTTTGCATGTCGCTGGCTTTGATGATATACGAGTTCAAGAGCTTTGGTTGGCGGAAAATCGTACGTGGGACGTTGAGCAGCTTGAGGCTCTGCTAACGCCTGATGATGCTAGGAGAGTGTTAAAGACGGCATTGTTGGGGAATTAATTGCCCGGATCTATTCGAGATGAATATTTAAATACAAATTTAATTCTAACAATTATTACTAGCATGAATTAATCCTATATTAATTCAAATAATAATCCAACAACAAATCATACATATAAACAAGCCACATAAATCCTACGCATGCGGAATTGCTAGGAGTTTACGTGAACTAACCTCTCGGAGTGACAACCGTTGAGAAGATGGATATCCGTTCACACGAACAAACCCAAAGAGTCTTCTCAAGTATTCCCTCGTCCTTGTTCAATAATTCGGTGGTAGGATGCTCACGAACAATTTAACAAAATGGAAAAATAAAATTATGTTGCAACACCTTTGTGGATTTCTAATTTTTCCAACGCATGAAATTGCATCTGGGATGAAACATTCACCCCTATTTATAATAAGGGGGTTGGACGTTTTTTAGTGTAGGAATAAAGATGGAAAAATCTTTTTCTTGATCTCCAAGAAATCTTGAATATATCTCATATATTATTTTCTTCATAATTAAAATATTCCATATAAATCCCACCTCCTTATACTTATGGATTTTCGAAAAATATGAGTAGTAGGAATCCAAAATTTGGATTTTCTTGAATTTTATGAGATATTCTTGTATTCCAATAATACATATCTTCCATAATATCCTTTCAAGAAAATCAAGAAAATCTTTCTTCTCCTTATTTTTCATGATTTTCGAAAATTTGCTTAATAAATAACCAAGTGGGAAATTTCTTGAATTTAATGAGATAATCTTGTATTCCAAGAATACTTATCTACATTCCATAACAAAATTCAAATAAAATCTTTCTCCCTCTTCTATTTATTATTTTCGAAAAAAAATAGGAAAAAATAGGCAACAATAATTTATTTTATTTCAAACACCTTATTCAGTTATTGGACTTTATCTTTGGGCTACTTGAGGGGCATTTAGGAGAATTAAGATTGGACCTTCCAATGGACCTTGAATTATCAATATTGAGCCACAATATTATTCAAGCCCATAAATATTAATTAATCCCACTACATAATTAATATTGCACTATCCATCTTAACCCATAATACTGATAATATGGCTCCCGGTTATTATTTCCCGTGTTTAAGATTATCCAGTCCATTAATTAATTTAAGCCACTGGAATAGCTCCACATTAATTAATATCTTTTTCCTTGGAGTAAGGTCAACTCAACATTATTATCCATACCGGAAACTAATTCCACTTGCAAGATTTGGTTTGATAAAACTCTGAGCCCACCAAGGGGACAAATCAAGCAAGACGTACTTGCATACGATTCTCCGTATTAAATCTTAACAATCGTCATGTAACTAATAATATTGCCCAAGATATAAGGAATTGAATCACATTGATTCTCTACCCATCATAAGTCAAAACAATAGTTATTAATTCCACACGATCCTATTTAAGGGACGGGGATTAAGAAATAACTAACTAATGTGGTCTAATTTTTCTATATTCAGCACTGAAGAATTTATCCTCTTGTAGGTCTTATTCAGCGTATCATAATGCACTAGTGCAATCTCTTGGTCAAGACAAACTAATATGAGCTTTACACTTCAACCTATAACGATGGATTGTTCATTTCCATCTGGGTTGTGAATTATGTACTTTTGGTTACAAGGGACTGTTAATTTAATCTTCTGTGATCTGGTATCACTAAATTAACTACAATGTAACAGGTACTATTTATTGAACAGTTATGCAGTAAATATATATAACATTCAATCATATTTAAAGCAACAGTGATAAATAATTTATTTCAGCAAATAAGACAGAAATTCAGTTTGGTTATACAAAGTAAAAGCATACTTTTCAGTATAACCTCAACAATCTCCCACTTATACTCAAAGTCTGCTTTTAAGTATACTACAGCACGTCTCGTGTCAGTTCTACGTGACATCTAATGTCACCTACACAAACTTAATAATATATCTCCCACTTATACTCAAAACGGATTGGCAACAGTCTTGACACTCATTCTTTCCACTTGTCTCTCGAATGTATTCTGAGGCAGACCCTTTGTGAATGGATCTGCTAGGTTGTCCTCTGACGCGATCTTTGCCACCTCTATATCTTCACCGGGGACCAAGTCCGATGACTCTCCTATCCCCATGAATCTCTCGGGCTGTCTAACAACCCTCCCACTACGACGAGGTTCCGGTTGTGTAAGTGTGTCGCTTCGTATGTCAACTTGTATTGTTGGCATTGAGGTAAGCCCTCTTAGCTCATCTAAGGTAATCTCACGTCTGGGCTTTCTATCGTTCATATAGTCCTCTTCCAAAAATCTAAAGTGCGTACTGATTACCACCTTTTGATCTTCGGGACTATAGAACATGCACCCTTTCGTTCCCTTGGGGTACCTTATAAACAACCTTAATTCTAATTGTGGATCCAATTTATTGGCTTCCTTGTCCAACACCTATGTCGGACACCCAAATTTTCATGTGTCTTAAACTGGGCTTGCGCCCGGGCCACAACTCTTTAGGGGGTTTGGGAACCGATTTGGATGGCACCAGGTTTAGAATGTAAGCCATTGTTTCCAAGGCGTGACCCCAAAACGATTTGGGTAGATCCGCATAACTCATCATCGATCTGAACATTTCTAAAAGAGTTTTGTTTTTTCGTTCTGCAACCTCTTTTTTTTGAGGGGTTCCGGGTGCAGTCAATTGGGATACAATCCCTTCATCTGACAAGTAGTCCAAGAATTCATCGCTGAGGTATTCACCTCCACGATCAGATTGTAGAGACTTGATACGTTTTTCCCCATGATTCTCTGCTTGAGCCTTAAATTCCTTGAATTTATCAAAGGTCTCAGATTTATGCTTCATAAGGTAAATGTATCCATATCTTGAGTAATCATCGATAAAGTAACGAAATACTCATAACCTCCTCTTGCTTTGATCGACATTGGACCACATACGTCAGTGTGAACAATTTCTAACACTTCTTTGGCTCTATTCCCCTTGGCTCTGAATGCCCTCTTGGTCATTTTACCCTCCAATCATGATTCGCAGGTTGGAAATGGTTCAACCCGGAGTGACTCCAATGAACCATCTTGGACCAACCTTTGAATCCTTTTTGGATTAATATGACCGATTTTTAGATGCCATAGAAGTGTTTCGTTCATATATGTTGACCGTTTTCTTTTATTACTTGAAACAATTGATGTGTTCTAGGATGCATTTCGTGAGTGGTGTGCACAGTAATTGTGCAGAGATTATTCAAAAATGTTCCATGACAGATAAACTCATTATCCAGAGCAATGGTAACAACTTTATTAAAAGTAATCGAATATCCATCAAGAAAAAGTTTAGAAACCGAAATTAAATTCTCTCTAAAACTGGGAACGTAAAGAACATCTCTCAAAATTAAAACTTTGTCTTCAAAAGACAACTACACTTCTCCCACTATTTTAGCTGCCACTCTCGTAGCATCGCCCAGTGTGATGAGGATCTCACTCCCACTAAGTTGTCGGGTCCGCTTGAACCCCTGTAAAGTGAAACAAACATGATCAGTGCATCTCGTATCCACTACCCATAAATGGGAAGCATACGCCGCTTGGGTTTGGAACAGGCAGACCTCCAATGTCCTTTCTCACCGCAGTTAAAACATTTCCCCTTAGCTGACTTCTTCACTACTCCATCTCCCTTCACCTTTCCTTTGCCCTTGGCAACGCTTGAGTTCACTTGCTTTTGGCCTTTTTACCTTATTCTTTTTCTTACCACCCTTTGGCCTAAAAGAAGAAGAAGGACTGTTTGCCATCAAGGCTTGGCTCTGTTGCCCCAATATCGCCTCTGCCGAGACCAAAGCTTATAACAGATCAAGCAACGTGAACTTCTGATTGTTCATTTGGTAGTTCAGCCTGAACTATTCAAAACTTTTCGGCAGAGAGTGGAGTATGAAATTGATTTGGGTCTCGATGTCATATTCAGCGCCAAGTACCTCAAGCTTATTGATGTGAGCTATCATCTGGAGAACGTGCTCCCTTACGGGCGTTCCCTCCACCATTTTCATAGAGAGCATGTCCCTCATGGTGATCTGACGAGCCACACGGTTCTGATGTTGGAACATCGCTTTAAGACTTGTCATGATGTCTACAGTAGTTTCAAAATGTTGATGCTGATGTTGCAACACATCTGACATAGAAGCCATCATGGTGCACTTAACCATCTCATTTGACCGCTCCCAGTCAGCATAATCTTTCTTATCCGTTTTCGTGGACTCATCAGTTGGCTTTTCGGGCTTTAGGACAGTAAGAACCCAATTATGATGTTGTGTAGTAAGGACGATACTAAGTTTTCAATTCCAATCAACGAAGTTTTCACCAGTAAGCAAATTATCTTTAAGTATATTAAACAGTGGATTAAAAGGTTGCGACATGTTGAACTGAAAATAAACAACGATTGTATAAATACAAAATTATCACATAATTCGATCACATGAATCATATTAAAATCTCCAAAAATATGAACATGCATCAGCCAACATCTCAAAATAGTTTAAATAAGCCACGTGGGGTGGGTCATTATTTAAACACATTCAAGCAGGTTACAAACAAGAAAACAATTACAAACCTTTAATGTCCAAATTAATAGTTGGCTCCTACTTGACCAATATAAAATTGACTGGGACTTCGGGGAAGTATATGCATATCAATTTTATACCTAAGTAATAACCATGATTAAATATGGAATTATTATTTCATTTTGAACGACCCTCGTGGGGAGGATCATCGTCACCACTGATAATAATTCACAATCATCCTTACGGAATTCATTCATGTGAAAACTATCTTTTGGCCGTCCCGTGGGGGGAATTTCTCCAAAAGAATTCACAAATAAATAAATCATGGAAGTCAAAATTAATTCAATTTTATTATCCAGAATAAAATTGTCAATTAATTATTTTAACGCATACTTAGTAATTTTCGAAAGTGAGATTTTTCAAAATAATTTCTCATGCATCGCATATTCAAACAAATTAAATAAGCACGAAAAATAAAGCAAACATCAAAACAAAAAATTAAACACATTGGACACATATATCCAATTGTGACGGTTAATTTTTGTTATGTTTTGATCTTGAGAAATCGTCTTCATAACCTTAATAATTCGTCTCGAAAAGCTCCCACTCGAACACAACAAATTCTTTAAAACGTCCTCCGTCTAGGTTCGAGACGATATCCGGCATTGGGTAGCTCACGACCCGGAACGCGTATCCGCTTGCACCAAGGGGCACGCCCACATCCAAAACCGGCCATCCCCACCCGTCGCTCGGCAACACTCGGCAGGGGTCGGATACACCCGCGCGCACCCATCGCCCAAGATCCCTCAGCCACCAGCTCCTGCGCGCATGCGTCCACGCGCGCATCTCGTGCGCATCCAGCCGACAGCCTCCGCGCGCGCCCCCATCTCCACGCGCGCCTCAATGTTCGCCCGTGCACGTCCGCGTCCGCATCCTCGCGCGCCCTTGCGCATTCTGGCCAAGTTCCGCCCGACGCTCGACCACGCCTGGGCTTGTGCCCGGGTGCACCGAGTGCTTCTCGGCCAGCCTTGTACGCGGCCGTCTAGCACTTCGTGCTTTGGCTCACATACGTCCGGGCACTTGGTCGCCTGTTTTTAATTCTTCGTCTTCGTTCCCGATCCGGTTATAATTTATTTACAAAAAATAAATAAACCTAGATCTAGACTAGTCTATTACATTGAACGAATCAAATAAATTCTAATCTACTCGTGGATTTTCTCACGAGGCAAAACGAATTCGAACGAATCGAATTAAAAACCACAATTTATATGCATGCATAAATAAACATTCATCAAATACCATGACAATTGGATACCTGTAAAAAAGATCTAGTAATTCTACTATCCAATATCAAATTTAATGAAAAGTGAATTAAATTACAATTTACAATTCAGAGCCCGAAACCGAGGCTCTAATACCAGTTGTTGGGGAATTAATTGTCCGGATCTATTTGGGATGAATATTTAAATATAAATTTAATTCTAACAATTATTACTAGCATGAATTAATCCTATATTAATTCAAATAATAATCCAAAAACAAATCATGCATATAAACAAGTCACATAAATCCTACGCATGCGGAATTGCTAGGAGTTTACGTGAACTAACCTCTCGGAGTGACAACCATTGAGAAGATGGATACTCGTTCACACGAACAAACCCAAAGAACCTTCTCAAGTATTCCCTCGTCCTTGTTCAATAATCCAGTGGTATGATGCTCACAAACAATTTAACAAAAGGGAAAAATAAAATTATGTTGCACCACCTTTGTGGATTTCTAATTTTTCCAACACATGGAATTGCATCTGGGATGAAACATTCATCCCCTATTTATAATAAGGGGGTTGGACGATTTTTAGTGTAGGAATAAAGATGGAAAAATCTTTTTCTTGATCTCCAAGAAATCTTGAATATATCTCATATATTATTTTCTCCATAATTAAAATATTCCATAAAAATCTCATCTCCTTATACTAATGGATTTTCGAAAAATATGAGGAGTAGGAATCCAAGATTTGGATCTTCTTGAATTTTATGAGATATTCTTGTAGTCCAATAATGCATATCTTCCATAATATATTTTCTAGAAAATCAAGAAAATCTTTTCTCTCCTTATTTTTCATGATTTTAAAAAAATTGCTTAATAAATAACCAAGTGGGAGATTTCTTGAATTTAATGAGATAATATTGTATTTCAAGAATACTTATCTCCATTTTATAACAAAATTCAAAGAAAATCTTTCTCCCTCTTCTATTTATTATTTTCGAAAAAAATAGGAAAAAATAGGCAACAATAATTTAATTTATTTCAAACACCTTATTCAGTTATTGGACTTTATCTGTGAGCTACTTGAGGGGCCTTTAGGAGAATTAATATTGGACCTTCCAATGGACCTTGAATTATCAATATTGAGCCACAATATTATTCAAGCTCATAAATATTAATTAGTCCCACTACATAATTAATATTGCACTATCCATCTTAACCCATATTACTGTTAATATGACTCCTAGTTATTATTTCCCATGTTTAAGATTATCCAGTCCATTAATTAATTTAAGCCACTGAAATAGCTCCACATTAATTAAAATCTTTTTCCTTGGAGTAAGGTCAGCTCAACATTATTATCCATATCGGAAACTAATTCCACTTGCAATATTTGGTATGATAAAACTTCTGAGCCCACAAAGGGGACAAATCAAGCAAGACGTACTTGCACACGATTCTCCGTATTAAATCTTAGCAATCGTCATGTAACTAATAATATTGCCCATGATACAAGGTATTGAATCACATTGATTCTCTACCCATTATAAGTCAAAGCAATAGTTATTAATTCCACACGATCCTATTTAAGGGATGGGGATTAAGAAATAACTAACCACTGAGGTCTAATTCTTCTATATTCAGCACTGAAGAATTTATCCCCCTGTAGGTCCTATTCAGCGCATCATAATGCACTAGTGTAATCTCTTGGTCAAGTCAAGCTAATCTGAGCTTTACACTTCAACCTTTCACGATGGATTGTTCATTTCCATCTGGGTTGTGAATTATGTACTTTTGGTTACAAGGGACTGTTAATTTAATCTTCTGTGATCTGGTATCACTAAATTAACTACAATGTAACATGTATTATTTATTGAACAGTTATGCAGTAAATATATATAACATTCAATCATATTTAAAGCAACAATGATAAATAATTTATTTCAGCAAATAAGACAGAAATTCAGTTTGGTTATACAAAGTAAAAGCATACTTTCCAGTATAACCCCAACAGGCATTGTCGCCCAGGTGCCACAGACGGACTGACATGGCAGTTTGAGAGGAGCCGTAATTATACGATGAAGTCTGGATACTGTCGAGCAGACTCGTTGGTTTTTGATCGGAGTTTGGAGGTGGAAGGTCGGTGGAACCTTCTGTGGAGTTTGAAAGTTCCGTCGAGGGTCCGAGATTGCTTATGGCGCATGGGAAGGGATTGCCTCCCTCATAAGGTTAATCTCTTCCCTAAAAAAATGGTGGATGATAAATGGTGTGTCTTTTGTGGCACACAAGTGGAAGATACTTGGCATATTTTTTTCAATTGCCGTTTTGCACTCGATTGTTGGGACAGAGCAGGGTTGAGACCTAAGCTTGAGGCTGTCATTACGAATGCAGAGATTTTTTTTGATGTTATGTTTGGGATGTTGGGAGATAACGAGAGAAACACTACTGCTATCTTAGCAATGGTTACATGGCAAATATGGAATGAGAGGAACTCTCTTGTGTGGGATGGTACTTATAAGTCCCCAACAGATATTGTCTATGCTTCGGCTTCGCTATTGTTGAAATGGGTCCAGGCGCAAGCTCATAGTGTGTCTATTCCGGGAATGATGACGACTTCTTTTTCTCGGTGCAAGTCTTGGCACCCTCTGCCGAGTGGTATGTCTAAGATCAATACAGATGGCACATTCTTCATGGACGACTGTTGGGAAATTTGTAGTTTTGATGGAAGTTCCAAAACAGTTGTAATAGGACCAGTCGAACCTGTTAGTCGACTGATGATGATAGGAGACCAGCTAAACTTGTTAGACAGCTGATGTATTAGACTAGGTCACATATTGAGGGGGAACTCAATATGTATAGGTTCAGATCAGAAGTGAAGATCAGAAACGAAGATCAGAAGTGAAGATTAGAAACTAAGATCAGAAGCGAAGAACAGAAGACCTGTAGAAGAACATCAGCAGAGTCGATTGGTTGAAGCTAAGACAATCTCATCAGAAGATTCAAGTTTACTGATCAGTTGTATACTGATCAGATGGAGCTAAGTCAGAAATATGATAAACATATCTACTTATCATATACATACTAGTGTCATCAGACCAGAAGAATGTTAAACTGTTGGCTTTACAAGGCGTCGATTAAGTGTACTTGTTAGCCACTAAGAATTCGACACGTATGTATGGATCTAACTATGCAGGATATGGCTTATCGGCCCAAACGGCTAGAAATGACAAAATTGCACGAAGATGACATTACCTTTCTGAGCACGTTAATTCAAGCCTGTAAGCTACCTAAAATAGACCGAAATTCGAATTGCTCTCCAACGGCTAGTTCGATTTCATGCCTATGAATATGGGATCAAACCTTCATAGTAAGGTTACGGAAATAATCATCAAGCTCAAGCACTAGCATATTTCCGCACGAAGAACACAAACTCAAGATTTACTCTTAAGTGTTCATCCCATTGTTTTTAGCATAGAATACTTATTCTCAAGCCTTAGGCTTCATAGAAGATAGGATAGTATTCCAGTTGGAACATCACAAATCTTACCCAAACAAAAGTTAGGTTAAGTTTGTTATATCAAGATTTAAGTCTAGGGTTTCTAGATCTGATTTCTAGGATTGGTTGGGTGAGAACTCGTGAAACATCTGTTGGTTGTACTGAGTTGGACTAACACATTAAACTAAGTCCAGTTGGTTAAGTTGGTGCCCCTGCTGATAGGGAAGAGTGGACGTAGGACAAGTTGTCTGAACCACTATAAATCTTTGTGCCTTTATTTTGCTTTACACTTATATGCACACTACTCTTTGTTATCTGCATGCATATTCTGTACCTGGATCAGACTACCATCAAGCTTCTGATCTGATCAGTTTGATATCTTTGTCATCTGATCTGAACCAGATTGGTCAGAATCATTGTTTTAGTAAAACTGGTTTTCACACGGGTTAACTAATCTTCCGCACCATCAGTTAAACTAATAGACGCCGAACTGATCTATTTGATAGATCAGTAAGTCGGATATCAGTTCATACTGGTTCACACCGCACTCTGATCAGGCATACTTGCTTCACACCTGATTCACAAAAAAGTTTTGGAAGTTTATTCACCCCTCCCCTCTAGACTTTCACCCTCACTGAAACCCGTTCGGGACCTACAAGTGGTATCAGAGCAGTGGTTCTTCCGACCACTGGCTTTAAATATCATCGGTTCTTGAGGAAGAACCTTTGTGGTCACTTGAACTGATCTTTGAAAACCATTTTTAAAACTCAATACTTTTCAAAATCACCACAAGCATTGATAACACTTCAGGTATGCATCATAATTTACCCATGTTTTCTGTTGATGAGTATGCAGATTGATCTATCGACATGAGAGACCATCTGGGAGTGATAAGCAACAGAATGGATGAGATTCTTGAGATATGACCGATTATCATTTATCACTATAACCCAGCTGAAGCAGGAGAACGAGATCCTACTCAACCAGTTGGAGCAAGAATCAGAAAGAGTCCCTGCAGATGAGAGGAAATTGTCTAATCTGGATTCCGTTGCTAGACATCTCATCATGAAAACTATGGATGCTACTACATGAGAGAAAGTGAAGTACCTGAAGACAGCTAAGGAAGTTTGGGATACACTTGCTGAAATCTACAGAGGAAATGAACAGATTAAGGACAGCAGATTGCAAGCTGAGCTGGTGGTATTTGAGAAACTCAAGATGCTACCAAATGAAACAGTTGATCAATTTGATGGAAGGATCACTCGAGGAATCAACCGACTTCGTGATCTAGGACGTGTAATGTCAAATAAGGATATCAACTACAAGATTCTCAGATCATTGACCTAGAAATGGGATACAAAGATGACCGTGATTAAGGATTGTCAAGATATTACTACCATGAAGCAAAATGATCTAATCTTCAGTTTAAAAGCCCATGAGTTCGACTTGATTGAGAGAGGACAAGGATCAGATGATGTCCCTGCTGAAGCTGCTGCAAACTCAACTAAATCTGTTGTATTTCAGGCAACCAGTAGCAGTTCACGAATTGTTGAACCAGTTGGAAACATCATCAGCCAGGCCGAACATTGCACTACTAACGAGAAAACGTGAAAGAATAAATGTTCAGATGGGCAAGTACAGAAAGTTCTATGACAACTATCGACGAAGCAGAGTAAGAGATCGAAGATTTCTGACAAGAAAATAGAGGTTTTCACGAAATCTTCTAAGACCGTTCAAGATCTGAACAACTATTTTCGTACGCCAATTGATAAGAAGGGAATTGGGCATGAGAACCCTTCTGGATCCTCAAAAGCCCCGTCTGATTCACATCAGAAAAGTGTAACCAAACGAGTTTCGATCAAGATACACTAAAAGCCAAATCAGATCGGATAAAGGGAAAAGGATGAGTGACCGGGCAAAGGCGAAGTGCCGGATCGGAAAGGAACATAAATGGACCCTAATCGATCGATCATCACCGAGGAATCAAAAGAAGAATCTTGTTCTTACGAAGAGACCCTCGCCCAAATCGCCAGAGTAGATCTCGATCTGGACCATCTCGTGAGGACAAGATGCAAATTGAAGTCAACTCAATCCAAGTTGCCTAACAAGCAAGCTAAGGGTAAACTGCTAAGACCATCTATACCAGAAAGATATGAATCTTTTAATGGTAGCAATCGCATTCTACCCCTTATAATCGTAAACCTAGATCGCCGCTTTTGAGCCCCACTGGATTAAAAGAAGACAAGTATCAATGAAAAATCCCAAGTCTTCTGATTCATCCAAGGCTCACACTAATAATCATACTGATCAGATTTCATATGAAGAAACGTATGATTATGTAGATATTTATGGGAGACAAATCAAGCCTTCTGTGTTCAACAAAGGTGGCAGATTTGTTTGGATCCCGAAAGGTACTTCTAACCTCCCAGGACCCAATTCTACTGGGGTACCTAAAATCTGATTTGCTCGCAGGTTCGAGTGGGACTGGCTAATAAAGGAGGTGTACAAGCAACTATCTGGTACATAGATAGTGGATGTTCAAGGCATATGACTGGAAGTCAACATCTCCTCAGCAATTACATTGAGAAACCAGGCCCACGAGTTCTCTTTGGGGACGACAACTTTGGTTTTACCTGAGGAGTTGGAACCTTAGTGAACGATGATGTACAGGTTACAGGTGTTTCATACGTTGACAACTTAAGGCACAACCTGTTATTTGTATCTCAGTTCTGCGACAACAGATTTATTGTTGAGTTCTCATCAGATCAATGCATAATCAGAAATCGAGTGACTCAACAGATTTTTCTAACTGGCTCCAGAAAAGGAACGATTTATACAGCAGATTGGGACAGTTGTCCAAGAAATGCATGCTTGATTGTTAAGAGTTCAAAGAGCTCCAGTTGGCTCTGGCACAAGAGAATGAGCCATCTGAACTTCAAAACTCTTAACAAGATAGCAAGGATGTCCTTGGTTGAAGGTCTCCCGAATGAAGTATTCTCTAAAGATCAGACATGTGTCTCATGTCAGAAGGGAAAACAAGTAAAAGCTTCATTCAAAGGGATACCTTCTCCTCCATCCAGCAGAGTACTGCAACTGCTCCATATGGATCTATTTGGACTAGTTACGCCTCTAGTTTCAGTGGATGCAAATACACTCTGGTGGTCGTGGATGATTATTCCAAGTTCACCTGGGTTGTTTTCTTGTATAAGAAGAGTGAAACTACAACAAAGTTACCTGAACTTCTCAAAAAGATTCAGAATGAGAAGGGTCTCAGCATAGTGAAAATCAGATCAGATAAAGGTACACAATTCTTGAACCAATTTATATCTGATTTTTGCTCTGAGTTTGGTATACAACATGAGACATCAGCTACCAGAACACCACAATAAAATGGCGTAGCAGAAAGAAGAAACATAACTCTTAAAGAAGCTGCACGCACCATGTTAGCTGAGCATGCAACACAAAGCCGTTTCTGGGAAGAAGCTATCAATATTGCATGTCACACGCAGAACATATGTTCTCTGACTAAGATTCACTTTAAAACACCTTATGAACTGTGGAAGGGCAAAAAACCTCGTGTTTCCTACTTTCATGTGTTCGGGTGCAAGTGTTTCATACAGAACAATGGGAAGAGTCAGTTGAGAAGCTTCGATGCCAAGTCAGATGAGGGTATATTCTTAGGATATTCCTCAACTAGCAAGGCATTTAGAGTCTTCAACGAACGAACCCTAGTTGTGGAAGTAACACCTCATGTGGTCTTTGATGAGTCAACATCTGATCAAGAGATATCTGCCGCAGAACAAGATGTACCAGACAAACCAGATTCACTGAAAATGGATCAGTTGAGGCTCAAAGGAAAGGATCCAAAATACGTCACTGTATATGTTCCTAACTTTGACCTTGACGATTCACCAGGTCAGTCAGACCCCAAGGTACGTACAACTGTCAGTGAAGAAGCTGGTACAACTGAGACAGTAACAACTGAACCATCTGGTTCAGGGGGAACACCTGATGTTCCGGCGGACAGACTTCAGCACATGATGAGTCCAACATCAGCTGAGATATGTCCATGCCAAGTGGATCCTACTCAAGTACCTCTCCCAGTCTCTAGTGATGAATCTTTATCAGAAGAGGATAATATTCTCCAAACTGATGATAATCAGGATAGAAGGACCTGGATAACCACTCATCCAACTGATCTGATCATCGGAGACCCATATGATAGAGTCAAAACTAGACATCAGATTGGTGAAAGTGCAATGTATTGTTGTTATCTGTCTTTGAAGGAACCACTCACAGTTGAAGAAGCTCTTCAAGATGCAAGCTGGATTCTAGCCATGCAAGAAGAACTAGAACAGTTTGAGAGAAATCAAGTTTGGGAACTTGTAGACAGACCAACTCATCAAGATGTGATTGGTACTAAGTGGGTCTTCAAGAACAAGAAGGATGAGCACAATGTGATAACCGAAATAAGGCAAGACTAGTTGCTAAGGGATATTCACAATCAGAAGGGATTGATTATGATAAAACCTTTTCACCAGTCGCTTGGCTGGAAGCCATTCGGTTGTTTCTGGCTTATGCAGCTCATAGGGGATTTACTGTGTATCAGATGGATGTAAAGAGTGCATTCTTAAACGGGGTACTAGCTGAGGAAGTTTATGTTGAACAACCTCCTGGCTTTGAAATGAGCAACCAAGTGTACCGTTTAAGAAAAGCTCTTTATGGACTGAAACAGGCTCCTAGAGCGTGGTATGATACACTATCCCAGTTCTTGACGGAAAATGGTTTTACCAAGGGCTTGATTGATAGGACCTTGTTCAGAATTAAAGACGGTGAAGATATTCTGATGGTTCAGATCTATGTGGACGATATAATCTTTGGTTCTCCGAATCAGAAATTATGCGAGAAATTTAGTAAACTAATGCAAGGGAAATTTGAGATGTCCATGATGGGTCTATTGAGCTACTTTCTAGGTCTTCAAATCAAACAAGCTCACACAGGGATCTTCATCTGCCAGGCAAAGTACACAAGGAATCTGTTGGCTAAGAATGGTGTTCAAAATTGCAAGGAAGCCAAAATTCAAATGATGACTTCTTTCAAAATGGATCCAGATGAAGTAGGTAAGTGTTGGGATTATACTAGAAAGTATGCTTTTTACTTTAATCAAAACTGAATTTCGGACTTATTTACTGAAATAAATTGTTTATCACTGATGCTTTAAATATTATCGAATGTTACATATATTTACTGCATAACTGTTCAATAAGTCGTACGTGTTACATTGTAGTTAATTTAGTGATACCAGATCACGAAGATTAAATTAACAAATCCCTTGTAACTAAAAAAGTATGTCATTCACGACCTAGATGGAAATGAACAACCCATCGCGAAAAGGTTGAAGTGTAAGGCTCGATTTGGCTTGTCTTGACCAAGAGATTACACTAGTGCATGGTGATGCAATTGAATAGGACCTCTGAGGAGGATAAATTTTTTGAAATCGAACAAGGAAGAATCAGACCTCAGTGGTTCGTTATTTCTTAATCTTCTTTCCTTAAATAGGATCACGTAGGATTGGTAACTATTGCTTTGACTTATCATGGGTAGCGAATCAACGAGATTCAATACTTTTTATCTTGGGCAATATTATTAGTCACATGTGATTGCTAAGATTTAATCTGAAGAATCGTGTGCAAAAACGCTTGTTTTGATTTCCCTTGGGAGGTTCATAAGCTTTATCATATCAAATCTTGCAAGTGGAATTAGTTTCCGGTATGGATAATAATGTTGAACCGTTCCTTGACCAAGGAAAAAAGATATTAATTAATGTAAAGTTATTTCAGTGGCTTGAATTAATTAATGGGCTAGATAATCATAAACATGAGAAATAATAACCGGGAGCCATATTGACTGTATTATGGGTTAAGATGGATAGTGCAATATTAATTATGTAGTGGGATTAATTAATATTTATGGGCTTGAATAATATTGTGGCTCAATATTAGATTTTCAAGGTCCATTAGAAGGTCCAATCTTAATTCTCCTAAAGGCCCCCTAAGTAGCCCAACATATAGTCCATTAACTGAAAAAAGGTGATTAAAATAAAATAAATATTATTGCTTATTTTTCCCTATTAATTTCGAAAATTATGGATAAGTTGGGAGAAAGATTTTCTTTGAATTTTGTTATGGAATGAAGATATGTATTCTTGGAATACAAGATTATCTCATTAAATTCAAGAAATCTCCCACTTGGTTATCTATAATAAAGATTTCAAAAATTTTGAAATATAGTGGGCAAGAAAGATTTTCTTGATTTTCTTGAAAAGATATTATGGAAGATATGTATTTCTTGAAATACAAGAATATCTCATAAATTCAAGAAGATCCAAATCTTGGATTCTTGGTACCCTATATTTTCGAAAATTACCATAATAAAAGAGTAGGTGGGATTTTATGGAATATTATAATTATGGGAGAAAGAATATAGGAGATATATTCAAGATTTCTTGGAGATCAAGAATAGATTTTCCCACATTATTTTTGGCCTAAAAATTCGACCTCCTTATGCTCTATAAATAGGGGATGATTCTTTCATTCCCAAGTACAATTCCATGTGCTGGAAAAATTAGTAAATCCACAAAGGTGGTGCAACATAATTTATTTTCCTTTTGTTAAATCGTTCACAAGTGTCCTTCCACCGGATAGTCGAACGAGGGCTATGGGAATACTTGGGAAGTTCTTTTGGTTAGTCTAATATGCCAGATCACTGCCATCCCAAGAGATACGTTCACGTAAACTCGTAGAATTCCGCATGCGTAGGTTTTACGGGAATTATTATATGCATGATATGTTGTTGGATTATTATTTGAATTAATATAGGATTAATTCATGCTAGTAATAATTATAAGAATTAAATTTGTATTTAAAAATCACCCCGAATAGATCTGTGCAACTTATTTTCCAACAACTTGTATCAGAGCCACGGTTTCGGGCTCTGAATTTTTTAAATTGTAATTTAATTCGCTGACATTAAATTTAAAATTGGATAGTAGAATTGCTAGATCTGTTTTGCAGGTATCCAATTGTCATGGAATTTAATGTGTTTATTTATGCATGCATATAAATTGTGGTTTTTTAATTCGATTCGTTCGGATTCATTTTGCCTCGTGAGAAAATCCACGAGTAGATTAGGATTTGTTTGATTTGATCAATGTAATAGACTAGTCTAGATCTAGGTTTATTTATTTTTTGTAAATAAATTATAACCGGATCGAAAACGAGGATGGAGACGAAGAATTAAAGGACAAAATCCAGAATCGGGCGTGCGTGGCGTGCGTCGCATTTAAACGTCTGAAATGGAGGCACACGACGACGCGACCAGCACGACGCCGGCGGGCGAGGCCGAGGGCCGAGCGACGACGCGAGATCTGGCCGCAAGACGGGCGGGCGCTAAGCGCTTCGGCACCCGGCGTGAGCGGACTAAGCGGACGGAGGCGGATGCGGCACGCTGAGGAAAGTCTTGTGGTGCCGAGAACCACCAGGCAGGAACGAAATGGGGGAAGCGTCTTGGCGTCTTGATTCTTGTGGCGTCGCTAAACCGAGTCATCGGACCCCTCGAGGCGTCTTGAGGCGCGGATGGGCGATGTACGGGCGGTGTTGCCGAGGGTGAACTCCGGCAAGTGGCGATCGGATCTTGGCGTGCATCCATTTGTGAATTTGCTTGGCGTGGCGTTTCGAGATGGAGTATCTTTTCGAGACGATCGAGTGGGAGAAATTCAAGACGGTGTTTCTTCAAGATAAAGCCAAGAAAAATCAAACCATGACAATTGGATAATTTGTGCCCAATATGTTTATTTTTCTGTTTTGCTTGATTTATTTTGTGCTATCTTATGCTTTATTTAATTTGTTTAAATGTGTTTGCATGAGAGTTGCCCAAATGAAAAATCTCATCTTCAAAATTACTAAGTATGTTTAAATAATTAATTGACAATTTTATTCCGGATAATAAAATTGAATTAATTTTGACCTCCATAATTTATTTATTTGTGAATTCTCTTGGAGAAATTCCCCCCACGGGACGGTCAAAAGATAGCTTTCACATGAATGAATTCCAAATGGATGATTGTGGGTTATTACTAGTGGCGACGATGACCCTCCCAAAGAGGCTCGTTCAAAATGAAATAATAATCCTGTATTTAATCATGGTTATTTCTTAGGTATAAAATTGATATGCATATACTATCCCGAAGTCCCTGTCAATTTTATATTGGTCAAGTGGGAGCCAACTATTAATCTGGATATTAAAGGTTTGTAACTGTTCTTGTTTGTAACCTGCTTAAATGTGTTTAAATAATGACCCACCCCACGTGGCTTATTTAAATTGTTTTGAGATGTTGGCTGATGCATGTTCATATTTTTTTGAGATTTTAATGTGATGTATGTGATCAAACCTTGTGATATATTTGTGCTTATGCATATTATTATTTATTTTAGTTCATCATGTCGCAACCTTTTAATCCACTATTCAATATACTTAAAGACTATTTGCTCACTGGAGAAAATTTTGTTGATTGGAATCGAAAACTTACTATTGTCCTCACTGCACAAAGCCATAACTGGGTTCTGACCACACCTAAACCAGAAAAGCCAAAAGATGAGTCCACTAAAACGGTTAAGAAAGAGTATCTTCGTTGGGAGCGGTCTAACTAAATGGCAAAGTGTACCATCTTGCTTTATGTCGATGTGTTGCAACACCAACACCATAACGTTGAGACCACTGCGGAAATCATGACTAGTCTTAAAGCGATGTTTCAACATCAGAACCGTGTGGCTCGTCAGATCACCATGAGGGACTTGCTCTCTATGAAAATGGTGGAGGGAACACCCGTAAGGGAGCACGTTCTCAAGATGATGGCTCACCTTAATAAACTTGAGGTACTTTATTGAATACGATATCGAAAACCCAAATCGATTTAGGTGCTCCCTCTCTGCCGAAAAAGTTTTGAGCGATTCAGTGAACTACCAGATGAATGATCAGAAGTTCTCGATGCCTGATCTATTGCAAGCTTTAGTCTCGGCGGAGGCGATATTGGGGCAAAAGAGCCAAGCCTTGGTGGCAAATGGACCTTCTTCTTCTTCTAGGCCAAGGGGTGGTAAGAACAAGAAAAGGGACAAAGGTCACAAGCAAGTGAACTCAAGTGTTGCCAATGGCAAAGAAAAGGTGAAGAAGGGTAGTGGAGTGAAAAGCAGCCTAAGGGAAAGTGCTTTAACTGCGGTGAAAAAAGACATTGGAGGTTTGCCTGTTCCAACCCCAAAAGGGCCGGAAAGAAAGGTAATTCTCACGCACTAATTGTTGAAACTTGTTTAGCGGCGTATACTTCTCATTCGTGGGTAGTTGATACGGGATCCACTAATCATGTTTGCTTCACGGGTTCAAACTGATCCGACAACTTAGTGGCAGTGAGATCCTCATCACACTGGGCGATGCTACGAGAGTGGCAGCTGAAGCAGTGGGAGAAGTGCACCTGTCTTTTGAAGACAGAGTTCTAATTTTAAGAGATGTTCTTTATGTTCCCAGTTTTAGAAAGAATTCACCTTCAGTTTCTAAAATTCTGTTAATAGACACTTAGTTTCTTCTAATAAGAATGAAATCATTTCTTGAAATGCTGAGTGTATCTGTTATGGGACATTGATGGAAAATCTCTATACAATTAATTCAGGCACACCACTCACTGAAAATGCATCCTATAACACATCAATCAATTTCGAGAAAAGAAAAACATTCATCGACGTGAACGAGACACTTCTTTGGCATCTAAGATTGGGTCATATAAATCCAAAGAGGATCCAAAGGTTGGTGAAAGACGGTTCACTAGAGTTTCTCCAAGTTGAACCAATTCCAACATGCGAATCATGTTTGGAGGGTGAAATGACCAAGAGGGCATTTGGAGCCAAGGGGAATAGAGCCAAAGAAGTGTTAGAGATTGTTCACACAGATGTATGTGGTCTAATGTCAACCAAAGCAAGAGGAGGTTATGAGTATTTTGTCACTTTTATTGATTATTACTCAAGGTACGGTTACATTTTCCTTATGAAGCATAAATCTGAGACCTTTGAGAAATTCAAAGAATTTAAGGCTCAAGCAGAGAATCATAGGGAAAAATGTATCAAGTCTCTACGATCTGATCGTGGAGGCGAATACCTCAGCGATGAGTTTTTGAACTACTTATCTGATGAAGGGATTGCATCCCAGCTCACTGGGTTGCAGAGCGAAGAAACAGAACTCTTTTGGAAATGGTTAGATCTATGATGAGTTATGCGGATCTTCCCAAGTCGTTCTGGGGTCATGCCTTGGAAACAACAGCTTACATTCTGAACTTGGTGCCATCCAAATCGGCTCCCAAAACTCCCAAAGAATTGTGGACCGGGCGCAAGCCTAGTATGAGACACATGAGAATTTGGGGGTGTCCGGCCTAAGTGTTGGACAAGGAAGCCGGAAAATTGGATCCTCGATCAGAATTAAGGTTGTTTGTAGGATACCCCGAGGAAACAAAAGGGTGTATGTTCTATGGTCCCGAAGATCAAAAGGTGGTCATAAGCACCCACTTTAGATTTTTGGAAGAAGACTATATGAACGAAAGAAGACCCAGAAGTGAGATTACCTTAAATGAGCTAAGAGGGCAAACCTCAATGCCAATTGTACTAGATGATATACCAAACGACACACTTTCACAACCGGAACCTCGTCATAGTGGGAGGGTTGTGAGACAGGCCGAGAGATTCATGGGAATAGGAGAGTCCTCGGACTTGATTCCCGGACAAGAAGAATCAGACCCATGGACATATGATGAGGCACTCCAAGACAATGATGCAGATTCTTGGCAAACAACAATGAAAGCAGAAATGGGTTCAATGTTTCATAACAGAGTGTGGGAGTTAGTCGAACCACTTAATGGGGTCAAACCCATTGGATGCAAGTGGGCATATAAGAGAAAAATAGGACCGGACGGGAAGGTTGAAACCTTCAAAGCAAGACTAGTGGCGAAAGGTTATACTCAGAAAGAAGGGATCAATTATGAGGAAACTTTTTCGCCAGTAGCCATGCTCAAGTCTATCCGTATTCTCTTATCGATTGATGCGCATTTCGACTTTGAAATCTGGCAAATGGATGTCAAGACAGCTTTCCTTAGCGGAAGTCTTGATGAAGAGATCTATATGCAACAACCCCAAGGCTTCATTAAAAAATGCCAAGAACACCTAGTTTGTAAGCTCATGAAGTCCATTTACGGACTCAAACAGGCATCCAGAGCTTGGAACCAATGTTTTGATCATTTTATAAAGTCTTATGGGTTCGATCAAAACGAGTTTGAAAGTTGTGTGTACAAAAAACATGTCAGAACTGCATTGGTATTCTTAGTACTATACATAGATGACATTCTGATCATCGGGAACGATGTAAAGGTGTTATCAGATGTAAGGGAATGGCTTTCAAAACAGTTTGATATGAAAGACTTAGGGGAAGCCGGACACATCCTTGGGATCAAGATCACTCGAGATCGCAAGAAAAGGATGATCGGCTTATCGCAAGCTTCATACATAGACACTGTCTTGAAACGTTTCAGCATGCAAGATCCCAAGAAAGGCTTCGACCCTTTCAGACATGGAATCCATCTATCCAAGAAAATGTCCCCTAAGACGCAAAAGGAGATAGATGACATGAAAGGCATTCCTTATGCTTCGGCTGTCGGAAGCCTTATGTATGCAATGTTGTGCACGAGACCGGATATCTGCTTTGCCGTAGGCATGGTGGCAAGATATCAAAGTAATCATGGGAAAAAGCATTGGACGACAGTTAAAAACATTCTGAAGTATCTGGAAAGAACTCGGGATAGAATGTTGATTTATCAGCCAGATAGTCCAATCCTCATCGGCTACAAGGACTCGGATTTCCAATCAGACATAGACTCCAGAAAATCTACCTCCGGTAGTGTGTTTTTCATGGGGGGAGGAGCCGTGACATGGAGAAGCATCAAGCAGAAATGCGTCGCAGATTCTACCATGGAAGTTGAATATGTAGCTGCTTGCGAGGCATGGAAAGAAGTGGTTTGGCTCAAGCACTTCCTAGTGGACTTAGATGTGGTTCCGAATTTGCCCAGCAGAATCACTGTTTATTGTGACAATGCCGGAGCAGTTGCAAATTCAAGGGAACCAAGAGCCCACAAAGCCAACAAACACATTGAAAGGAAATACCATCTTATACGAGATATCGTTAAGAGAGGAGATATAGATGTGGCAAAGATAGGGTCTGAGGACAACCTAGCAGATCCATTCACAAAGAGTCTGCCTCTGAATACATTCGAGAGACATGTGGAAGGAATGGGTGTCAAGACCGTTGCCAATCTGCTTTGAGTATAAGTGGGAGAAATTATTAGGTTCGTGTAGGTGACATTAGATGTCACAGACTACACGAGACATGTTGTAGTATACTTAAAAGCAGACTTTGAGTATAAGTGGGAGATTGTTGGGATTATACTAGAAAGTATGTTTTTTACTTTGTATAATCAAAACTGAATTTCGGACTTACTTACTGAAATAAATTGTTTATCACTAATGCTTTAAATATTATCGAATGTTACATATATTTACTGCATAACTATTCAATAAGTTGTACGTGTTACATTTTAGTTAATTTAGTGATACCAGATCACAGAAGATTAAATTAACAGTCCCTTGTAACTAAAAGTACGCCATTCATGACCTAGATGGAAATGAACAACCCATCTCGAAAGGTTGAAGTGTAAGGCTCAGATTGGCTTGTCTTGACCAAGAGATTACACTAGTGCATGACTGATGCACTGAATAGGACCTACAGGAGGATAAATTCTTCAGAACTGAACAAGGAAGAATCAGACCTCAGTGGTTCGTTATTTCTTAATCTCCGTTCCTTAAATAGGATCACGTGGGATTGGTAACTATTGCTTTGACTTATCATGGGTAGCGAATCAACGAGATTCAATACTTTTTATCTTGGGCAATATTATTAGTCACATGTGATTGCTAAGATTTAATACGAAGAATCGTGTGCAAGTACACTTGTTTGATTTGCCCTCTTGGGAGGTTCATAAGCTTTATCATACCAAATCTTGCAAGTGGAATTAGTTTCCGGTATGGATAATAATGTTGAACCGTTCCTTGACCAAGGATAAAAGATATTAATTAATAGAAAGTTATTTCAGTGGCTTGAATTAATTAATGGGCTAGATAATCTTAAACATGGGAAATAATAACCGGGAGCCATATTGACTGTAATATGGGTTAAGATGGATAGTGCAATATTAATTATGTAGTGGGATTAATTAATATTTATGGGCTTGAATTATATTGTGGCTCAATATTAGATATTCAAGGTCCATTAGAAGGTCCAATCTTAATTCTCCTAAAGGCCCCCTGAGTAGCCCAACATATAGTCCATTAACTGAAAAAGGTGATTAAAATAAAATAAATATTGTTGCTTATTTTTCCCTATTAATTTCGAAAATTATGGATAAGTTGGGAGAAAGATTTTCTTTGAAATTTGTTATGGAATGAAGATATGTATTCTTGGAATACAAGATTATCTCATTAAATTCAAAAAATCTCCCACTTGGTTATCTATAATAAAGATTTCAAAAATTTTGAAATATAGTGGGCAAGAAAGATTTTCTTGATTTTCTTGAAAAGATATTATGGAAGATATGTATTTCTTGAAATACAAGAATATCTCATAAATTCAAGAAGATCCAAATCTTGGATTCTTGGTACCCTATATTTTCGAAAATTATCATAATAAAAGAGTATGTGGGATTTTATGGAATATTATAATTATGGAAGAAAGAATATAGGAGATATATTCAAGATTTTTGGAGATCAAGAAAAGATTTTCCCACATTATTTTTGGCCTAAAAATTCGACCACCTTATGCTTTATAAATAAGGGATGATTCTTTCATTCCCAAGTACAATTCCATGTGCTGGAAAAATTAGTAAATCCACAAAGGTGGTGCAACATAATTTATTTTCCTTTTGTTAAATCGTTCACAAGTGTCCTTCCACCGGATAGTCGAACGAGGGCTAAGGGAATACTTGGGAAGTTCTTTTGGTTAGTCTAATCTGCCAGATCACTGCCATCCCAAGAGGTACGTTCACGTAAACTCGTAGAATTCCGCATGCGTAGGTTTTACGTGAATTATTATATGCATGATATGTTGTTGGATTATTATTTGAATTAATATGGGATTAATTCATGCTAGTAATAATTATAAGAATTAAATTTGTATTTAAATATTCACCCCGAATAGATCTGTGCAACTTATTTCTCAACAGTAAGAAAACTTATCAGAAAGAGTATAGGGCTTTGATTGGATCACTACTATACCTGACTGCCAGCAGACCAGATATAACCTTTGCAGTAGGTGTATGTGTCAGATTTCAGGAAAATCCGAAGCAAAGCCACCTGGAAGCAGCTAAGCGGATTCTTAAGTATCTGAAGGGTACTGTAAACCTCGGTTTATGGTATCCAGTAGATGATAATCTAGAGCTTAGTGGGTACTCTGATTCTGATTATGGAGGTTGTAGGATTGACAGAAAATCAACCTCGGGTACCTGTCAGTTTTTGGGAAGTAAGCTGGTCTCTTGGTTCTCAAAGAAGCAGACATCTGTTGCCACATCTACTACTGAAGCAGAATATATGGCCGCAGGAAGCTGTTGCTCCCAACTGCTCTGGCTATGTCAGCAGCTGAGGGATTATAACATTGCAGCTACAAATGTGCATATTTTCTGTGACAATAATAATGCAATTGCCATCACCCAGAACCCAGTTCTACACACAAGATGCAAGCATGTGGACATCAGACATCACTTCATAAGAGACCATGCAGAAAAGAAGAACATCAGAATGGAAAAGGTCCATAATGACAAGCAAAGAGCTGATATCTTAACCAAACCTCTAGCTGAAGTTAGATTTAGAGAATTGTGCAACGAGCTAGGATTGCTGGATCTTGGAGAAGACGCACCAGAATACTTTGGTGGTCTGATTTCCAACACCAGCTGGTTAAGGAACTGACCAAGTAAAAAGATCAGATGAAGGGGGAACATCATTTGATCAAGAGAGATCAGTAGGAAAACTGATCTATTAAAGAGAATAAACGGTAAAGAGGGAGCTTCACTGTTAAGAAAGAAGATCAGTAGGAAACTGATCTGGTGAAAGGATTAGAGGGTAAATTAAGATCGACACATCAGAAATCAGAAAAGAATCTTATGAATCTACACATGTGGTAATTGACTGATTACAATATCAGTCAATCAGATACGTATTCCTGATTCCCTGCTATTTTCTGTTTTCATTTATGTATCGCTTTTATATATATATATATAAATGACGTCGTACTGACTTCTCATTAAATGCGGACGCGAGGCTCATGTATTAAGTGCATTTATTACGCACTTTTAAATCCAAAAGTTGTGGTGTATGTTTTCCTTGACCGCACGATTGTAACTTTTTAAAACAACCTCATTTCCACCGTTGATCAAACGTAGGCATCGTTTTGATTTCCGCATTTGAAAATGATTGTGTTTTTCCCTCTCGATTAAAAACCCCAAATTCACTACACTTCATCACTTTCACATCTCTAAAAATATTTTCTCTGCAACTTTCATACTCTCTCGCTAATACTCGAAAGCAATTCACCAAAATTACTTTGCCAAAATCTATTGTTGATTTTTATTGGTAATTAAATTAGGGCTTGAACGTCATTTCATTTGCTTAAGAATGTCTTACCCAATTTTTGCTTAAAATCCAAATCTAATATTCTTATTTCGCAAAAATGGCATCAAAGGCAAAACAAGTTGCAGAAACTGCACATTCGTCGTCACAAGTCTTTACCGGAACCGGAGGATTCAATCTTTCGGAACTTTACGGACGAAGTGATAGAGGAACGGTGTGTTGATTTTAGAACCACCACAGACCCCGAGTCCCTAGAAATTTTGGACCTGTTAAGAAGGAACAGTTTAAAGACGTATTGTTCGGCGAGTGCCGATTCGATCATACTGGATGGTTCTCTCGAATTTATGTACAATTTGAGAGACCATGAGGGAGTTTTGTACTCGGAGGTGCAAGGTGAGCATTTGGAAATCACTGATGAAGATCTGCACATAATTTTTCGACTTCCGGCACCGGCCGATGGAATTATGCCAGATGCATATCGACTCGAAGAAGAGAGTGCCGTCATCAAACACCTACTCCGACCGGCCGATTCACATCATACTAAAGGTTTCAAGAAACCTATGCTGAAGAGGAAATATCGCCTTCTATTCGACATAGTCCAGAAGGTGATTCTTTGGTGTGACCCGCGATCTTGATGCGATCCACGCAAAAAAAACTCGAATTATATCGACCATAATTGATAATGCAAAGATCAATTGGCTTGAGTATCTGAAAAGGAGGTTCTTTGGAGGAATCGGCCAAAGTTTGTGGAAGATGGAGGCGATTGTTCTCCTTTGCAAAAAAATCACTATCGCCGCACAAGGTGTCACTAATTCTGATTGATATGATGAAGGATCGTGAAGGGAGTGAGGATGAAATGATTCCTTATGTTCTTGCTCACAAGAAGATGATGATCAGCGACAAGCTGATTCCTGGACTTGCTGATGACGATGAGGAAATTGTTGTTAAACCAAAGAAATTAAGCACGTCTGAGAAAGGGACATCTGGTCAGAAGAGGAAATTTGATGTGAGAAAACCAGAGAAAGGGATTACTTTGAAAGAGCCAGCCCAACCAACAAGAGAAGAGAACAGTCGGCACCAATTGCTCCGATTCTTTGGTAAAGGAAAGAGAAAAGAGTTGGAGCTGGTGGATGAACAGACTGATTCTGAAGATGATATCCCACTCAGCAGATTGCCCCCGAACGGAACTGGTCAAGCTTCAAAGGCTATTCGCTCAAGCTCAAGACTTTTTGTCAACCGAACACCTTTCGACCCTCATTGTCTCCCTCCAAGACACCAATGGTTGATCCTGAGCCACTTACGGTTGTACCATTCTCTCCATCAGCCTCTTCTGAACCAGAACCATAAGTTATATCCTTTACTGAAAAAATCATCAGAAGGCGGCTAGAGAAAATGCTGGAGGACAGATATTCAGAATTGTCAATCAAACAGGAAGCCAAAGCAACTGTTCTTGATGTGCTCACATGGAGAGACATCAGATTGAAGAAATTTGAAGATTTTGGTACAGTTCTGAAGCAGAAAGGTGGAGTATGTCCATTCCTGGAGTATGAGCTACAAATGAGGAAGTTAGTTGGAGTTGAAACTGCTCCAGATCTAATATCTGATGATGCTGTAGCTGGTCTGATCACAAGACATCTGGGGATGCCAGATACCCCAATGCACCGAGAGCTCACTCATAAAATGGTCAGATACAGCCGTACCATGCAGCAAATGAAGGTGGTTGACGAGGAAATCAGCTCTGGTGGACCTATTCAAGTTGAAGAGATTTTTGAGCGGATGGCTGATACTGAACAAATGGCAAAATAAATGAAAATTGTGGAAGAGACAGAGGAGACTGAAGGAGCTGCCAATGAAGCTGGTGCGGGAGATGCGGCAAAGTCCCCATCAGCTGAGGCACAATCAGCGGAGCACTTCATCGATCTGACTGCTGGAGGGAGTCAAGCTGAGGAAATGGAGGTCGAAGGCCCCTCATCATCAGCAGGCCAGGTCATGCAGATTCTCCAAACTTCTCCATCTTTTGAGGAGAATCTGATGAAGTATATCAAGAACACATTCCGTGCGAACATGACACATATGTTCAGGGATGATGTCAGCTTTTTCATTCCCAAGCAGATTGAGACCGCCATCAAAACCTAAAGGGAATATGTATCCAAGACTTGTATGCGTATGAGTGAAGATCTTAGGGATACTACTGCGAATAAAATGCTGGAAATGACTCAGCAGATGGCCAAGATAGAGGAAAGCAGAAATCATCAGTTCACCTTGATGATGAATGAGCAGATGGCCAAGATGAGCAAAGCACAAGAAGAATTAAATGTTGCAACCAAGAGGGTAAGCTCATCTGCTGACAACTGGATGAAATGTTCGACAAGGTCAGCTCCATAGTGGACAAAGCTCAAATGTCTATGCTGGCAGTTGTTGAACATGCTCAACCTGATCCCAGCATTGAGTCTCCTGCTCTCCAGAACTTACAACAGAACCTGAAAACTCAGATTGTCAACCTCTGTACTGAGCTGAAAGCTCTTTTTGAGGGAACCAAAAAGGGGGAAGAGGAGAAGGATGCTAAGGTCCAGGGAAGACTAAATCAGGTAGAAAACTTTGTAGCTGGAATTCAAATCACTCTTGAGAAGAAGCGCATGAAGAAAGATGCAGAGAAAGCTACAGAGTTGGAACAGGCATAAGCCATTTCTTCTTCTACGGAAACTGATGACCAACCCAGAAAAGGAAAGAAACCAGCTGTGCAGAAGAAGAAAGTTGTTGAACAGAAGAAGGCTGATCCAGTTCGATTAGAAGAAGAAGCACGCCTTGACAGAGCTTATCAGGCTAAGAAGAAGAAAGGTCTGGTTGCTGGAGCGGGTGAAGGTTCGCACTTTGTAGAGCCTGTTCTGGATGCTGATGTGGATCTGATTGTTCGACCGGATAAGAATATGGTCAAACAGTGGAAATCAATCAAAGGTGAATGGTACATATCAGCATACATCAACAAAGTTATTCCAACCACTGAAGATAAGAATGAAATGTTCAGAGATTGGTTGAGTAACAAACACCCGGTATTCTATGACAATGTTATGAGAGAAGCAAAGAAGCTGAGCTGCACACCCATTACGCCAGAGATTGAAGTCATGGACTACAAGAAGACTCCAGATGGGAAACTGGACAAGATCGCCTTTCATGCAACTCTCTGCAAATGCCTAGCCCAAGACGACATTATTGATGTAGGCAAAGTTGTAGAAATAAAGGCCACGTTTTTTGACTTGTGTGTTGTTCCTATGGAAGAGAGATATTAGAGTTCTTCAGAAGACCTGTGTAAGATCAGAATAGAATATTCTCATTATGTACTTGTACTGCTACATCATTCTTAATGAAATATTTTGTTTTTCTGATCTTAAGACAAAGACTCATTGTCTTCTGATTTACTGTCCCTCTTACGTATTTGTTTAACTATTGTTCAACATCCTTTCTTATTAATGTTTTGGTTCCATCAAAAAGGGAGAAATTGTTGGAAAATTTGTAGTTTTGATGGAAGTTCCAAAACAGTTGTAATAGGACCAGTCGAACCTGTTAGTCGACTGATGATGATAGGAGACCAGCTGGACTTGTTAGACAACTGATGTATTAGACTAGGTCACATATTGAGGGGGAACTCAATAAGTATAGGTTCAGATCAGAATTGAAGATCAGAAATAAAGATCAGAAGTGAAGATCAGAAACTAAGTTCAGAAGCGAAGAACAGAAGACCTGTAGAAGAACATCAGCAGAGTCGATAGGTTGAAGCTAAGACAACCTCATCAGAAGACTCAAGTTTACTGATCAGTTGTATACTGATCAGATTGAGCTAAGTCAGAAATATGATAAGCATATCTACTTATCATATACATACGAGTGTCATCAGACCAGAAGAATGCTAAACTGCTGGCTTTACAAGGCGCCGGTTCAGTGTACTTGTTAGCAACTAAGAATTCGACACGTATGTACGGATCTGACTATGCAGGATATGCCGTATCGGCCCAAATGGCTAGAAAGAACAAAATTGCACGAAGACGACATGACCTTTCTGTTCAAGCCTGCAAGCTACCTAAAATAGACCGAAATTCGAATTGCTCTCCAACGGCTAGTTCGATTTCGTGCCTATAAATATGGGATCGAACCTTCATAGTAAGGTTACAGAAATAATCATCAAGCTCAAGCACTAGCATATTTCCGCACGAAGAACACAAACTCAAGATTTACTCTTAAGTGTTCATCCCATTGTTCTTAGCATAGAATACTTATCCTCAAGCCTTAGGCTACATAGAAGATAGGATAGTATTCCAGTTGGAACATCACAAATCTTACATCACAAATCTTACCCAAACAAAAGTTAGGTTAAGTTTGTTATAGCAAGATTTCAGTGTAGGGTTTCTAGATCTGATTTCTGGGATTGGTTGAGTGAGAACTCGTGAAACTTCTGTTGGTTGTACTGTGTTGGACTAACAAATTAAACTAAGTCCAGTTGGTTAAGTTGGTGCCCCTGCTGATAGGGAAGAGTGGACGTAGGACAAGTTTTCTGAACCACTATAAATCTGTGTGCCTTTATTTTGCTTTACACTTATCTGCACACTACTCTTTGTTATCTGCATGCATATTCTGTACCTGGATCAGACTAGCATCAAGCTTCTGATCTGATCAGTTTGATATCTTTGTCATCTGATCTGAACCAGATTGGTCAGAATCTTTGTTTGAGTAAAATTGGTTTTCACACGGGTTAACTAATCTTTCGCACCATCAGTTAAACTGATAGACGCCGAACTAATCTGTTTGATAGATCAGTAAGTCGAATATCAGTCCATACTGGTTCACATCGCACTCTGATCAGGCATACTTGCTTCACACCTGATTCACGAAAAAGTTTTGGAAGTCTATTCACCCCTCCCCTCTAGACTTTCACCCTCACTGAAACCCGTTCGGAACCTACAACGACAAAGATTGGCATTGGTCTAGTAATGAAGAACTCGCCTGGCGAATTTATCCGGGCGAAATCTAGGACAATCATGGGATGCATATATGTGGATGTTGGCGAGATGTGGGGATTTTTAGAAGCAATTCTTTGGGCGAAGGAGTTGGACCTTGAGAATGTAATTATCGAAGGCGATTCAAAGGTAGTTGAAGAGGCCATTAACACTGGGGTTTGTTACAATACAGTGTTCAGTGACTATATTAGTAGATGCAATCAACTCCTTGTTAATTCTTATTCTTTCCCAAATCTTCTCATTCCTACATGGCACTCTAATTCAAATTTCTATTTTTCTCATTATTTACAATTTTTTTATTCTAGCTAAATTTGATCTTATCTTAACTACCCCAAATTTCTAATTTACTCATTATTTTGAATTTTTAAATTATATTTAAACATCCAATTTTATTTAACAACCCTAAAAAATAGTTGTCACTTTTTTTTGTCGTGTTCTATTTTCTGCATTTTTATTCTCAATTACATTTTATTTAAGATTTTCAATCTAATGTTTTCTTAATTAAGATACCAAAATATTTTATTTTTTCATTATTAGATATTTACTCTAAAAAGATATATAATTTATTTTTAAAGTATATATATTTTCTGAATACACACAAAAATATTATTATAATTAAATTGAATAATTTGATTAAGTTAAAATTAAAATAATTGATCTTTAATAATTAAAAAAAATATCCTACATATTACGCTGGAGCATACACTAGTTAATAACAATGCTCAAATCAATTTAGTTACTAACCAATTTTTTGTTTTACAGAAAAGATTCGGTTTTTGCATAAAATAATTAAAAGGAGTCTTATATAAGATTTATCTCAAGTTTTTACATATGAGACCGAGTTCATCCTGATATTTAAATTATGCTTCTTTTTAAATAAAATTGGAGTTCATAACCTATTGATTATATAATATTATATATGAAATTCATCTCATTTACTAGGCTGTTTTATAATATAATTTTTTTGTCATTTTATGAGGAGCTAAGACATCTTTGAGACAAATTTTAAGGGCAAAAAAAAAATTTGAAAACGAGTGAAAAGACATTAAAGTTCCATAAAAATTAGTTCGAGATCATTTCATTGAATTTGATTCGTAATATGGAAAAAAAATACTGTAATATTTTTAAGTGAAAAAGTAATAGGAGTACATTTTAATTTAAAAGTGAGAATTGTATTTTTTTCTCATACAAATTAAGTTTTATACTTATTTTCTTGTCAGGACGGTGTCAAAATTCCCGTTCCATAAGGCTGCTCTCTTAATATATTATTAAGGGGGTATTTGCAAAAACTTATAAGTGATTATAGTCAACTAGAATTGTGTATAAGTAATTTGGAGTGTTTTATTTAAATAAACTCTCATAAGCTATAAGCTAGAATTTTCAAAGAGGGTGCTTTTAGAAGCATATTAGTCTTTTTTAAAAACTTAACTTTTTTTACAAACACTATCAACTTTTTTTTGAATCTTTTTACAAATACTATCAACTTTTACTATTAATCACTTTTTTCATAATCATTAATTTTAATCACTTTTTTAAAACCATAATTTTTTGCAAACACCCCCTAAATCAATTTCACTTAGAAGCATTAATCAATTTATTTGAAATTGTATTTATTTGTTCCATCAAATTTTTTACAAATGTGTTGTACTTTTAGTGTACAATTTTTCAGTCAATAGTAATAGTAAGTATTATTAAGAATATTTAAATAATATTAATTAAAGTTAATTTTAACATAAAAATATATCTTTAATTTGTCTTAAAAATTCCAGAATGAAAAGTTCGTCCCCAACGCAAACATACAGATTGAACAAAGAAAATTAGTAAACGGTTTAACTATTTATTAACTATGAAATTAGTAAACAATAGTAGGAAGAAAAATTAAGCAGCATAAGCAGCAATCTTCATCCCATTTTTACAATGATCAGGAAAGATGCAGATGAAGTAATTATACCCTTTAACAAGGGTAATTTGGTCATTCCCACTCTGGAATGTACGATGGATATCACAAGGGGGAGTAATGCAAGAATCATAGGCTTCTTTGTCCACAATCACCACATCATGATCCCATCTGTAATAGTTGAAAACTACAATAATATTCAAGAAAATGATTCTAAGGTACAAAATTTAGAGTCATGTGACTCTAAGGTACATAAAATTTGAGTAATGACTTTAAGATACAAAATGAGACTATTTTACCCCTATCTTTTTTAGAATTTACAATCGTAGGTTTGACCCACCCACCCTATCTCCCAATGATATCGGTCCCCACCCCAAATTCATTCACAAAATTCATTTCACATTTCACGCTCGCTCCCGAATTCTCTCTCTCTCTCTCTCTCTCTCTAAATTAGGGCAAAATTCATTGGTAGAAATGATCTCACACCGGTGGAACTGGGGGTGCGTCGCCACCACTCTCGCTCCCCAAGCTTCACAGGTGACGGCGGACGGTTGCGTCGCCACCCCTCTCGCTCCCCAAGCTAGCTTCGTGCACGGCGGTTTTGATTTTTGAGGGCCGCGTTGTTGTGATTTGTTGTGGCTATGGGCGCGGCGGGGGATCTGGTTTTTCGCGAGGTGGTGAGGGGGGGATGGCGACTGCGGCGCGAGGCCGCAACCTAGGGTTTTCGTTTTGAGACCGCCCAAGTCTACTTCAAACGCAGATGGTGGGGCAGCGGCGTGTGAAGGCGGATCTGGTTGAAGGCGGCGATGGATTTGGACGGTGGAGGAGGCACTTTCACCTGATATTTCTCCTGTTAATTTTTATTTTTTGTTGTTGCGGATTTGTATGGATTTGATGCAGATTTTACATGTGTTATTTTTTGTTGTTTAGGATTTGTATGAATTTGTATTCACTTGGTAATTTGTATGGATTTGTATGCAGATTTCAGGCCACCATTTTTTGGATCTTGATGTTGCAGATTTCTGTAAAAAACATTGTGTAATTTTTGTAACTTTTTTTCTTTTAAATTCGTGTAATGTTTTGGATCTTGATGTAGTTAGGGTTTGATGTATCTAGGATTTTCCGTAGTATGTTGGTTGATTTTTGTAATTTTATGTTTTATTTTTGCAGATTTTCGTGTTTTGTAATTTAGATTTTTGCAGATTTTTAATTTTTTGTAATTTTTCTGTAGTATGCTGGTTGATTTTTTGTAATTTTTTAAAGTGTAATTTCTGTCTTATTTTTGCAGATTTTTAATTGTATTTTGTTATAGGAAAGCATTTTTTTTATAGGAAAAGTAATATTTTTTTTAGTTTCTATAATTATTCATTGTATTCTTTTGTTTAAAATTTGTAGAGTTGTAATTTTTGCAGATTAGGTATTGTTTTGTTAGGATTTTTGTAGATAAGGGGGATTTTACTGGTTTTTATGTTTATTTTGTTTATTTTTTTGTGGTGATTTTGTTTATATGTTTGCGATCTATTTATTTCTGCAGATTATTGTCTATATTTGCTTAATTTTGTTTATTTTTGTTTAAAAATGCACTCCGAGGTCAAAATATAATTGTTTTTTAAAAATGCACTCCAAAATTGGCTCAAAATACATTTTTTTCCAAAATGCACTCTAAAAAAATTTTTTAAAAAGTGCAACTTTTTTGAAAAATAAAATTAAAATTTTTTTTTGAAAAATGCACTCCAAAATTTGCCTAAAATACAATTTTTTTTTAAAAAAAATGCACTTCAAAATGGGTCCAAATACAACTCCGTTTTTGAAAAGTGCACTCCAAGGCCAAAATACAATATATTTTTTAAAAAAAATGCACTCCAAAATTGGCCTAAAATACAATTTTTTTAAAATGCACTTTAAAATTGGTCCAAAATACAACTGTTTTTTAAAAATGCACTCCAAAATTGGCCCAAAATACAACATTTAAAAAAAATGCACTTCCTGACCCAAAATACAATTTTTTTAAAAAAAATGCACTTCAAAATTAGACTAGAGATGTAAAAATCAAAAGAATTAATTTTTTTAAAGTTACATATTTTCTGAATTGCAAAATGAGTTAATAAAATGCACTTTGAAACAAATAATGAAATTATATTAATAATAATTTAATTAATTTAATAAATTAAAATATTTGGACATTTAAAAAATTAAAGTATAAAAATGCGTCAGAAGTGCAGAAAAAGTGTCAGAAGTGCAGAAAATGAACAAAAGGACAACTTAAACTTTTTAACCATAATTTTGTATCTTAGAGCCACAATAAAGTTGCATTACCTTAGAAATTGGGGAGTGACTTTTTACCCTTAAAAGTCCTCCCCATATATTCATCCACATTAGCAAAAATACACACACACACACATATATATATATATATATATATATATATATATATATATATATATATATATATATATATATATATATATTATTGCTACTAAAATTACTATATTTGACTTAATTGCATTTTAGCCAAACTTTTGATTAAAAAGAACAAAAACACCACGATTGTAATTGAGAAGCATTTAGTTTTGCCAATATACAAACAACATCGTTTTAACTTGCTGGCTTGTGAAAAAAAAAACCATGAACTTAAATTTTTGAATAATTGCAAAAAAGAAAATAATTTAACTACGTCATTTGTATATCAAGTATTGCCCAAATTGACTGGTGTGTCAATTTCAATTGAGATGTTAAAGTCATGATTTTTTTTTAAATTTTGCAATTATTCAAAAAATTTGTAAAAAAAGAAAATGTAATTAAGTAAAAAAAAAATCATTTTACAATAATTAAGCCTTATTAATAAATATAGTAAAAATTATCAAGTAATGTAGATGCGTACCAGGGTATCACTGACTTTAAAATTTTTGCCGTTTTCCCAACCAGCAACGCCATATTTCCAACCACCAGGTGCATCTCCAACTGTATAATTTGTTGCATTGCTGACATGAGGTTGAACCAACAAACTCAACATTGCTACTAAAGCCAACATTTTTAGAGACATTTTCTCTTTTCTTATTTTCGAATAATTGAGAAAGAGATTTATGGGTTGTTTGTTGTGTGAATACTTCTATGTATAGCCTTTCTTTTGTCTCTTTTTTTTTTTTTTAAAGGATTTCTTTTGTCTCATTTAATTTGCCTCGATTTTGTGATATTAATTTTGGTTATTCTTCTTTAATGCAGGTAATAATACCAAAACTACAATTTATGCAAGAGTTTATAAAGGCAATTGCTTAAATTTTAAAAATATTGATTACGTTACTATAAAAATATTATATTCTTATTCTCCCAATAATTTAGGCAAGAGTTTATAAAGGCAATTGTTTAATTTTTTAAAATATTGATTATGTTACTATAAAAATATTATATTGGTTGTAGTATAATAGAGACGATCGTTTGTTTACAAACTCAATTCTTGTCATATACTTCTCAAGAATTGAACGACAATAATTATGTAAACAAATCAAACACAATTTCTTTAAAGCTTACTTAAGTTACTTGTACTTGAGTAAAACTTGTTGGTTCCCATGGTAAATACAAAAACCATTTTTGGGAATGACCTTTATGTGGATTACAAAGATAACCAACATAAACAAAACCAACTAACACATTACTTAGTCTATAGGTGTAAGGGTAGATTTCTTAAGGGTTATTTATCATCAAATTTCTTTAGGGGTCACAATTGCATCATTGGTCCCTTTAACATTTTCAATAATGACATAGCAAGCCCATTCAACGGTTTCTTTTTAGTTATCAGAGCGTATCAATGACACCATCCCGGAGTTTCTCTTTATATAGGATATAATCTAGGGTTACATAGAAATAAAGAATTACCTAAACTACCCCTCCATCAGTTACTTCTTGATGAAGGCACATAAATGTATTTTCCTTCAACACTCCCCCTTGTGCCAAATCAAGAGGGTAGATGGTGCATGAATGTTGCCTCGCTAATACCCTTACCAAATATCAAAAGCTAAGTAGAAAAATAAATCTTAGTTGAAATAGTTCAATATTCTAGTTCAAAAAGAGATTTTTTATCTCAACGCAAGTAGCTCGTGGTTCTCTTATTATAAGAGTACCTCTATTTTGGTTTCTCTTAGACTACTATGTTCATGCATCAACATAAATTGTAAATCCGAGACTTGTTTCTTTATAAAACGCACCTTTTCATCATTCACTTGATAAGTATACCACATATTGTTTATCATGAGCATTTCAAGTTTATTGAAAATACAGCTACAAATCTCAATTCTTGTCATATACTTCTCAAGAATTGATCTTTGGAAACTATTAGGCTAACTAATAGCGAAAAAATTATGTAAACAAATCAAACACAATTTCATTTTAAAGTCCTACATGCTTTACTTAGATAAGTTACAAATTGTGTCTTTGAGTAAAACTTGTTGGTTCCCATGGTAAATACATTAAAAACCATTTTTGGGAATGATCAAATTTATGTGGATTACAAAGATAACCAACATAAACATATAAAAAAACCAACTATAACACATTACTTAGTCTATAGGTGTTCTTCTTTTGGGTGATGTCGTAGCTTCAACATTTCTTTTAAGGGTTCAACCAATTTCATTTGTTGTCCCCTTTCCTAAAATTTCTTTATGGGGGTCAATATCGATAAAAATTGCATCGACTTTGGTCCGTTGTGATTTTTAACATTTTCAATAATGACATAATGATATAGCAAGCCCATTTCAACGAAATATCAGTTTTATCTGGTTTTCAATAATGGGTTTCTTTTTAGGAAACTATAGAATATGTAAATTTATCGAAGCATGTTGCGTATCAATGAGCCACCACCATCCATTTGTGATGATCACATTGATCCCAATAGATATGTAATAATCATCAAATGCTTTTGGTCTTGAATATAGTTTAAATCTAGATAACAAGTTCATTGAAAATAATAATCAATCGAAAGTGCATTGAGCTAAGTACAATAATGTCGATATCTTGTCATAAACTTTTTACTTGAAATTTTAGATCCCAATAGCTCTTAAGTCATCTTTCGTTCGAGGCGAAATGGATCTTTCTATTTAAATCCACAACTTCGAAAAGATCGATCAGAACGAGACATGTATGATCTAGCCCAATTATGCATCTTGTCCATGACTATAAAATAAATGCAAACCTACCAAATAACATATTTTGGACATATGCAGAACAATCGGTGGATAAGTTTCCCACAAGCTCAATATTCTAGTTCAAAGCCTTTTCACAAAATGAGTTTTCCTAGAAAAGATTCTTTATCTCAATCTTATTTAGGAGTTGTTTAGCAAGGGACTAGGGTTTCTAGTTCGATTTCTGCAGGATGGTTTCTCTTATTTAGTTAAGAGTACCTACTATTTGTGGTTTAAAACTTATGTGTTAAAGAGTCGTTAGTTGGTTTTTTGTCCGAACCACTATAAACCTACTATGTTCATGCATCAACATAAATTGTAAATCCGAGACTTGTTTCTTTATCGATTTATAAAAACGTAAAAGGGCACTTTTCATCATTCTTGTAATACTCGGGGCTATCTTCAATCACAAAAGTTTTAGTCACCCTTAGGCGGGTATACATGTTGGTATCGGTAGTCCATATTTTTTCAATCTAAAGTGAGCATTTCAAGTTTATTGAAAATACACGTGCTTTTCCCAACCATTCGATGGTTTAGGATCGTTTAATCTTTTCAAAGCGGTTGATCTTCCAAATCTTGTCTTTTCCCTCCTCATCTTTAATGGAAAGAGTTTTCCCATTCACAAACTTGCACTCGAAAACTCTCCAGATTACTTCTCTGCGATTCAAAGTGTTTGTACATCTCTAAATTAAGATCCCCATTAATATGAATCTTTTTTTCCTTAAAATCCATTGATTCATTTCTTTGTGTTATGCTTTTTGTTTCTTGGTTTCAGCATGTGTTTATTTGAAACTCGATAATTAGGCTAACTAATCTTAATCGAGTCTATCTTATTTGTAGATGGCCACTACACGGTATGGGTAAAAATTATAATGATAATTATTTCAACCGGGATCCCGGAATCAATGGAAAGGAGTAGTGAGAAATATATCGAATTCCTGGCGAATTTAAGGACTTTATATTTGTCATTACGCTTTACAAAACAAAGACTCGTTTATGTCCTACATGTTCGGCTTGCTTTACACTAGATAGGGGCACAAAATCGAACCAAATACCAATGCTCAAGAGGTGTCTTTGTTATATAATCAAGTTCTTCCGGGATTGCTTATTTGAGTTTAGGACCAATATCAACAAGGTTCAAAGTGTTTTTTTGTTGACATTATACAATTGAGCATGGTTCGATATCATCGATGCTCTATAATTCCTTGAGCAACAATATAATCAAATACATCATCAATCTGATCGCCACAAAAAGTGCAATGTCTATCCATCGACTCGAGATATGCACTCTCGAGCTGATTAATATATTGAGATGTTTTCTTTTATCTATGGAATCATATAAAACTTAGGAGTGTCCTCGAGCCAAGAATGATTCATGGACATAACTATAATCGAGATAATCTCATCACTGGGGATGGTATTCTCGACATTGATGATCAATAAATTGAATTGTTCCACATCCAAACGGATTTTATAATGATTTTCTTTTTTTGGGTGATGTCGATCGAACAAAGTGGCTTCCCCAATTCCTTTGCCGATGAGAGCCGACCTCAACCACACTTCCACCAAGTGTGGTTGCAACACCTTTTCTGACATTGTGCCCCTTATTGGGGACTTCTAACCTTGAGATCACATTTCTTGGTATATGGGACCTAGTCACTATTGAGGCAATATCGAAAATATCGGACATTCTCAAAACAAATATCAACTATTCTTTTTACTAAAATTTCACAAGTTGATTGTGGATGTTCGGGATCAGAAAATGAGACAAAGTGGGAAGTAGACCACGATGATCTCGAGGTTCTTCTCAAGCTCGTTCCTTTAGAAAATTATCTCTTTTCACAGACTCTTTTATATATGGACCCCATCCGGATCTCTTTCTTAAAACGGAAAAGATGGAAAAGAAAAGCTGTGGGTCTTTGGGACATCACAACTCATCGCCCACTCATTTAAGTGACAATCGGGCGAAAATCTAGCAAGAGCAAAAAAGAAAGAAGGAAGGGCGGACAAATTGGCACAGACGAAGTCAAAGGTGTCTAAAAAGAAAGGATAATTGTTGATGGGATTCATATCTAACTAAGAGGTTTATATACATGAATGCAACGGATGCCTTTGTTTTAATCTTGTTCACGAGAAGAATCTCCGGAGAACCCATCTTGAGGCCAAGATAATCAACGTAAAAATAGGCAAGAGTATGATCGTTGGATTATGGGGGCACATAAGCTGATCCTGACCGGACCAAAGCACGTATATTGCACAATCAAATATCGTAATGTAAATGTGAAATATCGAAGCTTAAATCTAGTTACCAAATGAGAAAAGTTTATTTTTTCTTAAGACAAAATTCTATAATGATTGGTCAATAGTTTGGGTTTCAAAAACGGATATGATAAAAGTTTTGCATGCAATATTGTTTATAACCCTTATAGCGAGTTGATAAGATAGATAGCGATGTTGATCACATATTGAGGGGAACCTCAATATGTATAAAAGAAGAATGCTAGAGAAAACGAAGATCTAGATCAATCCGATCTAGCCACCATTTATTTTCTTTTTGATGGTGGTCCCATTTCGAAGCGAGACCATTTGTGTAGCACGAAGGGTGTGCGGATGTTTCAAGTCATATGATCCCAATAGATATGTAATAATCATCAAATGCTTTTGATGATGATAAAATACAAGTTCACGGGTGGTGAGCATCCCTAAACATATGAAAATATGCTCTTTGATTTCAAGGTTTGCAATCAGAGTGAAGAGCGGAAAATTAATTGATTTGGATAGTAGAAATGACATGTGTTCACCATATATCTTTTCAAGAAAATCATAGTTGGAACCAAAACAATCTTATCCAAAACCCAAAAGGTTAAGTTGTTTATAAAAAACTTGAATGGTCCGTGATTGGGCGTCGATGAATTGGTCCACAAATATCATTTTGTATTCTTTGTGAGAATGAAATATTTTATTTTGAGTCTAAGCATAATTTAGGTCTTATTTTTACTTTTATTAAAATCACACCCGATCCAAGAAAAAGGCTATTTTTGTAAAATGAGTGATGTTAATGCGTAATTAATTTTGAGAATTTATAAAATGAGGTAGAATGCGGATGAATGTAAATAGAAATATTTTATTTTGTTGGTCTTATTTTTACTTTTATTAAAGAGTAGGCTTTGTAAAATGAGTGATGTTACTGAGATTTATAAAATGAGGTAGAATGCAATGAGGTTTGCGAAAATGAAAGAAAGAAACAACAACATGGTGCATTATATCTAATTTTTAACTCATTTTTATGCTTCACTCATAAAATAAATATCCATATTAGTTCTTCAAAATATGGACCATTATGTCACTACTTGGATGTCCAAGATTGTCATGACAAAGCTTATATAAATTAACATCCCATAGTTCATTATTGGCGACAATATATGATTCGAGAATCCAAATAATAGTGAGATACAATTCACTAGATGGACTCATTAATTTCTCTAAGATGTGTTTTCTTCCACATTCACCAGAGGTAATTAAATTTCATTCTCATTATAATCTTTCAAATGACATTGTTGGCACAAATGTCTTTAAAATTTAACAAGGAATATTGTTGCACAATATATTGAAATAAAATTATTACTTTTAGAATAAAGTTCAAATTAATAAGTCAACTTCACTAAAAGATCTTAATCCAAAAATCAAACTAAGAAATCGGCGGTCTAAATACCTTTAAGACCCAAAGTAATTGTTCAAATAAAAGGAGACACTATGCCTTAACAACAACATTCTTGAAAAATGATAAATTGATAAAGTAAAGCAGTTAAATCACGAATACCTATTGGCTGGGCAAAGTCCTTGTTGCCATTGAAATTTGCAATCGTGAGGTTAACATCTGTATGATGGTTCTTGCCTTCCATAGAGTGGGTTTCATGTTCTTTAGATTTTCCATGTCTTTCATAGTTAACTGCTACTTTGTGCTTGCATAGCAATGGTGACCCTCACCATGGGTCTCACAGCCCATACCACGTGGTGCATTCATTATTTTCACATTGGTAGGGATTAACACGTCATGTCCACTTTCCTTTGGGATTCTTTTCATTGTTCCCTTAATAAAGCTAGCGTCGGGAATTTTCTTTGTCCCATCAGGTTTGACATTATTATTTAAAAGAATTTGATCATACTTTTCAAAGAACTTGTTGCTGCCTACTATAGCCTGTATCAGGACAAAAGTCGATTTTTGAGAACGTACAAGCCCAATACAAATTTGGTCAATTCATCAGGAATGATAACATAATTAGTGGCCACACACGAGATTGAAAACACTTTCCTTATTTTCTTATTGAATTTTATAAAAGGTGATAGTTCATAAAAATAAGATCTTGATCAATAAAATCATCCTTTAAAAAAAATGGTTAAAGAAGTATGTATAGCGGCCAGAGATTTGAAAATATGAAGCAGTTACAAAGCTAAACTCTATCAATAAAATCAAAACAGCTATGCATGGATAATAAGAGGAAAGTAAGATCATTTTCTGTGATTTGCTTTTCGCAGAAGGTAAGACGTGTTTTAACACACAACATATCATTAAAAAAATTTGACCCTTTAATAGTCAAGTAAGCAAATTTCATTCCCCTAGAGAGTTAGTTTTGGAAGCAGAACATTGTGCATGCTTCCAAAACGTCCCGATCTCCCACTGTTCTTTGGGTGTTTTCAATTGAAGGTAATCCCAGCGCAAACTAGGATTGATATGCTATCGTAGAAATATTGTAGCATTGGTTTTGACCTTATCAGATGGTTCTTTGTCCTTGGGGTTAGTGGATTGTTCAATTTTGAAAAGACAATCCTTCTCTAGGAAGGTAGGTTCCACATAAAAAAAAAAACACATAAATGATACTCAATTTCTTTTGAGCCAAATATTTTAAATTTAGGTCAAGTTGGTTAAGCCCTTTACTGCAAGTAAGGGAGTTTATATATTAATTACTCAAACATAGCAATATGAGATATTTACTTTTCAAGAATATGCATAAAAAATAGAATTTTGAGACCAAAAGTCACATATTTCGATGCTTTGTGAAAATACTTTATCACATTGATTTATACTCATATTTTTCACTCATGAATTTTCTTTATCATGTGAAGGTATATAATGACGAACATGTATCTTCATATACAAACAGAATATGTCATGTAGATGACAATTTAAATTAAAAAAAATCAGTTCACAATAATAATCATAACCTCACATAAATCCTAATTTCTACAAATAATTCTCAAGCCTATTCTGCGGCAAACAGTTCTAATTGCTGAAATTTAAAAGAGAGAGATTAATGCCTCTTTACTAGAGCGAAACCCAACGATAAGGGTTCTTAATCGTCTGATGAAAGAGTTAGCTCGCGTCGAGTGCATGCTCGCGGGAGGTTCAGATGTCCATTTTCTCGTCTTGTATATAGTGCAATTCCATCAGCCTTAAAGCTCATCTCAAATAGGTAGAGCAGTCAAAATATATGCTCATGTATATGTGGTTAATATAGAGTTCAAAAGAAAACTCAACAAAAATATGAATTAGCCAAAAGTAAAAGGCAGTGGAAATTTTAATAGGGTCTCATACCCAAAAATTAAACTACTTTGGCACAATATGTAACTGATGCTACAATTGCTAAATATTTTTAATAGCATATAAATATCATTAAATTTCTTTCCAATAATAGCGTCCAATATTCCTTCTGTTACTTTGCTTTCATGGGGACAATTAACATATTTTAATTTCGGGATGAATAATATCATGAAATGTGTAAATTGATCAGATATAAAAATACGACTAATTCAAAGATGACGCTGTATCCGTCATGATATTCTGGGCATGAGCAAACAAATAATAGAACTATGGTAACATATCAATCCAAATTTAAAGATGATCAAAAAATATTATTAAATCACCAGAGGATCCTTGCTATTCAAAGAAAATATTATTTTTCATATTTTAGAGATTTCCTGTATATATTTTCCTTAGTCATGTATATATCTAGAATCTTTTATGGTGTAAATCAAATCAACCAATAAGGGAGTAGAGGCACAAGGCATACGAGTGCATTTGATATCACAACTCGGCAACATGAAACTCATTAGACATCATATAATATGTCACGTTGTAATTGCTCAAATACGTCGCATAATTAAATCCAGATTGTTTTGCTTCTGATGAAATTAGTGTCTTGAAACCCCAAACAAATATAATGATGTTTTTGTTTTCAAGAAAAGTTGTTTATTACTAAAAACCTAAAGCTAACAATGTTTATTATTGCAAACATCAACTGGGGCATATTCACGATGTCATGGCCACAATATTAGTCGACAAAATTACGAATTATATAACAACTCAAATAGGGAATTCGCGTACCTTTGCCAGGATTAATAATTCATCAATTCATAATCGCCTGTACCTTCGTACCTTAATCTGATTCAAGAGGATGCAAAATTTTGAAATCTAATTGACTAGAACTCGTGCTGATAACGTGTTGTAGTATAATAGAGACGATCGTTTGTTAACCCAGTTCGTCGAGAACGACTACGTCTAGGGGCGTACCAAGCCAGGAGATTTCACTATATCATCACGTACGGTTAATACATCAGAGATCTCTTTATATAGGATATAATCTAGGGTTACATAGAAATAAGGAATTACCTAAACTACCCCTCCATCAGTTACTTCTTGATGAAGGCACATAAATGTATTTTCCTTTAACAATATTCTTACTCTCCCAATTTTTTATTCATACTTTCTTTATTTGAACATAATTATTTGAATACTCACAAAATGAAACTTCTCAATAAGCTCCATATACAAAATATTCATATATAGCCATTAGGTGTACCGAACACTCCATAGTATATTTTAAAAATTTGCAACTTGTTGCACTATAACTTGTGACTTGTTACACTGAAACGTGAAACTATATTTTATGAATACAAAATGTGCGTTTCAGTATAACAAGTCGCAAGTTTCATACAACAAGTTGCAACTTTTTAAAATACACTATGAAGTGCACGGACACCTGATGCACAGGACACCCACTCTTTTCTTATTCGGACGTTTCATAATTATTTGTATACAAAATGAAAATTTTCCGTAAGTTCCACCTACATAATGCTCACATATTTAATTTACACAAAATATCATTATATTGGAGCCTACACATACACACACTCAATCAATTCAGTTTCTTTATTTTATAAATAAAAAATTACGAAAGTACTTATCAACAGTTCAACACTCTACTCATTATATTTTTTTCTTCAAGTATGTACCAATCATTTGGCACAAAAGAATATGGGATAGAGGAAGAAGTTTTTTTGTATTTTATATAAATGTAATAGTCATGCACCGTGCAACTAGTGAACATTACTATTATTGTACAACTTATCAATTTGATCAGGGTTTGGAGAATTTTATGAATTTGATATTTTAAATCAAGGGGATTTAGAAATCGTAATGAATTAGGACGATGTAAGGTTAATCTTTTTGAGGTTTTAATATTAAAAATTTATTTAATCAGATATTTTCCATTAATATTTATTTAAAATTAAAAATCAGAATAATTAAAATGCAGCGACTGAGAAGAAAAAAATTCCGAAAAAATAAAATAAAAAATCAGAAATTGAAATAAATGCTCAGTGAAATTGTTAAAAGAATATTTTACCATTTATTTTTAAAGTATTTTAAATTATTTATGTTAAAAAGCCAGAGTAATCCTGATTTACTGATTTATTAATTGAAATGTCATTAAATATAATTTTTCGGTTTACATTAAAAGATAAATATATTAAATAAAAACTTGCGTGAACCTGAATTTACGGTGAGTTCTATTATTTTTAATGTTACTATTGTTTACAAAATTTTTCACTGTTATATACAAACTATCACTATTTTAAAAGTAAAATATTTTTTTAAAAGTGATAGTTCTTTTGTATAATAACGATAAATTTCATTTATAAATTTAGTTCACGGAAACGTTAGTCAATACACTATAGGTGTGCTTTGGTAAAATTGTTAAATAAAATTCTATTATTAGAATATCTTTTCTATTTACATGGAAAGAAAAATCTGGATTTGCTCAAGAATAAAAGGGATAAAATGAAATATAGTAAAAAATTAATTATAAGAATTAAGACATCTATTTATAATCTCTATAACGGAAATCATGGGAAACCACTTCATTTGAGAAACAAGAAAATGAAGGATAATAAAAGAGGGATGTGAAAGAAATATTAGCATCTCAAAGTCACTTAGATTCCATTTGGATGAATGGATTTGAAAATTCATCCATTTCACACATAAATCATACTCTCCAATGGATTTACAAATACTTAGATGTGAAAGTTTAGGGAAGAGAGTGAAGGGAGAGAGGGGTAAGGGTTAGAGATGAGAAAATTTCACAAATGACTAGATTTTGATGAAGATTTGAAATCCCTCAATTTTAAACTAGCTTCTCAAATTTAAGTTTTTATAAATTGAAGAGTGATGATTTGTGTGTGAAATCCATAAATTTTAAATTCATCCATCCAAATGGAGTCTTAATTTATTCACAAACTTTTGGTGCAAGTAGCCGGAATGTACAACAGGCCTCCGCAAGTTCATATCACAACATCTATCAATCATACTCCTATATTACTTAACAAGATATGTATATGTTGAAAAGTGAAAGCTGTAAACATCAGTATCCCTGAAAATATCATTTGGTTTGGGGAAAAGGAATATAGTGTTTTTTCATAATTTTACAGGCCCGCTATATTATTAAGCCCGATTTGGCCGTTTGGGCAGGTAATTATGGGTTCACTCTCTCATAGGTGGAATTCTCACATCCCCTAGCACATTATATGCAATAAGGATCTACTACTAATTTTGGTGAAACCCTAACTAGGTGCGAATTCACCTCCTAGGGTGTGTAAATCTGATAACCGTCGGACAACAACCATGGCCTCCCCTCACGGCGGGCGCCGGCCCGTCGCGACCCACCATGACGTCGCCGGACATGGTTAAGGCATTCAGCCTGTTGATTTCACGCCTAACAGACCCTGCGATACTCACTTCCCTGTTACGCGAGCCCTCCGCCGGATGCGTCGCGATGGCGACGACGTCGACGGAATTGCTACCTACACACCAGGCGGGAGAAACCGCCATTGATGCGACGAATAAACCTGAAGCCCAGATTCCGGGCCTCCACCAGCGATTGATAGCGCCGCTATTCGACATGAACCCTAGGGTTAGGGTTCCAGAAAACCACTGCTACGGCGGAAATCACTAATCACCACAAGACAGGTGCACCGGGTGCCCAGGTTCTGGATTTAGATGGCTCTATAGCCGTTTTGCAACAGCACGTTGCGAAGAGGGCTGGGGATCACCCGGACTCAGGCTATTCTTTTGCTAATGTTTTGGCCCCTCCGTTTTCGTCAATTGGGCAGACACCTGTTCGTAAAGGTGATTTTCTCTCGGTAAATATAGACGACTATGTACACCAACATGGCGTTAAGGCTATGGAGAACTCTCTCATTGGTAGAATGGTACTAAAACCAGGTGTAAAACCGATGCCCGCAACAGAGATACGTGCCTCTATCGATAAGGTTTGACAGGTCAAGGGAGACTGGAGATTTGTTACCTTGGGGAAAGGCTACTTCAGCATTCAGATGCAAGACCTCAAAGAACGAGATAGGATTTTCTTTCGGCGCTCTTGGCCCTCTGAATTTGGGACGTTGAGACTCCAAAAATGGGTGCCAGAATTCAACCCGTACATGGTCAGCTCTCCGATTGTCAACGTATGTGTTAGTATCTATGAATTGCCAATTGAATACTTTTATGTGCCCATTATTGAATGTATTGCTTCGGCACTTGGTCCTGTTGTGGGGGTGGATGAGCGAACTCAAAACCGAACTATGTGTCATTATGCGCGAGTACTCATTGAACTGGACCTTCGTAAGGAGAAGGAGTATAAGATCATGTATGAAAGGTCTGGACATTGCTCGATTGCTTCTGTAGGATATGAACAACACCCAGAATTCTGCGCACATTGTCAAATAGCTGGACACTCATATGATAATTGTCGTTCAATGAAGGAAACCCTCCTGATGGGAAGCCGGGTGAAGGGAGATGGATCGAAGGGGTCATGGCGGCAGCCGCAGATCTGTCGTGTAGGATTTGAGTTTTGTTTTGTATTGACTACCAACTTCATATTTGCAAATAACCACTTCTAGATGCTTGGCCACATATCAATCTTTGTTTTCTATTATAAAAATGTTTTTTGTGCAAAATTAGGTGAGGTTGTGGAAATCAACTCATGCTTCAGTTCAATTTAATTTTTTCGAATTAAATAATAAGATGTTTTTAACTAATTAAAATAGTTTAATTATTTCAGATTCTATTTTGCAGAAATTGGGTGTGTATTTTTATTGCAGGTGCGCAATTTGCTAGGGTGTTCCACAAGTGGCGGTTCCGATTGACCCTTTGTAGGTACAGATTTTTTTAGTGCGCGATTTTGCTCTGTTTTTTAGTTTCGGGTCCTAGTTCGTGTGAAATTTTGGTGTGTGGGTGTTCATTTGTGGCTGGTGCCACCTCCCCTGTTTCACCTTGCTTTGGTTTTTCTCGAATATTATGAGTTTTTGCTAACACTTGAAGGATTTGGACTGTTTGTGTTCGTTGCTGCTCAGTGGTGCGTTTGATTTTATGTTTGTGTGTTCATCATTCATGAGATTTTCACCGTAGTTACTGAGTTTGTCACACCATTTATGGTGTTGGTTCTGTTCGTGAGTTTGGGGTTATTCATGTGCAAGTTTACGCTTTGCAATATGTGTTAATTCCTCTATTTTGGCCCTTAATTACGTTTATTGGGACTGCTCCTTTGTGCTCCGTTTTCAGTTGCAATTTCAGTTTGTGTGATCTGGTGGGTGGGTGTTCGTTTGGAGTTTGTGGCAACTTCGAATCCACACCACTCAACTGATTTCTGGGCTGTATTCACTGAGTTTGACTGGGTTTTCTGAGTTTGCTGTATTGCTGAGTTGGGTCGAGTTCATCTGCATTGGTATGTGCTGAATTTGGCTTTTTCCAGCTGGGTTTACAGCCTGTTTGTGCTGCTGCAATGCTGCAGAAATTGGCCGCAATGGGTTGTTTTTGTCTACTGCAGATTGTGCTTGAATTGACCAGATTTTTGGAGCTTGCATGATTCAACTCGTGCAGATGATTATGGAGAAGATGGGGAGAAAGGAAAGAATTTTCTGTAATTTCTTATTAATTTTTCTGTAATTGGTGAAACATTTTTTGTTAAAATTTCTAATATAATTTTTTTCATATTTTATCTTGATTTGCAATTTTATAATGTGCGTGCAATTTATATTGCTGTTGTGTGCATTGTTTATTATGGGTGTGCATTTAATATTGCGAGTGTGTGCAAAATTTTAAATAAAATGATAAATGATAGATGATTAACAAAAATTGGGTGTGCAAATTTTTTTATGGGGGTGCAGAATTTTTTATGGGTTTGCATTTTTTTTTTACGGGGGTGCAGAATTTTAAATAAAATCACAGAAGATTTTAAAAAAAAATCGGGGGTGCAGGATTTTTTTACGGGTGTGCAGTGTTTTTTTTATGAGTGTGAAATTGTGGGATGTGTAGAATTTTAAATAAAAGGACATATGATTTAAAAAAAATAGGAGTGCAGATTTTTTTTTATGAATGTCAGAATTTTTAAATAAAATGACAGATGATTAAAAAAAAATTGGGGTATGCATAATTTTTTTTTGGCTAATATTAAAAAAAATTGTTGGTCCTGAAAAAAAAAATAATTTAATTTTGTGAAAAATGGGAGGGGGGAATGGTTATTAAAAAATTTTTTTTCTTCTTACAAAATTGCTTTGCTTGTTATTAAACATTTGCACATGAAAAGAACATAAAACAATAAAGAACACAATAAAGTATAGTGGTTCGGAGACTCAAGCTCCTACGTCCACTCTCCCTGATCTACAGAGAAATTCCTTCAACTCACTCGACTAGTTTATTGTGTTAGTCAACACAGTACAATCAGATATTTATAGAGCTCTCACTCAAACACAACTTATCTCCCTCCACGGGATTGCCTACCCTCCCTTGCGGGATTGCTTACAGATGTTTAATGAGTTCTCACTCAACTGGACTTATCACCCTCACGGGTTCTCCTCTGGACTTATCACCCTCCACGAGATTGTCTCTTCAACTACCTCACTTAACCACTACTTCTCTCTCAAGAATGGGGTTTGAGTTTGGTGTTGTCTCCAACTAGGTTGAGATTTTCCCTTACAATGGTTTAGTCTTTATGCTAAGGTTGAGAAAATCTCTCTAAGCTTAGGATATATCATGTGTTGTTTAAATTGGACTCAGAACACTCTTGAATATATTTTGAATATCTACAGCTTTGTGTTCTATGGTGGGAATGCTTGAGAATATGACTCTTAGCTTGATAGCATTTTTCCACCCTTAAAATGATGGAAGAACTTGTATTTATAGTGTGGATTTAAATGTTACCGTTGGAGAAAGTCACATTTAAATCCATACTATTCTGTAATTTTTGTAGCTTTTTGGCAGGTTTTTTGACCTCCTTTGATTGGTCCACGTCAGCATTCAGCACTCAGGATTCAGGATTCCAGCACTCAGGCCATCTGACATTCAGCGATCTTGGACTCAGCCTTCTTCCATTCAGGCCACTTGTCTTCAGGCCTATTTTCTCAAGAGACTTCAAATCAGTTCCCCTCAATTTGTTCACTCCCCCCTCAACTTGTTACCTGTAGAAATTAACTTAAGTAATACAAGTTGACAATTACATAATGTTTTGGCATAAATAATCAAAACTAAAATATCCCAACAAAAATTAATTAAATAAAATCACAGAAAATTTAAAAATAATAATAAGTTTTAAATTTTGAAATATGCAAATTAAATAAAAGGATAGATATGCAAATTAAATCTGAAATATGAAATATATAAATTAAAAAAGTTCACTAAAATTCAAACTATAAATCTACAATTTTAAAAATTTTAATATACAAAATTATTAAAAATATGCGATACAAAAAAGTTAGATTTTAAATCTGCACATGGACCCATTTTGATTGTTTGAACACTTAAGGACATTTAAAGTATTTTCTACATATTTTTTGGACTTATGAGTAAGTGTTAAAAAGAGTGATACTTAAGAGTAAGAACACTCTATAAAAAACACCTCATAATAATTGCCCCAAAAATGCAATTCCCTCGATATTTTCTCTTTCTTATTTTGAACAATTGAGAAAGAAATTTAAGGATTGTGCATTTTGGGTTGTGTGAAGAAATTAATATATAACTGCTTTTTTTATTTTTTAAATCCATTTTATTTACTTATTTTTTTTAATATTTATTACATACGATTTTGGTGATTCTTTTTTAATGGAGTCATTATCATCTTACAATTTAGGCAACAAATTATAAAAACAATGGTTTAATTTTAAGAAAAATTATAAAAATAAAATATTCTCCTTAAACTATCAACCTCAATATATTTATACAAGTGGTGCGGTTGATAGTTCTCCTGTTTCCGTGTGGAGTGTAGGTTTTCTCTTCTTGAGACTAGGGTTAGGGTTTGGGGCCTTGTCGTCGCCGTCGTTTTCTCTCCCAGTCATCTCACCGTCAACTTTATTTCTAGATTACTGATTTGAATTTTGATCTCTCTCTTTTTTGGTCCATTTGTCCTCCTTGTCGAGTCGCGTCGTGAGTCATCTTAAGAATCTGCTAACGGACTTGACTAACTTGTTTTTCTCTCTCTTTTTGTTTTCTTGTGTCTCTGCAGCGTTCACAGGTCTTCGCTATTTCCAGATTACTCTACGCTGTCAATGGTTTCGAGTGGTAACGGGGAAGGGGATGATGGTACGCTGGATCTGGGGGCCCTAATTGCACGTAGGGGCCAGGGGACTGCAAATCAATCAGTTTGTCTGGTTGGGAAAGTGTACTCGGAACGATCTGCTAATCCTTTCGCCTTAATTGATGTAATGGAGAAGGCTTTCCGTCCGAAGGGGAAACTATCGGCCAGAGACTGGGGCGGAGGACTATTTTTCTTCTCCTTTGAGCGCGGGGAAGACAGGAAATGGGTGCTAAACAACCAGCCGTGCACTTCGATGGTGCATTATTTGCAATCAGGGCTATCGGAGGCAATGAACAACCCTCGTCATTTGAAATCAACACGGTGTCCTTCTGGACGAGGGCACACGACATCCCAATGGCTTTCAGATCGGACTGTGTCACACGCTCCATTGCCAAAAGGGTTGGAATTCTAGAATGCTATGAGAAACACTCAGATGCGGATCCGACCGAATATGTCTGGTTTAAAGTGCAAATAGATTTTACAAAACCACTGTTGCAAGGGATATCGGTGAAAATTGAAGACAAAAATCTTTGGATACCTTTCACTTATGAATCACTACCGACTTTTTGCTTTAGGTGCGGGACAATCAGGCACTTCATCAAATCATGCCCGTCCATTGACAGGGATAACATCATGATTTCTCTCTATGGCCACAAGCTGAGGGCCAACCAAGCTAGAAACCCTAGAACCCACAAGGCGGAAATTGTTTACATCAAAGAAACAACATCATCTACCCAACCCGTCCACCACATCCCCATGATCCAAAACCCTCCTAACCCCACTGCCACAACCAGTAACCCACAAACCGCCAGTCTTATCCCCAATACCGATAGGACTCAAACCACCAACCAAAGCCCTTACCCTGACACGGTGTCCACTGATAAGGATGTTGCATCGCTTTGCAATTCTTTCTCAATCTCTGACATGAGCTCCACTCGATCCAAAGAGCAACCACCCTCCCAATCCCAGAGCCACGATATACCAGCCCTTGAAATTGACCATATACACCCAACAACCGATACTGTTCCTACAAACACTACCCCCACCTTTGCCATACCAAAAGCCCTCTCAACGCTAAAGAAGCCGATCCAAACCCCAATCCCATACAAACTATAACCTACTCCACTAGTGAAATGACCCAAACCACTAGATCCCTGATTACATCCTTCCCAAAAAAGAAAGCTTGGAAACGATTGGCCCGGGGTCGGGAAAACCAAATCCAGACACAAACATGGAGGCAGCACATGCGGGTAAATGTCGTTTAGCACTAATAGACGAGGATGACTGGGAGGAATTTATGGAAAGGCAAAAGAAACAGAAGAGGGTGAATCTGTTAGTGTTAGTGTCCTAGAGACAATCTATTGTAAGGACATAATACTCAATGATATTCAGTTTGATTTAATATTATAGTTCATTTAATATTAATGTATGGCAATACACTTGTTTGAATATTATGTTTGATTGTTTGCATTTATTCATGCAAGTGTTCCCATGAGTCATTGCTGTCATTGAGGTTGTGAGAACTCAGATGACTTAAGCATGATTCTCAAATAGCCAAATTCAAGGATCATCAAGAATGGGATATTGACGATGCAATGGAGATTGATGTGCGATCTGCGTCATACTCTTAGAGAGTGTAGTAAGATCTCACTTACTACGAGATACTAGGTATCTCATGATGGATGCACAAATACCTTAGAGGGTATTGGTATACCCATCCGAGAAATCGTTTGATGTATTTCCACTATATGTGTCTACGGGTGTCTCGGTTAGTAGGAGCGATGCGATACTCCTTTGACTTGAGGTCAATACGCACGACATGTGTGGAGTGATGAACTTTGACCATGACCGACGCTTGCACCTGTCTATGGGTAGATAGGATTGAGTTCATCACGAAGTGCATGTGCGTGGTAGTTGAGCCAAGAATATGATTCATTCCTCAATGTGGATTTAGAGAGAATACTCATCTTCTCATTATAATTGGATCTAAGTCATCGGCCGATGCACGTCAACTTAGACTTTGTGGCTAAGTGTGACATACATGATCAATTAGTGATTAGAGATAAATTGATTAAGTTATTTGAATATACACTTCATCATGTTCAAGACTTAATAGAGTATTCGTGAATGAAAGAAGGAAATCGTAATAGCCCATGTTTCAGTTACAGGTAGTTGCACTTTTCTCGCAATGTACCTCATATATTGAGAATGTCTGATTTATTGTCTAGGGTTCAATTAAGACCATTAGTTTGACTAATCGCTCGATATATGAGGACCTATGGGTCACATAACAAGTAGTTTCCTTTTACGGATTATAGTTGGTTGATTAAATGTTAAATTAGATTTAATATTTAACTTATGGAGAGATAATTAATAATAGATTAATTTGGAATTAATTATTATTAATATTTAATTAAATTGGATTTAATTAAATATGAATTCCCAATAATTATATTTGGAATATAATTGTAGGATTTAATGTATATGGAAATAAATTCTAGAGATTTTCATATAAGACATTTAAATCAGTATAGATTTATATTTAGGGAATTAAATTAAAAGGAATTAATTTAATTCAAGATTAGGGATTTTATTTCCCTAATTGGGCTAGCTTGGGAAATAAGCTAAGCCTCCCTATATATACAAGCTATTGGGATTCACAAAAGTATCACTTCATATTTTCTCCATAAGATCTAGAGTTATAATTTTCCTAGCAAATTCATCTCGGGATTCAACGCTGGCAAATCCGTGCAAGTCCGTAATTGGGGATTACGTGGATACCATAGTAGACAAAACTGTATATGAATTACTGTAAGAATTCTGTTTATGTTTACTCGTATTTAATTATGTCATTAACTGTTCGTTGTTGTTGAACTTTTATTTCCGCTGCGCATGTATTACGTGTTTATATGCCTCTAAATTCCAACAGTGGTATCAGAGCTCCAGGCTCTTGATTAATTGCTAATTGAATTAATTGATTTATAAAATTTTATTTTTTTAAATCAATTGGGGTACGGTCAATTTGATATTACCGCACCAATTGCTAAGCGATTTGGGAGTGCACATGTTATATGGCTTATGTTGTTTGATAACTTGTTGTCTATTATTTTGCTCCCATTTTTTCCCTTTTCGCTGGGTTCTATCACCATCACCAAATTAGGGTTTTTTGTGTAAAATCGTCGCATTCATCGCTCTCCTTCTAGCCGCTCGACCGCGAGACAGCATCCCACGTTGCCGCTCGAGATGGGCGCTAGGCGCCGCATCTCGCGTCGATTGTGGGGATACGCGACGCGGCTTGTGGTAGAACGGACGAAACGCGCGATGATCTGTCTTCTGATTTTCAATCGATGGCGGTGCATCTTCTTCCTCGTCGCGATTTACTCTAATCGGTGGCGGCAGTGCATTTTTCTCACTTCGGTGGGGATAAGCGTCGTCTTCCGTGGGATTACGAGTTTTTGCACCGACCGATTCGCCACCCCTTCGGTGACAATCTCAATTGACGGAGATGACGCACGTGTGCACTAAGCGGTGGCGATGAATCGCACGCGCTTGCGCGACACGGGGTGACCCGTTCCGGCATCTTCCGTCACGATGGTGGTTTATCGGGCCCCGAGCGTTTAAAGCTTATCCTGGTTCTGCGAACGCACCCAATGACGGCGGTGCTCCGCACGCGCCACGCTGAACTGCTTGTTGCTCTTTTTGCTTCGTCGCTCTTCATTCTGATGCTTCTGCCCTTTTTCGTTTTGAGTACAGTTTGATGAATAATTGATGAGTTAATTAGATTGATTCTGAATTAGAACTGTGATTAACGAACTGTTGACGGATTTTGGAAATTTTGTGTCCCGAATGATGGATTGGATCCAGAATTTGGGCGGTGATGTGAGGAGATTTGATTTGGACAGGCCCTCCCGTGCAATTTTGGGAATTGCACCTGAGCCCCTAACAACAAAATAATTAAAATCTAATTTTGGAAATTAATTAGTGTTTAATTTTAAAATTGGATTATGATTAGACCAAAGATTAATTAATTGAATTAATTATTGAAAGTTAATAATTTTAAAATTGGATTTTAAATTCGTTTTAAAAGAATTATTAAATCTCACCTGGTTAATCATTTTATTAAAATGTATTAGTTGGACTAATGACGGACTTAATTAATTGGATTAATTAAAGTTCAAAATATTAATAATGAATTTAATTATTAAAACTTGATTTTTAAAATTGGATTTTAAAATTATGGTTTAAATGATTAAACGAGTTATTAATTCCCACTTGGTTAACGTGTTTTATATTCTGTTAACGCTTTTACGTCCACATTATAATTGTTTGGGTAGGCAGCGCCCAATACTTGTCGGACCGTATTAATTATTTGGGTAGACGGCGCCCATGTAAGTGTTAGTCCGTATAATATCATGTTTGGGTAGGCGGCGCCCAATAAATGCTCAATTGTGATGTAGATTAACATGTTGGATCCCGATTAAGCAATTAATACCCCGCCTTTAAAAATGTTCCTCACTAAAATATGGTTTTCTAATTGATTTGATAAGATGTCTTCCATCAAAATTAAAAGAAAATCGGAGATTTCGTTCCAATGAGTATTTAAAGCCCCCGTCTTTTGCTCGGATCTACATCTAACAGAACTTTTATAGGGACATGTAATGTCGCCGCTTGATGGTTGTAAACCAACTTAACTTTGTTTAACTCGCCCTCGCGGGGACAAAGGGTAAGGGACGTCAGTCGAACTAAGTTCGACAAACTAGGAGTTGCTGTTTGTAATTGGTTTAGAGACCTACCAATTATGCTATTGTGATATTCAGCCCTCGATGGGATTATAATAGTAGTAATATGGATCCTAGTACATTATGATTTATATTAGATATAAATTCGTACTTTTCCGATGAGATCGTTGAGTATGTGAAAATAATTGAGACAAAATAAACACAAAATAAAGGCCATGTTTATTTTGATTGCTGAGTATTGATCATAGGAATTATGTGTTTTAATTCCCGTTTTATTTTATTTCTCTTGGTTAGTTGAAATGTATAACTGTTATTGAGATGTGTTTTGGAAACAAAAAAATTTTCTATGCCAAATTTTCTGGACTAGCACCGTAACATGTGTTTGGTGCTAAGACAAGAAAAGATTGAGTACGTGTTGGACACGCCTATCCCGGTTACCCTTAAAGCTTGTACTCTGAGGCAACCACTTTTGACGTAGCACCTCAGAATAAGCATCAAGAGGATGCTTCCCAGACTCAGTATGTGATGTTGCTCGGCATGACTCCCGATGTACATAGGCAACATGAGAAAAATGGGTCCCTTCTTAGTGCTCAAGCATCTGAAGGATCTCTTTGATTCTGAATCTCGTTATGAGATTTATGAAGTGATGAAAGATCTAATCAAATGCCGGTTAGCTAAAAGAGAGAAGATTTTACCTCATGTGCTTAAGATGATAGGCCTAATTGAAAAAAACTTGGTAATTTAGGCTTTGAGCTAAAAGACCAACATTTTCATTTAAGCTATCCTCTAGTCGCTCCCGGATTCATATTTTAGCTTCATTGTGAACTACAATATGAATAAGACGGATGCGACCATGCCTAAACTTCACAACGTGCTCAAGACTTTTGAGTTCACTATCACTAAGATGACGTTCAAAAGAGGAAGCAGGTAAACAAGGATGTGTGCCTTTATTGTAAGTAGAAGAGGACACTGGAAGAAGGACTATAAGGTTTTGGTTGCTAAAAGAAAGACACTAGGTGCTTCTAGCACTAGAACATGTATGTTTGTTATTAAGATAAACATGTCCACTAATAGCGCTAACTGTTCGGTATTGTATATCAGATGTGGCTCTCACATTTGTACTAATGTGAAAGGGCTCATGTGTTATAGGACAGTTAGGGCGGGTGAAGTTGTCTTACACGTAGAAACGGAGCAAGAGTTGCTGCTGAACGTGTGGGAACTTATATGTTAGACTTATCCTTTGGTTTTAGATTGGAACTTAATGATGGTCATCTAGTTCTTTCTATTACTATTAAAATATATTTGTTGCATTGTGGATACGATGTTCTTAATATACAAAATAAAAGACTCAAACTTAGTAATCATGAAAACTCGACTTACTTATGGCATTGTAGAACTTGATCATGTAAATGAGAAAAGATTTGCAAGGTTAAGAAAGTTAGACTACTTAACCCCATTCGACTTTGAGTCTTATGGTAATTTTGAATCTTATCTCATGGGCAAGATGATCAATAGACCCTTTTCTGGGAAAGGGGTGCATGCCAAAGAAGTTCTAGAGTTGATCTACAACGATGTTTGTGGACCATTGCCCACTCTAGCTAGGGGTCACTTTGGCTACTTCAACACTTTTACTGATGATTTCTCTAGATAAGGATACGTGTATCTTATGAAACACAAATCCGAATCTTTTGAGAAATTCAAAGAGTACAAAGCTAAAATAGAGAAGAAATTTGGTAAGAGTATCAAAACTCTTCGATTGGATCGAGGAGGTGAATACCTTATCCATGAATTCACTGATTACTTGAAGTTACATGGAATCCAGTCACAATGGACTACTCCCGGAACACCTCAGATGAACGGTGTGTCCGAGAGAAGAAACCAAACCCTGTTAGACATGGTGAGGTCCATGATGAGCCTTTCCTGTGTTCCAACATTCTTATGGGATATGCGTTGCAAACCTCAATTTACATTCTGTTGGGAGATGAATTTAATAAAAGATTATATGATTTTGATTTGATCCCAAAACCCCTGAGTATGACATGTTCAGAATGATCTTGATAGTTAAGTCAGGATTCAGTTTTAGAATATTCAGGATGTTATCTGCAAAATGTATAATCAACAGATATAGTTCAGGATAGGTTCTGAAGACTCAGTATGGAACTGAGATACTAAAGACTCAAGAGATATCTTGAAACCGAAGACTTCAAGACGAAGATTCAAAGATATCGGTCGAAGAGACTCGAAGACTCGAAGACCTCAAGACTCAAGACTCAAGATGCAAGACCGAAGACCAAGATCGAAAATCAAGAATACTGATGGCACAAGAATTATCGATGACTCAAGTAGTGCAATTGAATGCTCAAGATGAGCCCGAATGTTCCGGAGGCAATGAATATATCTATTCGAAGGATGCAATCATCGAGAAAAAATGCGTCTCCTTAGAAAGTTAGATATTGCCAAGACATTCAAATGCAGACAAAAGGAACTAAGTCAGAAATGTTGTTAAGGTTATATCAAACTCAGAGTTTGTAACCAAAAAGAGCCGTTGAAGGTGTCTACCTTTAACTGGAGACAAAAGTCAAAAGAGGAAGACGACATCGTACCATTACCATTCGACGGCGGATGTGTCGATGAAAAAGATGTCGGATGTACAAAAGTTCCGCATCAAAAAAAAAGTGAAGACCGGCTACATGAAAGGCTATTGCCTAAAACGTGTTAGGGAGTTTCAAACCCTAAATATAGCCGTTTCTCACACACCATAAGAGGGAACTCACGAAGCTGTCTCTCCAAGGGATAGTTTTCAAGAGTGACCTTGGTGCATGCCTATAAATACTGGTGACCCTCTACATTGTAAGGTTACGGGAAATTTATACGCAACTCAAGAGCTCAAACTTATTCTTGCAAAAGTTAAAGCACTCGAAAAACTTAGAATTTCCCAAGTGCTTCTATATTGAAGAGAGCTCACTATACTAAGCCTAGCTTGATAAGAATTATCCAAAGCTTAGTCGAGATATCCTAACCCTTTGCATTGTGCTTCATTGTAAAGGATATCTCATCCTAGTTGGAAACCAACCGAGAAACCCCAAACCCTTGAGAAGGTAGTTGGAGTGTGTTTGTTGGTGAGAAGAGTTGTAAAGAGTTAGTAAACTACGCGGAGTAGTCAGGAAAACTCTAGAGGAGAAGTTAGTAAGCTACAGGGGTAGTCTGAAAGCTTGTTTGTGTTTGAGTAAGTAAACTACGGAGGTAGTCAGAAAACTCAAGGTCGGGTTGAGTAAGTAAACTACGTGGAGTAGTCAGAAAACTCAGGGCCGAGTTGAGTAAGTAAACTACGAGGTAGTCAGAAAACTCAGAAGTTGATAGTGAATTTCTCTGAAGAGTCAGGGAGAGTGGACGTAGGAGCTTGAGTCTCTGAACCACTATAATTGCTGTGTTCTTTATTGCTTTCATTATCTGTGCTTAATCTGTTACATTGACTTGTTTTTGAAAGCATACTTTTCACTGATATTCAGTTGGAATCAATCCACTGAAATTGCATAAGTGAATCACAGCCTAATCACTATTTTCATAAAGGGAAGGTCTTCAGCAAAGCTTAAAACGAGTATAAACTAAAGGGCCAACCATTCCGCACGACTGAGTAGCTAGAACAGATAGTTACCAAACTGAACTCTCATTTGAGGATTCAGTAAGTTAGTTATCTGATCCAAGCAAACTCAGGATCTCTGACACTCAGGACTCAGTTGGGATTATCTGAGGTATCTGAAAGCAGCTCAGGATCACTGTCTCAGTAGACTTTGACTCAGAGCGATCTGTGCTTCTCAGAACCTAATCTTCAGGATTATCTGACCCAAGCTGACCTCAGTAAGAAAAAGTTTTAAAAACACTGAACACGTGTATTCCCCCCCCATACACGTGTAAGACTCGTTTTCACCGGGACCAACAAGTGGTATCAGAGCAGTGGTTCAACTTGACCACCTGCTGTGTTGACCAAAGTTTTATTTTCAAAAATACTTGTGGTTTATCTGAACTGATCTTATTTGCTGAAATTTTTTTTTTCTTTTCAAAAGATCAGAAAAATGTCTTCTAAAAAACTTCTCATGTTCTTAGTGGAGAACTATGACCTATGGAGACTGAGAATGCAGGCTCATCTGTATTCCAAACATGAGCGTATGTGGAGAGTGGTTTCTCAAGGACTATTCAAATTTACTATAGTGAATCCGAGAGGAACAGAAGATGAGAGAATTGATCCTAGAACAGAATTTCCTAAGTCTGATGACCAACTGACTCCTGAGGAGAGAAAGTTAGTCAATCTAGACTATATTGCAAAAGACACACTATACAGTACAATTGATGATGGTGTGATGGGAATGATCTCTCACTGTAATACTGCTAAAGAGATTTGGGATACACTAGCTGTAATGTGCCAAGGCACAAATCATATAAAAGAAAACAAACTTTCAGTGGCAATTGGAAAGTTTGATAGTTTTGAAATGGATGATGGTGAATCAATAGACAAACTGGAAGTCAGATTCACTAGCATCATGAATGATCTAAATGCACTTGGAAAGAAATATCCACAAAGAGAAGTGGCATTGAAAATTCTTAGAGGTCTTTCTAAGAAATGAGATATTCATGCAGTGGTGATTGAAAACACCAAGAACATTAGTTCAATGCCATATCAACAAGTCTTCTCTGAGCTGAAAGCCTATGAATTTGTAATTGATAATAAATCCAAAAAGGCTGACAACAAAGATGATTCTTCATCGAGTAAGAATGTGGCTTTAAAAGCCAAAGATAAAACCTGTAAAACTAGAGAGTCTGAGAACCCCCATGCCAAACATCAGGATGAGCTTGAGGAAAAGCTAGCACTAATGGCAAGGAGGTTTGACAGACTTAATAGTAGATTTGGAAAATACAAAAGCTATTACAGGAACCACAGGTACCAGAAGAAACCTGAGGACAGATCAACTGAGAAGAAGAAGGACCTGAAAGCTGAAGGATCTTCATCCAAGAGGAAAGACTCCAAGTCCAAAGAAGAAAATGACCAGGATGATGATGCCAACATATGCTATAACCCGAGAAGAAAGGTCACTTCAAAGATGATTGTCAGTTGGGTGCTAAGGAGAGAAGAGAAAGGCAAGCTAAAAAAGAGACCGAAGTTCTCAAGCAAAAATGCCATGGTTGCGAAGAAGAAGAACATTACGAGGAGGGATCTAGCTCTTGGATGAGATATTCTCGATAACGGTGAAAGTGATGACATCCGTCGATGGCCATTGAGGAGGTAAACTCTTCTTTCTCTGTTGTTGCTCCTACACCAAAGACAAAGAGTTTTCAAGTTCCACCTTTAAACAAATCTACTTTGACTGATGGATTCTTTTGAGAATCGATGAAGGACTATCTTTTTTACAAGAAGCGCTAAATGAAACTCAAGAGCGAGAATAAGCGGAAATGAAAATCTAAAATGGAAAGACTCTAGCAATATTGAAATCACTTCTCAATTAATGGGAGCCTCTTGATGAACTGGATGTTACGAAAAGTACAACTCTCGAGAGAAAGAGAAGTTGATAATGTCCCTAATCGAAAAGCAGAGAAATCCATCAAGAGATTCAACTAATCGTAATCGAGTTCAATGACCTCTCCGAGAAGCATAAAACTCTACAGAACTGTGAGGATAGTGCACAAAAGAAGTTAACTCTATTGAATAAAGCATCTAATGTAATAGATGAAATTCAGAGTTACCATAGATCTGCCACTATAAAAACTGGATTATGATTTATTCCAGGGGGAACCTCACAAGGTCATCTGAATGCTGCATCAAGTAGCAAGAAGACTATCTTTGTAAAACCAGTGGCACCTACACTTCAAACTGAAGTAATGCCCAAGGTTGTAGACAAGAGAAAAGGACCTATGGTCTCAGTAAAACTGAATGATCAGGTTAGAAAGCTCAAACCCCAGGTAAAGGCTAGAATACCTGGCGGTCGGTTGGAAAGTTTCGAGCAAGTACTTCAAAGCCTCAAATTTAAGAATGCAAACCTGAAAGGCTCCCACATCGAACCATCGAGAGGAATCCTCGAGGATGAGAAACACTTTCGCCGAGAGACATTCTCAATGAAGAGACCAAGTCCTCGGTATCTGCCGAAAGACCAGTTTTAAGATGAGACAACCTGAACCCCACTTGCCTAAGGGTAAAGGTTATCTGAACCCGAGTCATCAAAGATTTAGACCGGTTGCACAAAAGCCTAAGCATCCAACATAAGGCCTAAACCAAAGAAGAATTCAAAAAGCCCATGTTCATGCTAAAAGCTAGCACACATATACTAAAACGCTAAGGCACCGTAGTAGTGGATGTATATGGAAGAAAAATTAGCCACTCTAAAGTGATTAGAGTTGTCGGTGATTTGGATTCGAAAGATGCGGCTAACCTCGTGGGACCCTACACAAATTGGGTACCTAAGAATTGATCTGCTTTTCGGGGGGAAAAAAACAAGGCACCTTGGATCGACTAAAGATCACATGGCAGCGATGAAAGAGAGATGAAAAGGCTCTCGATATATGGTATCTTGACGGTGGATGTTCAAGACATATGACAGATACAAGAAGATACTGGAAATGACTATGTTGAACAAAGAGGCCCTGAGATCACTTTTGGAGATAACTCCAAGGGATGAATGAAGGATATGGAACTTTGGAAATCGACTCAATTCATATCCATGGTGTTTCATATGTAATCGGATTGAAGCATAACTTGCTTTCAATTAGCCGATTACGTGATAAGGGTTTTAATGTTGAGTTCTCTAAGAACTTATGTTTTGTGAAAGATGATACATCATGTGAAAGTATTCTTCGTTGGTACAAGAAAAGGGAATGTGTATCTTGGTTGATTGGAGTTCAACTCCAAAAAGATACATGTTTAGTTGTTAAAAGTTCCACGAGATCTTAGTTGGTTATGGCATAAAAGAATGAATCACCTAAATTTCAAAACCCCGAACAAGCTTGCAAGATTAGCTCTTGTGAGAGGGTTTCTAATGAAGTGTTCAAGAAGGAACATATTTGTGATCGTGCGATGAAAAGAAAACAAATTAAAGCATCATTTAAAAGCAAAGTAGAAGTTTTATTGATGAGAATACTTGATTCTTTGATATGGATCTTTTTGGTCCTATAACACGATGAAGAAGCACTAATGGAAGGAAATACACATTGGTAGTAGTTGATGACTACTCAAGATATACTTGGGTCATATTCTTACTCAAGAAGAAAGAGACTCGAGATAAAAGCCGCCAGAGTTCTTGAAAAAGGCTCAAGATTGAGAAAAATGAAGTGTGGTCAAAATCGAATCGACAAAGGAACCGAAGTTTATAAATCATATCATATCGATTATTTAAGAGAATGGAATTTCACATGAAACATCATTTGCAAGGACCCTCAACAAAATGGTGTTCTTTGAAAAGAAGGAAAGGACTCGAAAAAGTTCTGCAAGGACAATGATAGCTGAAGGTCGATATTCCTAAAAGATTTTGAAATCACAACATCCAACCTCAATGCATGCTACTCTCGGAATAGATCCATCTTTGACCAAGAGTCAAGGCAAAACACCCTATGAGCTTTGGAATGAAAGGAAGCCTCTTGTTTCTTTCTTTCGTGTGTTTGGTTGCAAGTGTTTCATACACAATAATGGTAAAGATCGGGTTGAAAACATTTGATAGTAAAAGGCGATGAAGGAATATTCTTAGGATATTACGAAGTCGATAAAAGCTTTCGAGTTTACAAACCGTAGGACTCTTATTGTGGAGGAAACACCTCATGTTGTTTCGATGAATCTACTTGTGTTCGGAAGAAACAGAACATGATGCAAAATGAACCGACTAAGAGGATCACCAGATTAAGCCCAAAGCGGAAAGATAAATCATCCATCGAACACGAAAAGAAGAAGTCGGATCACTATCTATGATTGGAGTGACTCGAGACTCGAATAAAAGAAATTCGGGATGGAAATCAGGATGGTGAGACTCAGAAAAACCAACACTCCAAAGATGATCAATCTGAACAAACACCAGTTCAGACTCAGGTATGTGATGCCAATGAAGATGTGGTCCGCGGTGAGGCAAATTCTGAATCTATCAACCAAAGGGGGAACAAATGTCTCGACAATGTTACGAATAGAATTTCCCGAGGAAGATGATTCCCTTTCTCCTTTTCCTGTTGTTCCCCGAAGTTTACTGATTTAACTGAACCTAACATTTCAAATGTTGAGGATACTATTGAAGGGGGAACATCAAGAAGGAAATGGTTAGATAGTCATCCTACAAATCAGATTGTGGGTAATCTAACTGAAGGTGTTAAAACAAGAAGGTTCCATGGTGAGAGTGCACTATTCTGCTGCTTCCTATCAGAGAAAGAACCTACTGAGATTGGTGAAGCTCTACAAGATTCTCATTGGATTCTTTGCTATGCAAGAAGAGTGAATCAATTCTCAAGGAATGAAGTATGGGATTTGGTAGATAGACCAGAAAGGCACAATGTCATTGGAACCAAGTGGGTTTTCAAGAATAAAAGAGATGAAAACAACAACATTGTGAGAAACAAGGCAATGCTAGTTGCACAAGGTTATTCCCAAGAAGAAGGCTTCACAGTCTATCAAATGGATGTGAAAAGTGCATTTCTGAACGGTGTGCTTAAAGAAGAGGTTTACGTGGAACAACCTCCTGGTTTCAAACAGAATGACCAAGTTTCTGTGCTCGGAAAAACTTTGTATGGTCTTAAGCAAGCACCCGAGCATGGTATGATACTCTTTTCGGTTTCTTCGACCATGGTTTTGTCAAAGGGACTGTTGTTAGAACTCTGTTCAGGATAGAGGATGGGGAAGATATCTTACTTGTTCAGATATATGTTGATGACATCATTTTTGGATCTCCAAACCATCAGCTGTGTGAAAAGTTTTCAACACTGATGAAAGGCAAGTTTGAGATGTCAATGATGGAGAGATGAATTTATTTCGGGTCTTCAAGTGAAACAATCAAAGGAAGGAATATTCATCAACGGTGCAAAGTACACCGAGAGATCGATTGCCAAATATGGTGTATGAATTGCAATACTGATTAGATTCCCATGAATACTAACTACAAGATGGATCCCGATTACGAAGTCAAATCAAGAAGCCATCACCGATTATAGAGGAATCATTGGATCATTGCTTTATCTCACGACAAGTAGGCGGATATAACATTTCTTTGTTGGGATATGTGCAAGATACCAAGCTAATCCTAAGGCTAGTCACATGGAAATTCGCCAAAAGAATCTTTGAAGTATCTTAAAAGCGATGAATAGAGGATTATGGTATCCGGTGATGATAACCTTGAATTAACCGGTTACTCGGATCGATTATGGAGGTTGCAGGATTGTGAAGTCCCACCTGCGGGGAACTTGTCAATTTCTAGGAAAAGGCGATATCTTGGTTTTGAAGAAACGGACCTTAGTAGCAACCAAAGATTCTTGGAAATTTGAATACATGGCTGCAGGAAGGCTGGCGTGCTTTCGATTCTTTGGCTCGGACAACAATTAAGGGATTATAAAGTTGAAGCCAATGAAGTACCAATATTTTGTGACAATAATAGTGCCATTGCTATTTCACAAAATCCGGTTATTACACACGGATGCAAGCATGTGGATATCGAGACATCACTTCATCGAGGAGATCATGTCGAGAAGAAGGACATAAGGATGGAGAAAATTCATCTCGATAAGCAAAGAGCTGATATCTTGACTAAACCTTTGGCGGAATCAAGATTTCGGGAACTTTCGGTTGAATTAGGGATGTTAGAACAGTGTATAGAGTAAAAATCGAAAAATTGAAGGTTTTCGGAAGCATGAAGTTTTCTCAAAATTTTCTTTGAGAAGCTTAGGATAAAATGGAAATCTTGGGCGAAGTCTAAGGGAACTCAGTTCTTCAAGGTCGATTACTAAGAGCATCTTGAACCAATTCGAAGACTCGATATTATCGACATTTTATCAAGGTTAGTACTCGAAGACCGATAGAGGGAAATTAGTCGAAGAAGTAATGACTCATGCGACTCATTTATTGCTTAAGTAAAATTCGGTAATCATTCTAATAAATACAAAACACCGAGGAATGTTTTTTTGGCGGGATCGTTTTAAATTAGAAGAAAGTCAATGATCATTTAATGCTCTGCTACATTAATGACCAATGAGGATGTTTTGGCGGCTTACTTTTTCAGAGATCGTCGGTTCAGATACCCGATTAATGGGAGATTAATCTCAACCGTGCTTTTCACCTAACCAACGCGATTCCCCACGATCTCGAAGCTATATAAACCCCAATAAGCCATTCAAGCCAAAATTTTATAAAATCCTTTCGCTCCCAAATCCTCTGCAAATAAATTCCTTTGCCCGAAATCTCCAAACCCTAAAGCTTCATTTCTTCAATCAATCTCTAAAATGGCTCCAACCTTGTTAGAGATTAGCCAAAACCAACAAGCCGTGGGTAACGAGTTCGTTGTCTCACTCGAAAGCACAACCAACTCAAAGCCGAAGAGGAAGCTCTGCATATGATTCGACCGCTAAACTCACTCAACTAGTCGCATCTTTGACCCGGACTAGGAGTTTCTTGAAAGAGGTAATCAATTCATCTATAACTTGAAAATAGATGAAGAGGATCAGATGCATTCTAAGATAATCGTATCACATTTAGAGCAAATCGTCCAAATACATCGATTTTGAGAGGATCGTATGTAATTCAAAAAAATCTGAATGATGTTTTTGAGCTCGTGATAGAGAGAGGATCCTACGATGTATATGTAGGTAGAGAGCAGAGTACTTAGATAGGATTCTTTGAGAATCTGTTAAATTTGAGGCGACATTGCATAAGAGGCACTTAAAGCCACAATATCGTGTGTTGATGGATATTGTGAGCAAGAGCATCATGAGTCTTTTGGGAGTTTTGAGCGCATCAGCACTCAAGCTCGATTGATGGCGGAGATAGAGGCCTCACCCACCACAGACTTCAACCGGTTGAAATTCTGATTAGACGGTGAGTGAAAGAGAACCAAAGTTTTGAGGAAGGTTGACGGGCGATCTCAATCAAAGGCAAGATCCACCATGCCACCAAAATTGCTTATAGTTTGGAGATGTGCGCGAGAGGAGGAGGATATCTTCGCCAATTCGACCCCATTCCCTAAGTCCAAAATTCTCTTTAAACCCATTGCCAAAAAGCAAGCCATCGGGAAGAGAGAAAAGAAGGTAGAATCACCGATTAATACCGATAAAAAACTCAACAAACCCGGGGAAGGTTTTTGGAGGCAAAGATGGAGCGAGGTCTTTAAAATAATGAAGCAAAAGAACCTTGCCCCAAAGCGCAGAAGATTAGTGGTTCTCACCGATGAAAGATGGAAGTGATTCAAGAGATTCAACCGGAGGGGCAAAACCGCCGAATTCACCATTACAAGTGTTGGCTCGGGTTATCTCGTGACACGGGATCGACCGAGGAGCGGTGTCTTCTCGAGGTGCTCGAGACATCATTTCGGTTGAGATAAAATTTTTCTGAAATTTTAAAGAGCTCAGACCTCGAGAGATACCTACCTCGGATGTGCGAGCTTTCAGGGAAGAGCCATTTCCTGAGTCGATCTGAAGATGTGCGAGCTCGAGCGCCGAAGATCCAACTCCAGATTCAAACCGAGGATATGCCAACTCAGCCTCGAGAACCCTCTCGATGCAAACCGAGGACTGACGCACAAACTTGAGATCAGATGAGGCTACCGAGGCGGGAGAATATTCTTGATAAGCTCTGAGTGATCTTTCTTGATCCCTTGCCAGGTTTCCAGTGAACTAGAGCCCGAGATGGAAGAAGGCGAGTGGAGGAGCAAGGGGGAGCGGTTCATTCTAGACCGCTACACGAAGCTCATTTCATACCCTCGATCTGCAAGATGTTTTCTTGATTAAGGACAAACTGTGTTCATCCTCAATCGGACTCTTCCCCGAGATGCTTGATATTCCGCTTTTCGGAGGGAAGACCGGGTGGAATGAGGAGACAAATTGACCTTCGACCGACTTCGGAAGTTGAAGGACAAAGCTCGGGATGAAAAACTCCGATTTTGATGAGCCGGGTTCGAGAGGAAGTTGGAGAGGAGAGAAGACCGAAGTTGTGTGCCGAGCGGGAGACAAATCTAAAGATGGAGATGGGGACCAACAGGGAGGTGCTAAGGATCAGTCTCAGATAGAAAATGAGACTTCTGTTGCTGATCAACCTGAAATTGGTCAACCTCAGACTGAAGCTAGCACTCTTTAGGTACCTTTTGGCACTATTAACAATTATTCCAAAGATACTGAAAGTTCTATCTTTAATTTTGAATTGTCCGATAAATGCGGTGAGGCTCGATTGGAGACCGGAGCTCGAGGGGAAATTGCTCAAGGATGATCGACAAACCTGGAAAGGTGCATAAGGTTCCTGAGATTGATCTCACTCACTTGATGGAGAAACTTGAGAAGGTTGAGCCAATGATGATCAAAATTGCTCAGATAGAAGAGACGTTGGCCAATCAAGCTCAACAGATGGAAAGTCTTAGTCACTCTTGTTTGGTGCAAATTCAAAACACTCGACCACCCGGATGACCTCCATGGAAGAAAAATTTGAATGAGAAGCCGGAGGGAGTCAAGGCCGAAGTTAAGTGATGAACTGAAGCGTAAACACGAGGGGAGTTTCGATTTCTAGAAGTGAAACCGCGCAGAAGAATGAGGTGCTAATCAAGTCTCCTTTGTTGAGGAAATGAGCTCATTACTCATGACCAAGATAGAGATGTTCAAAGAAGCACTCTCGCCGGTTATCACTTATCTCAAGAATTTTCTGTGGCCAAGAACCTTCTAAGGAGGCTGGAAGACGAACAAGATCAGATAGTAGGAGAGATTCGTTGTGTGAGCAAAGAACAATATCACATGGACACAGCACTCTCCAGACTTCTTGTTGGGATATTTTAGTTTTGATTAATTATGCTGAAAACATTATCAACTTGTGTTATTTAAGATAATCTACGATAACAAGTTGGGGGGGAACGAGAACAAGTTAAGGGGAACTCATAAAATCGCATTTAAGATGATCGAGATCGAGGAGGTCGCAGACGAGGTTGATCGAGATCAGATGAGTAGGATGAGTTCCGAGTTAATCGATGAGTTGAATAAGAAGAAGCATGCCGATTTGTGATGAAGAAAAGCCGATAAAAATGCCGCGGAAGAAATCGTAAATCGTAAATCAAAGCAGAAGAAATCGTAAATCGGGCGAGAAGAAATCAAATCAAGAAGCTGAAATCGGGATTCGGATGAATAAAGGAAATCGGGCCGGATGAAACGGTCAATCGATTCGGATGAGCAGTGAAATCAAGAATCGATGAACAAGTGATTTCAAAGATCGATGAACCGATGATTTCAAAGACACCGTAAACTGCGCACCTGATTTCTCTGATCGATTTCAGTTGGACCGATCAAAGCGAACGAATCGGAAGAGATGAACAAAGAATCGGACGAAGCTGATCAGATCCGATTAGACACACAAAAGGTGGCCAATAAGAAGACAACACGTATTGATGTGACATAAAGGCTGAGGGAAAAGTGCAAAAGGTCAAAGAAAAGCTGGAAGTTATTAGTATGGATTTGAATATTACTTTCCAACGGTAATATTTAAATCCACACTATAAATACATTGCACTATCTTCAAAAAGAAGCAAATGGAGGATCTGCAAAGTGAAATTAAAGCCAAATATTCAAGCAACTCCATTCATAGAACCTGAGCAAGAAATACACACATATATTCAAAAGTGTTCTACCCTAGATCTAAGCACAAATGCTATATCCTAAGCTTAGAGAGATTTTTCCATCCTTAGCATTGAGGCTAAACAAATGTAAGGGAAAATCTCAACCTAGTTGGAAACCAAACAAACCTTACCTAAATCAGTCGGTTAAGTTTGTAGGTGAGTGTGAACTAGGTAAACATCTAGCAATCCCGAAAGGGAGGGTAGGCGATCCCGTGAGGGTGATAAGTCCCGTTTGAGTGAGAACTCGGTAAACATCTAAGCAATCCCGAAAGGGAGGGTAGGCGATCCCTTAGAGGGTGATAAGTCCCGTTTGAGTGAGAACTTCAGAAAACATCTGTTGGTTAAGTTGGTGCCCCATGAAGGGAAGAGTGGATGTAGGACGAGTTGTCCGAACCACTATAAAAATACGTGTGTTCTTATTTGCTTTCATATTAACTGTCATACATACTTTAGCAAATCTGCATAACACATTCGAAAAAAAAAATAAAAATTTAAGTCACCTCCCATTGAGATTTTACGAGTTTTAAATCGGGTTTTTCGGGACCAACAAGTGGTATCGAGGAGGGGGTTCAAAAGTTCACTAGATTTTAATGTGATCACCTGAATCGATCTTTTTTCTCATTAAAACCCATTTAGTTTAAAATGCATAAATTTTATAAAATTCATGGAGGTTGACAATCATCTTCTCATTTTAAAATGAAAACAATGTTCTTCATCATTTCTCTTGTTTAACTAACACTGTTTTTCTCGATATTTTTATTGTTAGTTAGTTTTGGCATCATTATCAAAATGGGGAAATTGTTGGGATATTTTAGTTTTGATTAATTATGCGAAACATTATCAACTTGTGTTATTTAAGATAATCTATAGATAACAAGTTGAGGGGGGAACGAGAGAACAAGTTAAGGGGAACTCATAAAATTCCATTTAAGATGATCGAGATCGACGAGGTCGCAGATTTGGACGATCGATCGAGATCGGATGAGTAGGATGAGTTCCGAAAGTTAACCGATGAGTGAACAAGAAGAAGCATTCGATTGCGGATGAAGAAAAGTCGATAAAATGCCGTGGAAGAAATCAGAAATTTAAATCAGCGAGAAGAAATCAAATCAAAGGAGAAGAAATCGAATCGCGAATAAATCAGTTCGATGAACAAAGGAAATCAGTTTGATGAACAGGTCAATCAGTTCGGAAATCGGCGGATGAATAAAGGAAATCGGCCGATGAACAAAGGAAATCGAAGAATCGATGAACGATGATTTCAAAGACTAATGAACGTGATTTCAAAGACACCGTAAATCTGCAGACCGCATTTCTACTGCTATCGATTTCAAAGCGGACCGCATCAAAGCACTTAATCTAAGAGATGAACAAAGAATCCGACGAGCCGACGGATCCGTTAGACACACAAAATTTGGTGCCAATAAGAAGACAACACACATATTGATGTGACATAAAGTCACAGGAAAAGTGCAAAAGGTCAAAGAAAAGTCGAAGTTATTAGTATGGATTTGAATATTACTTTCCAGCGGTAATATTTAAATCCACACTATAAATACATTGCACTATCTTCAAAAAGAAGCAAATGGAGGATCCGCAAAGTGAAATTAAAGCCAAATATTCAAGCAACTCCATTCATAGAACACGAGCAAGAAATACACACATATATTCAAAAAGTGTTCTACCCCAGATCTAAGCACAAATGCTATATCCTAAGCTTTAGAGAGATTTTTCCATCCTTAGAATTGAGGCTAAACAAATGTAAGGGGAAAATCTCAACCTAGTTGAAACCAAACAAACCTTACCCAAATCGATTCGGTTAAGTTTGTAGGTGAGTGTGAACTCGGTAAACATCTAGCAATCCCGAAAAGGGAGGGTAGGCGATCCCGTGAGGGTGATAAGTCCCGTTTGAGTGAGAACTTCAGTAAACATCTAAGCAATCCCGAAAGGGAGGGTAAGCGATCCCTTAGAGGGTGATAAGTCCCGCTTTGAGTGAGAACTCGGTAAACATCTGTTGGTTAAGTTGGTGCCCCATGAAGGAAGAGTGGATGTAGGGACGAGTTGTCCCAACCACTATAAAAATACGTGTGTTCTTATTTGCTTTCATATTAACATCATACATACTTTAGCAAATCTGCATAACACATTGAAAAAAAAAAAAAATAAATTTAAGTCACCTCCCATTGAGATTTTACGAGTTTTAAATTGGGTTTTTCGGGACCAACACTTCTTCCAAATTACGGTGCTAAGAAGGGGGAAAAGGAAGGTGAAGACCTCAGAAAGTTCATGGCACGTACTTTGGAGAAGAAGACTCGAGAAAGATCTTTGAAATGAATAATCTAGCAAAAGCCTTAAAAAGAAGTCGGGCTCTCGAGAAATTGAAGTTCGCCAGTAGAAAAAGCCTATCTACACTCGAAGTTTCTAAGCAAACCATGCTTGATGTTGCAAAAGAGAAACCGAAGTGCTAGAGCAAAGGTTGGAACAAGCCAACCCGCCGGCCAATTTGAGCTTTATGAAGAGGAAAGCCTTGGGCGTTGTTGTTCAACCTGTAAAGCAAACGATGTGAAGGTTTTTAAGCCAATCCAGAGAAAACCGATTTCGATGATGAAGATAAAAAGAATAATGAAGTCTCAACCTCGGAAGAAAGTCTTCAACACGAGAAATGCTCTGAAGACACTCCAAATGGAACAAGCTAAGAAAGCTGCTGCTTCGGTCTCAGGAGCGTCAGTGATCAGAAAGAAGATAGACGAAGAGCAGAAGCAAAGGAGTGAATTCAGGAAGTTTGCTAGCAAGAGGAAAGAGACATCAAAAGCACTAAAGTGGCCCCACGTTGATAAATGGATGCCTATCAAACTCAACGATATGTGGGTAGAAGTCAAGAGAACCTTCTGGTTCAATTATGATGTTCTCAGGGAATGGAGAGGGGAAAGCTCAGATCAGAATGAAGCATTCATTGAATATCTCCTTACCTTCTATCCAAAGTATCTACAGAGCTGGATTAACCTTGCAGATGAAGGACAGGTACAGATAGTAGCCCCTGGTCCATATTCCTATCCTCCTCCAAGACTTGGTAATGGCTTGGTGAATGAGAAGGCCATTACTCAAGAGATTGCTCAGTATGCTGGTCAGTTGGGTCTAACAAGAAACAGTCCGGATATCATTAAGGAAAGAAATGAGCTGAAGAAGAGATTTTTCGGAATGTTCGACATGGAGGTGCCCGCTGATGAAGTTGAGAATGAAGCAAACTAAAGAGCAGAAGACTGAAGAGCCAAAATCAAGATCAAGATCAAGACTCGAGAAGATTACAGATTCTTTAAATTTTTGTCTTTTTGATTTTGTTGATAAACTCATTGCAATATGTAATGGGATACCAATCATCAATGAAGATTTATCATTATGCCCAAAAGATAATATCTCATTATCTTATTTACATGTCTTTTATTTTGATATGCCTGAATGTATGTCTCTGAACTGATTGTATGATGATATGGGGGAAATTGTCTGAATATGGGAAATTGTTTAAGTATTTGGTAATGAACTATTTAAAGAGATTCATCACTGAAGAAATTGTTGGAGACTCTCTGAAATTGTTGGGATATTCTCTGATTCAGAAATTGTTGGGAGACAACCAATCTTGTAATAGGATAAACTGAAACCTGAGTATAGGTTATATGTTTGTAACAAGATAGGTTTTGGCATCATAAAAAAGGAGGAAATTGTTGGGAGATGAATTTAATAAAAGATTATATGATTTTGATTTGATCCCAAAACCCCTGAGTATGACATGTTCAGAATGATCTTGTTAGTTGAGTCAGGATTCAGTTTTAGAATATTCAGGATGTTATCTGCAAAATGTATAATCAGCAGATATAGTTCAGGATAGGTTCTGAAGACTCAGTTTGGGCGAGATATCAAGACTCAAGAGGATATCGAGAAACCGAAGACTCGAAGACGAAGATTCGAAGATATCGGTCAAGAGACTCGTAAGACTCGAAGACCCCGAAGACTAGGAAGACTCAAGACGAAGATCAAGATCGAAGATCAAGAATCTTGATGGCACAAGAATTACCGATGACTTCAATTAGTGTGTCTTGAATGCTCGAAGATGAGCTGAATGTTCCGGAGGCAATCGAAATATATCTATCTCGAAGGATGCAATAATCGAGAAAAAACGCGACTCCTTAGAAAGTTAGATATTGCCAAGACATTCAAATGCGCATAAAAGGAACTAAGTCGTAAATGTTGTTAAGGTTATATCAAACTCGAGTTTGTAACCAAAAGAGCCGATTGAAGGTGTCTACCTTTAACCTGGAGACAAAAGTCAAAAAGATAAGATGACATCAGTACCATTTCGATAATCGACAAAGGATGTGGTCGCTGAAAAAGATGTCAGATGTACAAAAGTTCCAGACTGCAAAAAGTGAAGACCGGCTACATGAAAGGCTATTGCCTAAAACGTGTTAGGGAGTTTCAAACCCTAAATATAGCCGTTTCTCACACACCATAAGAGGGAACTCACGGTTCGTCTCTCCAACGGATAGTTTTCAAGAGTGACCTTGGTGCATGCCTATAAATCTTGGTGACCCTCTACATTGTAAGGTTACGGAAATTTCACGCAACTCAAGAGCTCAAACTTATTCTTGCAAAAGTTAAAGCACTCAAAAAAACTTAGAATTTCCCAAGTGCTTCTATATTGAAGAGAGCTCACTATACTAAGCCTAGCTTGATAAGAATTATCCAAAGCTTAGTCGAGATATCCTAACCCTTTGCATTGTGCTTCATTGTAAAGGATATCTCATCTAGTTGAAACCAACCGAGAAGCCCCAAACCCTTGGAGAAGGTAGTTGGAGTGTGTTTGTTGGTGAGAAGAGTTGTAAAAGAGTTAGTAAACACGTGAGTAGTCAGAAAAACTCTAGAGGAGAAGTTAGTAAGCTTCTGGGGGTAGTCCGAAAGCTTGTTTGTGTTTGAGTAAGTAAACTACGGAGGTAGTCGAGAAAACTCAAGGTCGGGTTGAGTAAGTAAACTACAGGAGTAGTCGAAAACTCGGGGGCGAGTTGAGTAAGTAAACTACGGCAGGTAGTCGAAAACTTCGAAGTTGATAGTGAATTTCTCTCGAAGAGTCGGGGAGAGTGGACGTAGGAGCTTGAGTCTACGAACCACTATAATTGTTGTGTTCTTTATTGCTTTCATTATCGTACTTATAACTGTTGCATTGACTTGTTTTTGAAAGCATACTTTTCACTGATATTCGGTTGGAATCAATCCACTGAAATTGCATAAGTGAATCACAGCCTAATCACTATTTTCATAAAGGGAAGGTCTTCAGCAAAGCTTAAAACGAGTATAAACTAAAGGGCCAACCATTTCAAGACGATCGAGTAGCTAGAACAGATAGTTACCAAACCCAACTCTCATTTGAGGATTGAAGAAGTTAGTTATCCCGATCCAAGCAAACTCAGGATCTCGACACTCGCAGACTTAGTTGGGATTATCCGAGGTATGTCGAAAGCATTTCGGGATCCTTGTCTCGATGAGACTTTGACTCGAGCGATCTGTGCTTCTCGTAACCTAATCTTCAGGATTATCTGACCCAAGCTGACCTCAGTAAGAAAAAGTTTTAAAAACACTGAACACGTGTATTCCCCCCCATACACGTGTAAGACTCATTTGCACCGGGACCAACACATTCTAAATAGGATTCCATCTAAATCGGTTGAGCATAAACCATATGAACCATGGTGTGACAAGAAGCCAACTTTTACACATATCTAACATGGGGTTGCCCCGTGATTGTGAAAAGGATGCTTACCGACAAGTTTGAATCCAAAGGTGAAAATGGTTACTTTGTGGGATATCCTAAAGAAACTAAAGGATATTAATTCTATCCACTTGAGAAATAATCAGTGATTGTTTCTAGACAGACCAAGTTCCTCGAAGAAGACTATGTCTTTAAGGAACAAGGTCGTAAGCTGATAGAACTTGAAAAAATTCAAGAACCACAAATTAACAAAGAGACTGATATATTGTCAAAGCAACATGACAAGGAATATGTGGGAGCATTCAACAACTTTCACAGTGGGTGTCTTTCACTAGGTGATCATCTTTTAGCCAATGGGAGCGTAATTGGAGTAGGCTTGCCAGTGCAAGAACCTCCAAGTGGGCTGAATGAGAACAACATAGTTCAAAATCCCGTCCAAAAGACATCTGAAAGTGTAGCTCTTGAGGACTCTTCGGACATTGATGAAATCGATACACCACAAATTTTTTCACGATCAGAATGTACAGCCTGCACAACCACAACTCCGTAAGTATATTAGGAATTGTAATCCGCCCATTAGATACGGTTACCTCTTGGAGGAACTAGTTAATGTGGACATACCGGATAAGAACGATCCTAATACTTATTCTGAAACAATATCAGATATTGATTCAGGGAAGTGACATAAAGCCATGAAATTCGAGATGGACTCGATGTACACCAATCAAGTTTAGGACTTGGTTGAGTTTCCTAAAGGGGTTAGACCCATATGTTGCGATTGGGTCTTCATGCAAAAGACCAATGCAAATGGCAAAGTACAAACCTACAAAGCTAGGTTGGTGGTGAAGGGTTATAGTCAACGCGAAGGCATTGACTGTGATGAGACCTTCTCACTAGTTGCAAAGATCAAGTCCATTCGAATTTTACTTGCGATAGCAGTACACTGTGATTATGAGATTTGACAGATGGACGTCAAAACAACTTTCCTCAATGGAGACATTGATAAGGAAGTGTTTATGACTCAACCAGAAGGTTTCACATCTAAGTCAAATTCTAATCTAGTATGCAAGCTAAAGATATTCATTTATGGACTGAAGCAAACTTCTAGGAGTTGGAATATCCGATTTGATGAAGCTATCAAGTCTTTTGACTTCATCAGAAATTCGGAAGATCCCTGTGTTTATTGTAAACACAATGGGAAGAATATTGTTTTCATAAATCGTGTATGTCAATGACACATTGATTTTGAGAAACAATATCCCATTAATGCAGTCCGTTGAAGATTAGTTATCGAAGACCCTCATGGTGAAGGATCTTTGTGAAGCCTGCTACATCTTAGGGATCAAGATCCAAAGTGATAGATCCAAGAGGATGTTGAGGCTTTCACAGTCCACCTATGTAGACAAGGTGTTGAAGAGTTTTGCGATAGAGAACTCTAAGAGAGGGTCTCTACCGGCAAATCATGGGATAAAGCTGTCAAAGAAGGATTGTCCTTCTGTTGAAGCTGATATCAAACACATGAAAGATGTCCCATACGCATATGCAATTGGGTCAATCATGTACGCCATGACTTGCACTAGGTAAACTGTGGCCTACGCTATCAACATCACTGATAGATACCAACAAAATCCGGGTGGGTCTCACAGGATTGTTGTCAAGACCATTCTGAAGTATCTTAGACGAACTAAAGAATGTTTCCTTGTCTATAGTGGACAGTCAGAACCAGTAGTGACTGGTTATGCTGACACAAGTTTCCAATCCGACTATGATGATTACAAATCACAGTCAGGTTACGTTTCACTCTCAATAATGGGGCGGTCAGTTGGAATAGTTCCAAGCAAAAGGACCGCAGATTCAACAATCGAAGTTGAATACATTGCTGTATCAGAAGCCTCAAGGAGGCTGTCTGGATTTTATAGTTCTTAAGAGAACTAGGGGTAGTTCCGAGTGCCAGTTGTCTAATAAAATTTTATTGAGACAACACTGGTGCGATTGCGCAAGAAAAGGAACCGAGATCAACAAGCATAAATGAGCATGTACCCAGACTTATCATTTGATTCGAGAGATCATAAGGATAGGAGAAATAAAATTAAAATTTATTCCCACATATTTAATTTGGCAGACCCTTTCACCAAAACACTGAGTGTTCATGTACACACTAGACATTTGATGGTCTAGGGGTTAGACATGTAGGTGATTGGCTCTAGTCCACGTGGGAGATTGTTAGTGTTAGTGTCCTTGAGACAATCTATTGTAAGGACATAATACACGATGATATTCAGTTTGATTTAATATTATACTTCATTTAATATTAATGTATGGCAATACACTTGTTTGAATATTATGTTTGATTGTTTGCATTTATTCATGCAAGTGTTCCCATGAGTCATTCCTGTCATTGAGGTTGTGAGAACTCAGATGACTTAAGCATGATTCTCAAATAGCCACAATCAAGGATCATCAAGAATGGGATATTGATGATGCAATGGAGATTGGTGTGCGATCTGCATCATACTCTTAGAGAGTGTAGTAAGATCTCACTTACTACGAGATACTAGGCATCTCATGATGGATGCACAAATACCTTAGAGGGTATTGGTATACCCATCCGAGAAACCATTTGATGATTTCCACTATATGTGTCTACGGATGTCTCGGTTAGTAGGAGCGATGCAATACTCCTTTGACTTGAGGTCAATACGCACGACATGTGTGGAGTGATGAACTTTGACCATGACCGATGCTTACACCCGTCTATGGGTAGATATGGCTTGGCTTGGATTCATCACGAAGTGCATGTGCGTGGTAGTTGAGCTAAGAATAGGATTAATTCCTCAATGTGGATTTAGAGAGAATACTCATCTTCTCATCATAATAGGATCTAAGTCATCGGCTGACGTACGTCAACTTAGACTTTGTGGATAAGTGTGACATACATGATCAATTAGTGATTAGAGATAAATTGATTAAGTTATTTGAATAGACACTTCATCATATTCAAGACTTAATCGAGTATTCGCGAATGAAAGGAGGAAATCGTAATAGCCCATGTTTCAGTTACAGGTAGTTGCACTTTTCTCGCAACGTATCTCATATATTGAGAATGTCTGATTTATTGTCTAGGATTCAATTAAGACTGTTAGTTTGACTAATTGCTCAATGTATGAGGGCCTATGAGTCACACAACAAGTAGTTCCCTTTTACGGATTATAGTTGGTTGATTAAATGTTAAATTGGATTTAATATTTAATTTATGGAGAGGTAATTAATACTCCCTCCGTCCCAGAAGACTTACACACTTACTTTTTACTCGTGTTTTTGCGTGCGAGTTGTTTATTAATATTTGAAATTATAAAGTGACTTTTAAGGTGGGGTATGATAGTCTTTACCCTCGTCTGTCATACACATTTTTTAAAATTACTTTATCATTTCAAATATTAATAAAAAACTCGCTCGCTAAAACACGAGCGGAAAAATAACTGTGCAAAGTGTTCCGGGACGGAGGGAGTAATAAATTAATTTGGAATTAATTATTATTAATATTTAATCAAATTGGATTTAATTAAATAAGAATTCCCAATAATTATATTTGGAATATAATTGTAGAATTTAATGTATATAGAAACAAATCCTAGAGATTTTCATATAAGACATTTAAATCCGTAGAGATTTATATTTAGGGAATTAAATTAAAAGGAATTAATTTAATTCAAGATTAGGGATTTTATTTCCCTAATTGGGCTAGCTTGGGAAATAAGCTAAGCCTCCCTATATATACAAGCTATTGAGATTCACAAAAGTATCACTTCATATTTTCTCCATAAGATCTAGAGTTAGAATTTTCCTAGCAAATTCATTTCGGGATTCAACACTGGCAAATCCGTGCAAGTCCGTAATTGGAGATTACGTGGATACCATAGTAGAGAAAACTGTATACGAATTACTGTAAGAATTCTATTTATGTTTACTCATATTTAATTATGCAATTAACTGTTCGTTGTTGGTGAACTTTTATTTCCGTTGCGCATGTATTACGTGTTTACGTGCCTCTAAATTCCAACAAAATCAAGTGAGGTCGATCTATGTGATACTACTACCAACCTGCGAACGGCGGAGGATGCAGATGAGCAGCCCCGTTGAGCCCATTGAGTTGCCTCATTTGGAACTGTCGGGGGCTTGGGATCCCCCTGAAAGTTCCTGCACTGAAGAAGGAAATTCTTGCAAAAGGTCCCAAATTTGTTTTTCTGTGTGAGACTAAGTTGTTGGTTAGTGAACTTCGTAGGGTTGTGTTTAGATTAGGGTTTGATTCCTGTTTGGGTGTTAGCTGTGATATGTCGGGTGGGGGTTGTAGGGGTGGTTTAAGAAGATCCAAATCTTGAATTTTCCATTCCTTAATTTTTAGAAATTTGCCATAAAATAGGAAAGTGGGATTTTTGAGGAAAATTTAATTATGGAGAAAAGAATATATGGGATATATTCAAGATTTCTTGGAGATCAAGAAAAAGATTTTCTCCTTATTTTCTAGAGCAAAAAATCGGCCACCCCTACTATTATAAATAGGGGGTGATCCCTTCATCGGCCAACATATTTTCTTGTTTCCTGTTTATTAAATTTGTTTGTGAGCACTCCTACCGGTGAACAAATGAAGGACTAAGAGAATACTGGAGAATTGTTGGGACTGAAAAGTATGCTTTTTACTTTGTATAACCAAACTGAATTTCTTATTTATTTACTGAAATAAATTATTAATCACTGTTGCATTAAATATGAATGAATGTTATATATATTTGTTGCAAACCTGTTCAATAAGTAAGTACGTATTACATTGTAGTTAATTTGGTGATACCAGATCACGTAAGATCAAATTAAGTTTCCTCGTGACTAAGTACAAATTCACAACCCAGATGGAAATGAACAATCCATCATGAAAGGTTGAAGTGTAAGGCTCAAATTGGCTTGTCTTGACCAAGAGATTACACTAGTGCATTATGATGCAATGAATAGGACCTATAGGAGGATAAATTCTTCGGTACTGAATATACAATAATTAGACCTCAGTGGTTCGTTATTTCTTAATCTCCGTCCTTTAAATAGAATCGTGTGAAATTAATAACTATTGCTTTGACTTATGATGGGAAGAGAATCAATGTGATTTGATACCTTATATCTTGGGCAATATTATTAACTACATGACGATTGCTAAGATTTAATACGAAGAATCGTGTGCAAGTACAGCTTGCTTGATTTGTCCCCTTGGTGGGCTCAGAATCTTTATCATACCAAATCTTGCAAGTGGAAATTTATTTCCGGTATGGATAATAATGTTGAGCTGTCTTTACTTCAAGGACAAAGATATTAATTAATATAAAGCCTGTTCAGTGTCCTAATTAATTAGTGGACTAAGATAATCTTAAACACGTGAAATAATGACCGGGAAAATTATTATTGTGAAGTCGTAATATGGGTTAAGATGGATAGTTCAATATTAATTTTATAGTGGAATAAATTAATATTAATGAGCTTGAATAATATTTTGGCTAAATATTAAAGTTTCATAGCCCATTGGAGGTCCAATCTTAATTCTCCTAAAGGCCCCTCAAATAGCCCAAATTAAAGTCCAATTAATGAAAAGGAGAATAAAATATTATTGCCTATATTTCCTAGTAATTTTCGAAAATTGTAGGAAAAGAAGAAGAAAGATTTTCTTGAAAAGATTTTTATGGAAAACGATAAGTATTCTTGGAATACATGATTATTCCATAAATTTAAAAAATCAAATCTTGATTCCTTTTTCCTTGTATTTTTCGAAAAATATGGGATAAAGGGAAGTGGAATTTCTATGGAAAAATTTAATTATGGAGAAAAGAATATATGAGATATATTCAAGATTTCTTGGAGGTCAAGAAAAAGATTTTCCTACTTATTTTTCTAGTGGAAAAATCGGCCACCCTTGTCCTATAAATATGGGATGAATTTTTCATCCCCAATGCAATTCCATGTGTTGAAAATATTAGAAATCCATAAAGGTGGTGGCAAAATATTTTATTTTCTCCTTTATTAAAATCGTTCGTGTGAATCCTTCCACCGGATTACGTTCGTGGACGTGGGACATATTTGGGAAGGCTCTTTGGGTTGATCCATCGTCTCAGTGAGGGTCGAAGTCTAGAGGGGAGGGGTGAATAGACTTCAAAAACTTTTCGTGGATCAGATGTGATTTGCACGTATGTCTGATCAGAGTGCGAAGTGGATCAGTTTGGACTGATATCCGACTTACTGATCTGACAGGCAGATCAGTTTAGCGTCTATCAGTTTAACTGATGGTGCAGAAGATTAGTTAATCCGTGTGAAAACCAATTTTACTCAACTAATGATTCTGACCAATCTGGTTTGAATCAGATAACTAAAGTGTTAAGCTGATCAGATCAGTAGCTTGATGCTAGTCTAATCCTGGTACATAATATGCATGCAGATAACAAGAGTAGTGTGCAAGTATGTGTAAAGCAGATTAAAGGCACACAGATTTATAGTGGTTTGGACAACTTGTTCTACGTCCACTCTTCCCTATCAGCAGGGGCACCAACTTAACCAACTGGACTTAGTTTAATGTGTTAGTCCAACACAATACAACCAACAGATATTTAACGAATTCTCACTCAACCGATCCCAGAAATCTAATCTAGAAACCCAAGATAGAAATCCTGCTATAACAAACTTAACCTAACAGTGTTTGGGTATAAGATTTGTTTTGTTCCAACTGGAATACTATCCTATCTTCTAAGTAGCCTAAAGCTAGAGGATGAGTATTCTTGTTAAGAACTAAGGGATGAACACTTTAAGAATTAATCTTGAGATTATGTTCTTCGTGCGAAAATCTTGAGAGTTTTTGCTTGTAGATAATTTCCGTAACCTTATAAGAAGGTTTGATCCCTTATTTATAAGCACGGAATTGAACTAGCCGTTGGAGAGCAATTCAAATTTCGGTCTATTTAAGGTAGATTTGCAGAGTTGATATGATCTTCATCAGAGCAGGCATTGCCGAAAGCGTACAACTTTGTCCTTTCTAGCCGTTGAACTTTTAAGCCTTCAACCCTGACTCCTATCAGTTCCGTACAAACTTTTCAATCTCTCATTGGCTAGCAAGTACCAATAGATCGGTCTTGATAGTAGGTTGTAACTTCTCAAGTTAAACCTTTATAGAACCGAAACAGTCGGATAACCCGACCGCCCTACTTGAAGTCTTTATCGTAAGTTATCTTAGCTCAACTTATTGACTTCATCTGATGTACTTTGATCTGGTCTTCAGTCTTGATGTCTTCTTCATGGCTTCAGATAGGTTTTGATCTTCTGATCTTCGCTTCTGAGTTTTACTTCTAACCTTCAAGACATACATTGAGTTCCCCCTCAATGTGTGATCCATTCTATCTTTACATCAGTTGTTCTATAATCAGAGGTCCCGAACGGGTTTAGTGAGGGCGAAATCTAGAGGGGGGGTGAATAGACTTCAAAAACTTTTGTCAGATCGGTGTGAGGCAAATTAGCTTTGATTAGAGTGTGAGTGAATCGATTTGGTGATAACCAACTTACTAATTACCGGCAGATTAGTTCTAAGAACTATCGGTTTAAGCGATGTGTCGCGGAAGCTTAAGTTTTACCGTGAAAAACCAGTTTTTATAAATCGATTCCAAAGTAGTGTTTTTAACCAATTGGTCAAGTGTCAAGCTTGATCGGATCGAAGCTTGGTGCTACCGATCTCAACTTAGAATATGTATCTTGCTTTTAAAGGTTGTGTGCAATTGTGTAGACAGTTAATCAAAGCGGTAAAGGCACACAAAATTTATAGTGGTTCGGACAAACCAGTCCCTACGCCCACTCTTCCCTATCACAAGGGGCACCAACTTAACTAACCGAACTTAGTTTTATGTGTTAGTTCAACACAAGACAAACGGATATTTAAGGAGTTCTCACTCAACCGATCCCATAAATCGTAACTAGAAACCCTGATGCGAAATCTTGCTAAACAACTTAACCTAACTTGGGTTTGGATAAGATTGTTTTGGTTCCAACTATGAAATCTTTTCTAGTGTTTAAGGTAGCCTATCGCCTAGATGAAAAGATTTCTATGCTAAGAACTTATGGGATGAACACTTAATAAAATAATCTTCTTGATCGTGTTCTTCGATGCGAAAATCGATAATTGCTTGAGCTTCTTGATTGTTCGGTGTTTCCGTGTTTCACTCAAGTGTGATCCCATATTTATAGACCTTGAAATCAATGAGCCATTGGAGAGCAATTTGAATTTCAGGCTATATTAGGTAGGTTCAGGGGGTGATGTGACGTGCTTGAGAACGACATGGCGGCGTGAACTTGTATTTTATAGCCGTTAGAGAGCAAAGATCAAATCCCTTGAGTGTCGGCTCGATCATACGTGTCTTGTTCTTATTGGTTAACAGACGCGACTTTTAGGTGTTTGTTCTTCCAACTAAGGTTGACATTCTTCTTGTTGGATCATAGGCGTATGATTAGGTGAAACATCGATTTTTCACGGAGAGCTGATTTGATCGATCCAAAACCGATCGATAACCGATGGAGTCTTCGGTGCGGTTGACTTAGGTTCAACTAGCGGACTTCGATCGATGTAGGTCTTTCGGTGCGATCTTCCGAAGTCATCGATCTTCAAGTGATACGAGTTTGAGCTTTATGACGGTGAGATATCGATTAGATCGGATCGATCGATCTTCTGTTCTTCTAAAGCATTACGGCCTGTCGGGATATCATTTTGTTCTTTGGATTTTCATATCGACTTATACATATTGAGGTTCCCCCCCCTCAATATGTGACCTATCTATTACATCGGTTGTTCTATACATAATTATCAACCGGTATTCTATAAACGATAATATAAACATCGATCACCTAATGTGTCCGATTTGGTCCTATTACATGTGTTTCGGAACTTTTTATCAAAACTATAGATTTCCCAACAATTCCCCTTTTTGATAAAAAACCAAAACACGCGAGAAACCAAACACAGTTGATAAATATAAACGATGAAGCACATAATCAGAAGAAGACAATGAGATTTTGTCTTAGGATCGGAAAATAAACTTTTCTCATTAGATATGTCGATTACATGTTACATCGTAAAAGTTTGAATTTAAAAGCAAGTGATCCCGAGAAGTCTTCCGATTCTTCACTCTTTTAGGCTTGTATCCTTCGGCATCTCTCTTTGATCTTGAGGCACGTTGAAGATCGATATAGTTTTCCATTTGACATCATTTGGTCTGGCCGAGGATCGAGTTATATGCGTTTTACTTTCGGGATGTCAAAGTAGAATCTCTGAAATGCCGTCTGTCAAATGAGCCATATCTGCGCTTCTTGAGTAATCCAAGCGTGATCATACTCTTGGTGAGATATTTTTACATTGATAAGTTTGGCCTCATTTTCCGGATACTTCGAAAAATCTGGATATTTATTTTTCTAACCGGGTTGAGGAATTCATCATCCGGAGATTCTTCTCGTGGAACAAGATTAAGGACAAAAAGCATCCGAAGCCATTCACTTGATCTTGTTCCATTCCTCAAACCTCTTAGCATGTGCGATAGTTTTGGAATGATCTCATCAACTCTTCTTTGGCGGTGAGGTTAAATGCAGATTTTCCGGCCTTTCCTTTCTTCGCTCTCGTCTGAATTTTTCTTGATTTTTACGCCTCTGTCAATTTTTACGCCCTTCTTTCTTCTTCGGCTTTTTAGGGCCTCTTCACAGACTTTGCTCTTTGGGCCGGTTTCTCGGCTAGTTCTTTATCGGCTCACATGATCTATTTACATTGTCTTCTTGTGACTATTTTAATCGAGTAGTAGGCATGTACGGAGTTGTGATGTCCAGCTAGTGATAGCTACCTTTTGTAATGTCGGCACACCCGGCAGCCTACCTTTCTTGCCTTTGATTTTTCAATCTTTTTGAGACTTCGTGGCAAAGAGATCCGGATGGTCTAGTCTTTGTCCATAGGCTTCTTGAATCGAATTAGATCTTACATTTGTTACGATCATGTCGGTTGGTTTCTCGGTCCGTCCTTCCCTTTTTGGTTTGATCAAAAGCGGATGTGAGTGGGAAGTTAGGAACCAAAAGCGGCCCGATATTTCCTGTTGAGATCTGCGCAGCAGATAAGCACAGGCTGGAAGCGGTTAAGTTGAACGCCGAGATCTATTTCAGTCTTAATGATTCGATGGCGAGAAAGAAAATGTAAAAGATCGATTTGTTTAAGTTTGTCTTCATCCGTCGAGCTTTTTCGGTGAGCATCGAGAAAAGAAACTTGTTGTTGATCCACGAATCGACTTGTCATCCACGGATTTTTATAAGATCGCGAATCGGTGGTCACAGTTTGGGAGAACCGATCTTTGATCGCCTGATCGGGAAATAGCCAATTCCCTTTGATCTGTTATTTCTTTGAGGCCAATCACGCCTCGATCGGCTATTAGTCCTTCAATTTCTTCTTCGGAGATCTTTGAAACATGATCTGATCTCCTGAAGTTGATCAGCGGTTATATGTGATGTTGGAATGTTTTGCGTCACTTGATCAGTCTCAGTTGTTTGTGCCTCCAGTGGTTGGTCATGAACTGCAGCACCAGTTCCACTATCATCGGCAGCTCCTGTATCCTTCATTGTAGCATCTGCTTCAGGAGCTTCTTGAGCAGTCTCCGGTTCGCCTTGTTCAGTCAATCCCAGCTTCCTGTGGATCAGAGCTTTGATAGATTCAGTAGTTATCGGCTAAATTTGGTGATCCCCACGTTAGCAGATTTCCTCATATCGAAATCAAAATCTGCAAACTCATCAGCACCGCCCATTTGCTCAATAATCATTATAAAATCTGAGAAGCTTTTTAATCTGAGATCTCTCCAGGTGAGGATCTCCATAACTTGTTCTCTAATAGCAGGATGGGCGACCAGTTCTGGATACATCTCATCAATTTCTCGTTCGATTTGCATTCTGACTATTTTCCCTGTGATGGTCTTTGATGATCTAGACTCAGGAATTGTCTGTCCAGATTCCGGTTGATGAGATGTGGAGGGTTCTGGTGGTGCTTGAGTAGGTGGAAGTTGTCTGATAGGCTCGACTGCGGAGAGGTTACTGGCGTGTGGAGGATCTTTGGTTCCACAAAGAGTAAGGTTTACTGTTCGCGACTTGCGGTTTGAGTTCGCGACGATGTAGTTCGTGAGTCATGGACTAATGTAGTTTCGTTGGCGGCGGTGGAAGAAGTAGGAAGACATGCTTTCGTGACCATTAGTGCAGTGGTGAATCATTTCATTTGGAGGAGAAGGAGATCGTTCGTCTAGTGCTTCTTCCTCGAGAATGGCCGGCGAGCTCACCATTTGGAAGCTTTGCTGTCGATTTTTCACGATTTTTGTGGTTCAACAGTGATCTGGCGCTCTTTCTTCATCGACTCATCTTCTAGCATCGAGTCATGGAGGCTTGGAGCCTTCTTGGCCTCTTTTCTTGGACCTTCACGAGTTTTCTTTTAACCTTGAAACTTACGGGGTGTAGACGAAGTTGCTCCTTGCTTTTTCCTTTTCTTAGTCTTTGGGGGAGTTGGTGATATCATCGTCTGGTGGCCCAAATATGGCTAAAAGTGGTGGAGAGGAATGCCTTGTAGGGCTTCCATCCATCTGTTCCCCATCTGGCAATTGGCATTTTGTCTTGTAGGATAAGCGCAACCTTGTTGAGATTCTTGATCCTCTTCTTCGATAGACACGCGCCTCCACTCATCAACTCCAAATTTATCATGTTCTTGGAGTAGAATGGCCTTTAGGAACCCATGCCAATTGATGTTCTTGGCTTCATCAATTATTGACCATCTTTATGAGTTTGGTGATGTAAGAACATCTCGGGTGAATAAATACCCATAATTGTTTTTGACAAAATATCAAACAACAATCGGTATTTCCTCTTGAGCATTGGCGACAAAGCTCGGGACGATGATGTTTGTCGGCCTCTCGATGAGCTTCGTTTACGATCGGCTCATCTTGGTTCTCCACATAGTGAGCAAAGAGATTCGTCCTTTGGTAGGTGAATTGACGAGTTATATCCTCGTTAAATCGATCGATCTCTTCTCCGTTATTTGTTGAAAGTAGTTCTTCTCCGGAGCATCAGTATCCACCCTTAAATTCCTTAAGAATTCGAGGGCTTCATCTTTGCATCCTTTGGATTGCGATTGGCGACCTAATATTTCTCAAGTCCCGCTTTCTTGAAATTTCCTCTACTTCCATTGATTGATTAGGATCCTTTGTCACCCCAAATTATGCGAACTTGTCCTCGACAATCCTTAATGTCGATTCAGTATAGTTGCACATTATTTTACCCATACCGTGAGTGATCATCTCTGAGATAAGATAGATTCGGTTAAAATTGTGCATAAATACTAAGAATATCACATATATGGAAATCAAGAAGCAATAAAAACACAATGAGGATATCGGTGATTGACAAGATCAATGGTTTTAAAAGAATGATTCATCAAATTATCGAAATTACAGATTCTTTTTTTTGGATTTGAGACTTTAGAAAAAAATGCTTTGAATCGCAAAAGTAATTTGGAGAGTTTTCCGAAAAAAAAAAACGCAGGTTTGTGATTTGGAAAACTACGGGGTTTTTTGATGAACCTTATAAAGATGAGGAGGAAAAAATAAGATTTGGAAGATCAACCGTTTGAAAAGATTAGGCGATCCAGTTAAGCGGTTTTGATCGAATGGTTGGGAAAAGCACGTTTAAAAACCTTTTGGATTTAAAAGCCCATTTTTTGTAGCAATTAATACATGTACCCCGTCCGCATTAAATGATTTGCGGGGATCGTCCACATGTAATGTCGTCTGAAGGTAAATAAAAGCAGATAAAATCCGATAAATAAGCAAATAACAAAGGGAAAAGAAAGGCGAGATCGATTCGATCGATATAGTAATCATCAATACCACTTGAAGTTGATTCCACTTGTTGATCTTAGTTTTTCTGCCTAAACCTTATAATTTCCCAATTGTTCTTCTCTAACCGATCTGTTTCATTTTGTGTCCGATTTCCCTCGATTCTCCTCGATCGGTTGAAGTTCCCTTCAACCGATATTTCTTTTTTCTCATAGATATATATCGATTTGTTGAGGTTTCAAGTTCAACTGATCTTCCTTATCCGATCGGCCAGTATGTAATCGATTTTGGTTTACCTAATCGATTCTTCTCGAATCAAGCCAATTCTTAGGATAAGTGTTACCGCCAAAACTTAGTCTAGAATAGTAGTCTCTATTCCTAAGTTGGCTCGATTTGACATCGTGAATTATCGTTTGTATATCTTGATATGTCAATCCATAGTAAATTTATCCAATTATCGATCGCGTGATTTCTACATTTGTCCTTGTGATGCAAATTTTCTAAAAGGCTTTTTGAAATCAAATTTGCATTTGCACCCTTGCTTGGCCTCTATAAATTGGACCAATGTTTTACACAACATAACCCATTCACCATACTTATCTTTCTTTGTAAAAACATGCATTCTGGTGAACCCTTATTTCCGGTGAAACTTCCGGCAAACACCTTTACCCCTTTTTCAATGATTTCAGCTTCTCAAATCAACCCTGTGTGTCCCTTATCACTGTTTTCGTCGTCATCAAAGATTTCACATACAATTGTTGCCAAGCTCCTTTACCACCACGACGGCGGATCTCGCAATCGAGAAGACACTTCTCCTAACCGTATGCACCTTGTGTGTCTATCGTTATGACGTAACCAGCATCAACAGACTCAGTCTGATATAAAACATGAGTTTGATATACGATCTTGATCAGACAACAGCTGATCTTCGTATATCAACTCAATTTTTTCATGCGACACATGTGCCCATAAGGTCTTTGAACCAATTTCTTGGCACATGTGCTCCATTTAACAGCTGGAGAGTCCATTGACTTCAGGTCTAAGGGCTCCTGGCTTAGAAATCCTATCAACGCCGCTCTCGCTCTTCTGGTTTTAGCTTCAGCTAGCGGCTTTAGGATTTCTTTAAAGCCTCTCTCACCCTTGTTAAGTGGGGGAAAATGAGAGCATCAGATTTAAAATCTCTCTCTCTCCCCTGCTTCTTGGGTTAGGATGAGGGTTTAGGGTTATAGGTTTAGGGTTTTCGGTTATGACTTATGTACTGACCTCCGGGTCCTTTGTACTTGTAACTTGTAATGTAATCGACCTTGGTCTTTATCAATGAAAAGTTCTATTATTCCATTGTTGTGTAAATTCTCTCGCTTTCATATGCGATTGTAGGCTTTTAATCTGTGAATCTTGCTTGTTGAATATCAATTTAAATCGACTTACAAAGATGTAAAATAACCCAACCGATTTAATCGGATATTCCTTTTAAATTATGAGTTTCCTTTAATCGATAAACCTTAAATCGATCGGTTCCTTTGTCGATAACTTCAGAATCGATCGATTTCTCATCGGTTTTGATCGATCTTACGATCGATTGAGATACCAAACTCAATGATTCCTTTTCGGCTGGTTAGTCTCTTAACGGTGGTTCTCGAGAACAATCCATCAATCATTTTAGGTGTTTTTTCTCCAAGATCCGAAGCCTAGCTCATTACACAATTCTCTGAATCTAATCTCGCTAGTGGCTTGGTTAGAATATCGACTTTTCGTAAATCGGTGTGAATCTTTTTCCATTACGATATTCTTCTTTTCAACATGATCTCTTATAAAATGGTGTCCGACATCCACATGCTTGCATCTTGTATGTAGAACAGAAGCGAGGATTACAGTGATTAAAGACTATTATTCCACGTGAATATTGGTACATTCTTAGCTCACGATGTTATAATCCCACCGGGCTTCGACTAAGCGGGCGCGGTTGGGAGCAACCGAACTTCTGCGCCCATATATTACCCGGTAGTAGATGTCGGCCCCGATATCGCTTCTTTGAAAACCACGAGATCGGGTTTACTTCCTAAAAACGGACATGTTCCCGAGGTTGACTTTCCCATCAATCTTGCAACCTCCATAATCGTAATCGAGAATACCCACTAAGCTCTAGATTATCATCGATGGGTAAAATAAACCAAGGTTTATCGTCTCCCGGATACTTAAGAATCCGCTTAGGCCGCTTCTGGGTGGCTTTGCATTGGATTTGCTCGAAATCGCACATACACCTCTTTGCAAAGGTGATATCCGGGTCTCGCTGCGGTCAGTCTGATAGAGATCAATGAGAGCCCTATATTCTTTTCGATTTGTTTTTCGACCATCCTCATGCGGATCCATCTTGAATCCCGGTCATCATAGGAATTTTGGCTTCCTTGCAATTTTGAACTCCAAACTTAGCCAATAAATTCCTAGTGTACTTCGCTTAGCGGATGAATATTCATACGCACTTTGCTTCACCCGAGGAGAAAGTAATTCATCTGTCCCATCATGGACATCTCGAACTTCCCTTGCATCGGTTTTTGAATCTTTCACATAGACTCTTGTTAGGAGATCCGAAGATGATGTCGTCCCACGTGAATCGAACCATCGAATATCTTCTCCATCTTCTATTACGAATAAGGTTCTGTCCCATTGTTCCTTTTAGTGAACCCCTTTGTCGATCAAGAACCGAGAGAGTGTATCATACCAAGCTCGAGGAGCTTGTTTGGAGCCATAAAGAGCTTTTAAAAGCGGTACACTTGGTTGTTCTTTTGAAGCACGGAGGTTGTTCGACATAAACTTCCTCTGCTACCCCGTTAAAAAATGCACTTTTTCGTCCATTTGATAATACAAAGTGAACCCTCTCGTGGGAAGCATATGCGAAATACCGAATGGCTTTAGGCGGCGGCCGGGTGCAAAGGTCTCGTCATAATCAATTCATTCGATTGTGAATACCCCTTAGCAACAAGTCTTGCCTTATTTACGGTGATGACATTTTCTCATCTCTCTTGTTCTTGAAAACCCACTTCGTGCCAATTACGTCTTGATGATTTGGTCTGTCTACCGGTTCCCAAACTTGATTTACGTCGAACTATTTCAAGCTCTTCTGCGCATGGCTAGAATCCGACTTTGCGTCTTTGTAGAGCTTCCTCTATTGTTGTTGGTTCCTTCATAGACAAATAACAACAATACATGGCACTTTCACTGTCGATGTCTAGTTTTAACTTTATCATATGGGTCTCCGGATGATCGGATCGGTTGATGACCGGGTTATCCAGTCCTTCATTCGATTTCGCGTCGGTTTGGAGAACATCATCCATTTCGATAAAGGTTCATTACTAGTATTTGGGGAGTGGTGCGTAATTATGATCCACTTGATAAGAACATGTCTCGGTGATGTTGGACTCATCATGTCTTTGATATGCGTTCGTAGGGAACTTCAGTGTTCCCCGAACCAGGATGGTTCGATTGTTGATCTTTTAATCTCGGTATCGACTTCTTCATAAACAGTTTTTAGTACCTTAGGATCCGAATGATCACGGTGAATCAGCTAGATGGAATGTATCTTTATTTACGGTTTCGATTCTTTTTCCTTGATCATTAGGTTTGATCCATTTTACGACATCGGTACTTGTTGATCGGTACATCTTGTTCGAGGCGATTTCTCTTGTTCGAGAAGATGCTTCATCAAAGACTACATGGGGTGTTTCTTCCACAAGTAGGGTTAAATGCATTGTAAACCACGAAAGCCTTGCTAGATGAGGAATATCCCAAGAATATACCCTCATCGACTTGGCCTCAAAAGTCTTCAATGACTCTTCCCATTGTTGTGTATGAAACACTTACACCTTAAAAAAACATGGAAGTAAGAGACACGAGGTTTTACGTCCTTCCACAGTTCATAGGGTGTTTTTTGTAGTGAGCCTTAGTCGAAGACATCTGGGTTAAAGTATGGCATGCGATGTTGATTGCTTCTACCCGAAACGGCTTGGTATTGCATGTTCGTTTTAACATCGATGCGGCGGCTTTCTTTGAGAGTTCTGTTCCTCCGCTTACGCTTCTCCATTTTGTTGTGGCGTCCTTGCGGTGATGTTTCATGTCAGATACCAAACTTAGAGCAAAAATCAATAATAAAAGAGTTGTAAATTTCTGTACCTTTATCGATCGATTTTTACTACCTTCGACACCCCTTCTCATTTTGTAATCTTTTTTTGTTTCGGGTATCTTCGTTTGTCGTCTCATTCTTCTTATGTAAGAATATAACCCGAGTAAACTTGGAATAGTCATCCACGATTACGGAGTATATTTGATCGTTGTTGAGATCGACCGATGTAACCGGGTCCAAATAGATCCATATGCGATTCTTGATATTTTCATTGGACGCCGGTCAAGAATTCCCTTGAATGAAGCTTTGACTGTTTTCCCTTCGACATGCAAGACATGTCCGATCCTTTGAAAATACTTCATTTCAAGTCCTTCCACTAGAGACATCCTTGCTATCTTATTAAGAGTTTTAAAGTTCGGATGGCTCATTCTTTTGTGGGAGAGCCAACGCTACTTTTGGAACTCTTGACAATCGGGCATGCATTTCTTGGGCAACCTATTTCCAATCGGTTTGTAGATCGCCCCTTTCCTTGAACCAGTTAGCAAAATGGTTGAGTAGCTTTCGATTCTTGATAGTGCATTGGTCATCGAGAACTCAACAGATCGAATCCGTTGTCGCAGTAACCAGAAACAGATAATAGGTTGTGCCAGACCTTCGACATGTAAGAGCCGAGGAGATGTTTGCTTCGGTCATGTGCCTTGAGCATCCACTATCGATGTACCGGATAGTTGCTTGCACACCTCCTTTGTTGGCGGACCCACGCGATCCCTGCAGACCAAATTAGGCTTTAGGTACCCCTTTTGGATTGGGTCCGGGGGTTAGGTTTAGTTTTGGGGATCCATACAAACAAGAGCACTTCTATTGTGATGGGTTAGATCGAAGGCCCGATTTGTCTCCCATACCTATCAACATAATCATACGTCTCTTTATATGCTTTCGATTAGTATGATTATTAGTGTGAACCTTGGGTGACTTAGAAGACTTGGGATTTATCTTTTTCGTTTGTCTTCTTTTCATCGGTGTGGTTTCGTGCGGCTGACCCTAGATTTACGATTATAGGGGTAGGTAACATTGCTACCATCAAAAGATTCATATCTTTTCGGCATAGGTGGTTTTTTTGCAGGTTTACAAGCATGCTTATTAGGCGGTGACCTTGATTGGGTCTCGAGTTGGACTTCCCTTTTGCGGGTTGTCTTTTTCGATTTCGATCGTTGATCGAGTTGAGGTCTCTTCAAAGAACCTGGGTTCTTGTTGATTCCTCGATCGATGCTTTTACCGGTTGGGGTCCATTTGTTCCTTCCGTTAGGCACCTGCCTTACCTGCTCAACTGGTCTTTTTCCCTTATTAGATACATGTTTGGCTTTTGGTGTATCTTTGTCAGAAACTCGTCTGATTACATCTTTTTGAGATGAATCGGTAGGGCTTTTGAGGATGTGGAAGGTTTTCATACCCAAGTCCCTTCTTGTTAATCGTTGTTCGAAAATAGGTGTTCATGTCTTGAACGGTTTTAGATGATTTTGTAAAAACCTCTATTTTCTTACGCAGATTATCCTCAGATGATTTTAGACTTTCATGCTTTTGGAACAGCTCATCGAATTTTGCTTGCAGGATTTTGAAATCATCAGCTTGCTGTTTGTTAATTGCCAGCTGATCTTTGATCTGCTTGTCCTGATCAGAAGCTTTAACTTTAAGAATTTTAAATTCCTCGATTGCCTACGGACGATTTTAAACTGTTAAGTTAGGAGGCTTTCTTGAGATCATTCTCTTTAGCAAAGGTGATTATTTACGGTCCTCGGCTTATCATTTTAGAACTTCACTATAGCATAAGTGTCTCTCTTGCATTGGAGAGATCCTCAAGCAATTGCTCGAGTAGAGCTGGAATTGATCTCCCGGCCGGGTGTGCTAATGATAGCGGTGTAAAGCGAACAATGCGGGTTTTGGAGGTTACCTCGGTTGGTCCTCCTTGGCCATCGGTAGGATCTCATCATCATCGAAGAGAATATCGGATCTTCATTTCCATAGAAGTCACTTGCCTTTCTTGTCGTCGGTGAAATCTTCTGAGAGTATCGAGTCCTCGGAGGGGCGGTCTGAATCGTCGATTCTGACGTGTCGACAACCATGGCTTTTATCGTGCCAATTCGTTGCTCTCTTTGTTCCTCTTTTCCTCCCTTTCTCTTGGCGTCGAAGTGCAGGCGGTCTGCTTATAGTGACTGCTTCTCACAATTGAAGCACGTTTTCCTTGATCCACGAAATTTTTTTCTTCGGTGAATCATTCGTTTCAGATGATCTATCGGTGATTTTCCTTCTCGATAGTAATCCGAGCTTCTTCGCATGCGATTGGTTATCTCTTCTCTCATCATCTAGATTATCTCTTTTCCTTTCATCTCGCGTGATCTCTCCGATCATCGATCTGGTTCTTTACGGAGATCTGTTGTCCGATCTCCTATCTCTTCCTGGCGGTATGTTGATAATCTTTATAGAATCTTGATACTTACCCAGTTAGTATTTGATTTCTCTAGTTTCTGGTAGCGAGCGACCTGCTTACCGACTTATGATGTTTCCAATGGGCTCATTGGTCTTCAATCTTTGTTGGTTGCCTTTAAAAGCGGCCCGATTTGGAGATTTGAGGCTTCAACGGGCACCTCATCTTCATCCGCCATCTCTCTCAATTAAATCGAACTCGTGAGCTTTAAGACTCAAGAACAAGCTACTTGGCTTCATTTTTGAAATGTCTTGGCAATCCTTGATTACCGTGACCTTCATGTCCCATTTCTTGGTGAGAGACCTTAAAGTTTTGTAGTTGATATCTTTATCGGACATCTCTCTACCAAGTTCTCGCTTGTTTATTGACATAGTAATCCTTCCATCAAGTTCGTTGATGGTTTTAGTTCAAGGCGACATCTTCAATTTTTCAAACTTTACGGTTAAACTGCAGAATAATTTTGTCTTTTATCTGGTCATTTCCCTCAAGATATTGACAAAACGAGTATCCCACATTGCTTTCGCATGATTTGAGATACTTAATCTTTTCCTTAGTGACCTTATCCATTGTTTTCATGATAATATGCCTTGCGATAGTATCTAGAGTATGCGATTTCCTTTCCTTTGCATCCATCAAGAAATTTTTGGGCTTTTTTCGTACAAGACTTCGGGGCAAAGTCCGGATCTCCTCCAACTGCAGGGTTGTCGTGAATATATGATGACGGGTCCTCTTTCGATGACTTCCATCATTACGCCAATGTCGAACCTAGATGGTTGGACATATATATGGCCCAATCTGCGATACTCATCGATTGAGAACTTGACGGATCATGATACATACCGAGGTGTTATCCATGCCGAGTGTTTTTGGAAAATGAATGAGTTTTAAGAAGGTTTTTCAAGATCGGTTGATCGACCACAAAGATTCTTCCTCAAGAATCGATGATACACAAAGTCGAGGGTGCAGAGAACCAACCGCTCTGATACCACTTGTAGGTCCCGAACGGGTTTAGTGAGGCAAAAAAGTCTAGAGGGGAGGGTGAATAGACTTAAAACTTTTTGTGCAGATCGGGGTGTGAGGCGATTAGCCCGATCGAGTCTTGAAGTGAATCGGGCCAATGATAACCAACTTACTAATCGCTGGCGCAGATTAGTTCGGTAATCATCGGTTTAAGCGATGTGTCGCGGAAGCTTAAGTTTTACCCGTGAAAAACCGTTTTTATAAATCGATTCCAAAGTAGTGTTTTAACCGGTTGGTCAAGTGTCAGCTTGATCGGATCGAAGCTTGGTGCTAGGTGATCTCAACTTAGAATATGTATGCGCTTTTAAAGGTTGTGTGCAATTGTGTAGACAGTTAATCAAAAGCGGTAAAGGCACACAAGATTTATAGTGGTTGGACAAACCAGGTCCCACGTCCACTCTTCCCTATCACAAGGGCACCAACTTAACCAAATGAACTTAGTTTTATGTGTTAGTTCAACACAAGACAATCGACAGATATTTAAGGAGTTCTCACTCAACCGATCCTGTCGAAATCGAACTAGAAACCCTAGATGCGAAATCTTGCTAAACAACTTAACCTAACTTGGGTTTGGATAAGATTGTTTTGGTTCCAACTATGAAATCTTTTCTAGTGTTTAAGGTAGCCTATCAGCTAGATGAAAAGATTTCTATGCTAAGAACTTATGGGATGAACACTTAATAAAATAATCTTCTTGATCGTGTTCTTCGTGCGGAAATCTGATAATTGCTTGAGCTTCTTGATTGTTCAGTGTTTCCGTGTTTCACTCGAAGTGTGATCCCATATTTATAGACCTTGAAATCAAAAGAGCCGTTGGAGAGCAATTTGAATTTGGCTATATTAGGTAGGTTTGCGGGATCGATGTGGCGTCTTGAGGCGGCATGAAAAGCGTGAACTTGTATTTTATAGCGTTAGAGAAGCGACATCAAATCCCTTGAGTGTCGGCTCCGATCATACGTGTCTTGTTCTTATTGGTTATGAGCGCGCACTTTTTCGGTGTTTGTTCTTCCAACTAAGGTTGACATTCTTCTTGTTCGGGATCATAGGCGTATGATTAGGTGAAACATCGGTTTTCACCGGAGAGTGACTTTGATCGGTCGGAGTCGATCGGTCACCGATGGAGTCTTCGGTGTCGGTTGACTTAGCTTCAACTAGCGGACTTTACCGATGTAGGTCTTCTCGATCCGATCTTACGGAAGTCATCGATCTTCAAGTATTCCGAGTTTGAGCTTTATGACTTCAAATGGTGAGATATCGACTAGATCGATCGATCCGATCTTCTGTTCTTCTCTAAAGATTCCGCCCCGGCTCGGATATCGGTATTCTTTGGATTTTCAGATCTGACTTATACATATTGAGGTTCCCCCTCAATATGTGACCTATCTATTACATCAGTTGTTCTATACAGTAATTATCAACTGGTATTCTATAAACGGTAATATAAACATCAGTCAGCTAACAGGTCTGACTGGTCCTATTACATGTGTTTCTGGAACTTTTATCAAAACTATAAATTTCCCAACATATACAATTATTATCAATTGGTCAACTTAGTTCTCAAGCTAAATCATTAGTCAGCTAACATTTTCTGACTGATTTTATTACATCTGTTTTGGAACTTTTATCAAAACTTAATAAATTTCCCAACAATTTTCCCCTTTTTGATAAAACCAAAACATATGAGAAACCAACATCAGTTGATAAGTATAAAGCATGTAAAGACAGATAATCAGAAGACAGTGAGAGATTGTCTTAGGATCAGAAAAGGTAATGTTTTTCATTTAGATATAGCTATTACACAGTACATTGAAAAACAAAACAGAAACTGATCCTTAGGTCTTCTGGTCATCAGTCTTCAGGCTTATATCCTTCTGGCATCTCTCTCAGGCTTTGAGGAACATTGAGGATCCTGTATAACTTCCATTTGACATCAGATATTTGGCCCGGATCAGTAATAGCTGCTTTGCCCAGCAGTTCGTAGTAGAATCTCTCAAAAGTCAATCTGTCAAATGATCCGTCTGCCTTCTTCGTGTAGTCCATCACATCATAATGAGGATGTGTGATCTTGGCATGTATGCTCTTAGCATCTTTCTGGGCTTCTTTCAGAAATTCTGGATGCTTGTTCTCTATCCAGTTCAAGAACTCCTCATCTGGAGACTCTTCAGTTGGCACAATATCCAGAACATAAGCATCCAGTAGCCATTCAGCTCGAATCTTCGTCCAGGCCATCATCCTTGCCTCTTTCCTCTCATCTTTCAGAATGATGTCTTCCATCTGCACCGGAATCAGTGGCTCTACCACATCTTTGCCTCTTAACCCTTTCTTCAATCTGCCAGAGTACCTCTTTTTCAGGCTTTCATAATCAGCTAGCTTCTCTTGCCTTCTTTCCTCTTCATTTCGTCTAGCTTCTTCTTCTAACTGCTCTTCAGACAATCTGGCAGCCAATCTTCTATCAGCTTCGATTTGAGCAGCTGAAGCACTTCTAGTTACTCTTGAGTAGTTTGAACATGATGAGGTAGAAGTGCAGAGTGAGATGGGCCAGTTCCTTTCCCTTTCAGTTTAGCCCTTTCAAGTATTGGCCTGACTTCAACTGCCATCTCATCCAGACTTTCAAGCCTCTGACCATGTGATTCAACGAATAAGTTCTTTCAGTCGACCTGATCAGGCCAGTTGGTTTCTCAACCTGTCCTTCCCCCTTTTTGGTTTGATCAAACAAGGCTGTAATGTGGGAAGTCAGGGAGCCAAAACTGACGGCAAGAGCTTGATTAAGATCCTTGGCAGATAGCCCTTGAGCTTGAACATATAAGTACTTTACTTTGTTCACGAGCTCGGCCTTAGCATTCTTTATGCCAGTAGAAAATGTGAAGAATAGTTTGTCAAGCTTCTCCTCGTTTGCTTTTAGCTTGTCCAGTGCCACCAGTAGAGAAACCTCCAGGTTAGAAATTTTTACCAGATTATCATCCACAATTTTTGTGAAATCATGTGTGATTAGCTTAACATCCTTGGCAAATTTTTCTTTCAGCTCGTATACCTTGGAAATCATAAACTGTCGTTGCTCCTCCATTACCTTGACTGACGTCTGGCGATTATATGTAAATGTGTTACTGATGGAGTTCGCCAGAATGCTTTCAACTTCTTGTTGCAGCAGATCCTTGAAGCATGACCTGGTCTCTTTGAGTTGATCAGTCGTTACATGAGTTGCAGGTATCGATAGGATGGCCTGGCCTGTTGGAACTTGAGTAGGTCTAACAGTTGCCTCAGCCACGTTTGCCTCCGGTGGTTGGTCACGTGCTGAAACACCAGCTCCACCTTCATCGGTAATTCCCAACTCCTTCTGGGGTTCATCTTCCTTGTCTGCTTCATCAATCGTCTTACCCAATTTTTGGTAGATTAGCTTTTAGACCGCATCAGCAGACAGTAGAGCAGTTGGTAAGTTTACTCCAGCTGCTTTCTTCATTGCGAAGTCATAATCAGCAAACTCATCAGCTCCACCCATCTGCTCCATAATGATGATGAAGTCAGTAAAAGTCTTCAATCGCAGATCTCTCCAAGCTAGAATCTCCACAATTTCATCTTTGATCATTGGGTGATCAAACAGTTCAGGAAAAGTAAGTTCCAGTTCTCGTTTGATGCGCAGTCTAATCATGTGACCATAAACTGTTTTATCTATCTTAGACACATACTTGTCAACTGAAGATGAGGGTTGATCAGTTTCCATAATATCAGTTATATCTTTTGCAGGTTCTTGTGGAGGTTCTGCTTCTGACACCACCTTTTGTGGTTCCTTCTCAGTCTGTTCAGTCTCCTGCCTTTCATCTTTCTCCTTTTCCTTCTCCGGTTCTCCAGCTAAACCTTCTTCCATTGAAGAAGAAGGGGAGATTTCCATCTGTTGAAGCTCCTTTTCTTTTGATCAGGCATGTGATTGAGCTCTTGATTGGGGAGAAGGGGACCTAATCAGTTCACCACCAGCTTGTCCTTCCTCAGGTTCATCTGGTGAACTAGCAGCTTGGGACTTTTGTTTCCCAGATATGTCAGATCGTTTCTTGCTGGAGCCAACTAATTTGCTTTCTGCTTTGCTCTTAGCAGATTCCTTCTCGGTATCGGTTTCCTCCTCCTCTGATCCTCCCTCTAAGAACAGAGTCATTGGAGTCTTCTTGTACATCTTTTCTCTTATACCCGAGCCACCAACTTTGACTTTCTTTCTTTAGGCAGATGCAGGCTGGGCTGCCTCTTCCGGACCAGCTGCTGCTGCTTTCCTCTTCTTCTTTGTGGTTGCCTGAGGGTCCTCATCTGACGGACCGAAGATCCGGACTGAAGTTGTTAGAATTACCTTGTAGTACTTCAGACCATTTGCATCCCATTCCATATCTGGCAGCTTATCCCTCAGTATCACATCAACCTTATTCAAGTTCCCAATCCTTTTCTTCAGATAGACCTCTCTCTTTTCATTGATTCCAAATTTCTGATACTCTTGTACGAGTACAACTTTCAGTGTTCCCAACTAGTTGATATTTTGGGCTCTATCAACTAAAGCAGCCAAGTAGTGCAGTTTGACAAATGTCAGTCCGTCATAACTGAAGGAAATTCCAAGGATCGTCTTTGAGAGTATATCAAAGAGCAGCCGATATTTCCTCTTGAGCATGAGTTTTACAAACCCAGAAGTATGGTGTTTATCAGCTTCTCATAAGTGTTCTTCACGAATTTTCTCATCATCATCGTCTCGGTAGTGAGCAGGTAGAATCTTTCCTCTGGGAGGTGCAAACAATCTGATTAGATCTGCATTTGAAACAACGACATCTTCCCCATTCACCGTCGACTTGAGCTCATCTTCTGGTTTTGTGATTTCTAGATTGCGAAGAAACTCCAGGGCTTCGTATTGCATCACGGGATTCCCTTGTCATGAACAATAGTGGTCAGGATTGTTTTCCCTCAAGATCTGCTCCACTTCTTGTGATTCTGGGTCTTGAGTTACCCCAAAAATCACATATCGATCCTCCACAACTTGTTGAACAAGTGCTGCATACTTACACATAATTTTTCCCATACCGTGTGTAGCCATCTACAGAAATGCAAAATTATGAGTACTTATGAACATTCATGACTAAGAACAGGAATCATAAACAAGAGTGAATAACCTTTTCAAACAAACATATATTTCATAAGGCATTTTATAATACAAAGTACATGAAAACAAGTGTTATAAACCGTAAACAATTTACCAGAAAATTTTCGAAAGGGATTCTGGTTAGAAATACTTTGATTTAAAGGAAATGCTCCAAAAATCGCTTGAAAGTAAATTGTTTGTCACTTTGAGTGCTTTGAGAAATTTAGGGCTAGGAAGAGTGTATTTTGAAGGGTTTTCTTCCTTATATAGAAATTTGGAGGGAAAGTGGGTTTGGAAAATTGATGCAGGAGTTCAATCGATTAGCCAAAATGGACGTTTACGATTAAGCGCTTTATTTTAAAGCAAATCATGCGGTCAGGGATTTTAAACCGACAACTTTTGGATTTTAAAAAACGTATTAAAAGCCATTTAATACATGTTCCCCATGTCCGCATTTGGCGTCATATGTACTTGAGTACAATAAAACCAGATAAGATCAAAGATAAATAGCAGCAGAAAAGAAATGCGTATCTGATTGACTAATGTTGTAATCAGTCAACTCCTCATGACCAACTGGTCTATTGATCTGTTGATCTTAAATTCTGCATATCCTTGATAATATTTCCCAACAAAGTAGTCATAGCAGATTAATCTTCTTTTGTACTACTCTCATAAGTTGAAATTCCTTCTTTGACTGTTCTTTGTATCTGATCAGTCTTCAACTAATCCTACAGATCAGAGGGAGTTCCCCCTTCATCTGACCTTCTTTCTTCTGTCAGTTTCTTAACCAACTGATATTTGAGATCAAGCCACCAAAATACTCTGGTGCTTCATCTCCTAAGTCCGATAGTCGACTCATTACATAATTCCACGAATCAGAGCTTCAAATTTAGGGGCTTTGTTTAGATATCAGCTCTTTGCTTATCAGTATGAATCTTTTCCATTCTAATGTTCTTCTTTTCTGCATGGTCTCGGATAAAATGGTGTCTGATGTCCACATGCTTACATCTTGTGTAATGAAGGCGGGTTACAGTGATAGCAATCACATTTATTATTCTTGTCACGAAGATAGGCACATTGGTAACAAGTATGTTGTAATCCCAATTTCCGACAAAGCCGAGCGGTTTGGGAGCAACATTGACTACCGGCATCCATATATATTCTGCTTCAGTAGTAGATGTGGCAGCAGATGTTTGCTTCTTAGAAAACCACGAGACCAGCTTGCTTCCCAAAAACTGACAAGTACCTGATGTAGATTTCCTATCTGTCCTACATCCTCCATAATCAGAATCAGAGTACCCACTAAGCTCTAGATTATCATCTGCTGGATACCATAAACCTAAGTTTTCTGATACCCCGGATACTTAAGAATCCGTTTAGTTGTTTCCAGGTGGCTTTGTTTGGGGTTAGCCTGAAATCTGGCACATACACCTACTGCGAAGGTTATATCTGGTCTGCTTGCAGTTAGGTATAATAAAGATCCAATCAAAGCCCTATACTCTTTCTGATTAGTTTTCTTACCACCTTCATCTGGGTCCATCTTAAATGCAGTCATCATTGGAATTCTGGCTTCTTTACAATTCTGAACTCCATACTTAGCCAACAAATTCCAAGTGTACTTTGCCTGGCAGATGAATATCCCAGTGTGAGCTTACTTGACTTGAAGACCTAGAAAGTAGCTCATCTGACCCATCATGGACATCTCAAATTTCCCTTGCATCAGCTTACTGAATTTCTCACATAGCTTCTGATTGGGAGAACCAAATATAATGTTGTCCACATAGATTTGAACCAAGAGAATGTCTTCTCCATCTTCTATTCTGAACAAGGTCCGATCAATCAAGCCCTTGGTAAATCCATTCTCTATCAAGAACTGAGATAGTGTATCATACCAAGCTCTTGGAGCCTATTTCAGTCCATAAAGAGCTTTTCTTAAACTGTACACTTGGTTGCTCATTTCAAAGCTAGAAGGTTAGTCAACATAATCTTCCTCAGCTAGTACTCCATTTAAGAATGCACTCTTTACGTCTATCTGATACACAATAAATCCCCTATGAGCTGCATAGGGCAAAAACAGCCGAATGGCTTCCAGACGAGCGACTGGTGCAAAGGTTTCATCATAATCAATCCCTTCTGATTGTGAATATCCCTTAGCAACAAGTCTTGCCTTATTTCTGGTTATTACATTGTGCTCATCCTTCTTGTTCTTGAATACCCACTTAGTTCCAATCACATCTTGGTGAGTTGGTCTGTCTACAAGTTCCCAAACTTGATTCCTCTCAAACTGCTCTAATTCTTCTTGCATAGCCAAAATCAAACTTGCATCAGATAAAACTTCTTCAACAGTGAGTGGTTCCTTCAAAGACAGATAACAACAATACATTACACTTTCACCAATCTGATGTCTAGTTCTGACTCTAACAGATGCGTCTCCGATGATCAGATCAGTTGGATGACTGGTTATCCAGGTCCTTCTGTCCTGATTGTCATCTGTTTGGAGAACATCATCCTCTTCTGATAAAGATTCATCACTAGAGACTGGGAGAGGTACTTGAGTAGGATCCACTTGGCATGGACATATCTCAGCTGACGTTGGACTCATCATGTGCTGAAGTTTGTCCGCCAGAATATCAGGTGTTCCCCCTGAACCAGATGGTTCAGTTGTTACTGTCTCAGCTGTACCAGCTTCTTCACTGACAGTTGTACTTACCTTGGGGTCTGACTGACCTGGTGAATCGTCAAGGTCAAAGTTAGGAACTTATACAGTAATGTATTTTGGATTCTTTCCTTTTAGCCTTAATTGATCCATTTTTAGTGAATCTGGTTTGTCTGGTACATCTTGTTCTGCTGCAGATTTCTCTTGATCATATGTTGACTCGTCAAAGACCACATGAGGTGTTTCTTCCACAACTAGGGTTCGTTTGTTGAAAACCCTAAATGCTTTGCTAGTTGAGGAATATCCTAAGAATATACCCTCATCTGACTTGGCATCGAAGGTTCTTAATTGACTCTTCCCATTGTTGTGTATGAAACACTTGTGCCCAAAAACATGAAAGTAAGAAACATGAGGTTTTCTGCCCTTCCACAGTTCATAAGGTGTCTTAAAGTGAATCTTAGTCAGAGAACATTTGTTCTGCGTATGACATGCTGTATTGATAGCTTCTGCCCAGAAACGACTTTGAGTTGCATGCTCAGCTAACATGGTGCGTGCAGCTTCTTTAAGTGTTATGTTTCTTCTTTCTGCTACGTCATTCTGTTGTGGTGTCCTTGCAGCTGATGTCTCATGCTTTATACCAAACTCAGAGAAAAAATCAGATATAAACTGGTTCAAGAATTCCGTACCTTTATTTGATCTAATTTTCACTATGCTGAGACCCTTCTCATTCTGAATCTTCTTGAGAAGTTCAGGTAACTTTGTTGTAGTTTCACTCTTCTTATACAAGAATACAACCCAGATGAACTTGGAGTAATCATCCACGACACTAGAGTGTATTTGCGTCCACTGAAACTAAGAGGCGTAACTGATCCAAATAGATCCATATGCAGCAGTTGCAATACTCTGCTGGATGGAGGAGAAGGTATCCCTTTAAATGAAACTTTTACTTGTTTTCCCTTCTGACATGCGGTACATGTCTGATCCTTAGAGAATATTTCATTCGGGAGACCTTCAACCAAGGACATCCTTGCTATCTTGTTAAGAGTTTTGAAGTTCAGATGGCTCATTCTCTTGAGCCAGAGCCAACTGGAGCTCTTTGAACTCTTAACAATCAAACATGCATTTCTTGGACAACTGTCCCAATCTGCTGTATAAATCGTTCCTTTTCTGGAGCCAGTTAGCAAAATCTGTTGAGTCGCTCGATTTCTGATTGTGCATTGATCTGATGAGAACTCAACATTGAATCTGTTGTCGCGGAACTGTGATACAGATAACAGGTTGTGCCTTAAGCCATCAACGTATGAAACACCTGTAACCTGTACATCATCGTTCACTAAGGTTCCAACTCCTCTGGTGAAACAAAAGTTGTCGTCTCCAAAGAGAACTCGTGGGCCTGGTTTCTCAATGTAGTTGCTGAGAAGATGTTGACTTCCAGTCATGTGCCTTGAACATCCACTATCTATGTACTAGATAGTTGCTTGTACACCTCCTTTATTAGCCAGTCCCACTCGAGCCTGCAAACAAAACAGATTTTAGGTAACCCTGTAGAATTGGGTCCTAGGGGGTTAGAAGTACCTTTCGGGATCCAAACAAATTTGGCACCTTTGTTGAACACAGAAGTCTTGATTTGTCTCCCATAAACATCTACATAATCATACGTTTCTTCATATGCAATCTGATCAGTATGATTATTAGTGTGAGCCTTGGATGAGTTAGAAGACTTGGGATTTTTCATTGAAACTTGTCTTCTTTTAATCCAGTGGGGCTCAGGTGCAGCAACCCTAGGTTTCTGATTGTAAGGGTAGGTACGACTGCTACCATTAAAAGATTCATATCTTTTTGGCATAGATGGTCTTAGCAGTTTACCATTAGCTTGCTTGTCAGGCAGCTTGGATTGAGTTGACTTCAGCTGATAATGTCCCTTACGAGATGGTCCAGACTGAGGCCTACTCTACTAATTTGGTTGTGGTCTCTTCAGAAGAACAAGATTCTTCTGTTGATTCCTCGGCTCTATTCCCTTTCTGATCCGGCACTTGCCTTGCCTGGTCAGCTGATCCTTTTCCCTTATCTGATACAGAATTGACTTTTTGTGTATCTTGATCAGAAACTCATTTGGTTACACTTTTCTGATGTGAACCAGACGGGGCATTTGAGGATCCAGAAGGGTTCTCATACCCAATTCCCTTCTTGTTAATTGGCGTACGAAAATAGTTGTTCAAATCTTGAACAGTCTTAGAAGATTTCGTGAAAACCTCTATTTTCTTACGCAAATTGTCCTCATATATTTTCAGATTCTCATGTAGTCGGAAGAGTTCATCAAACTTAGCCTGAAGGACTTTGAGTTCTCCAGCTTGTCGTTAATTAAAAGCCAACTGTTCCTTAATCAACTTTTCCGATCAGTAGTACTGACTCTCAGAACCTCCAGTTCTTTAGTCATCTTCTGAACAGTTTCAGCTGATTTTAGTTCAACTGCTTTACTAGCTTCAATGTCCTTGACAAGCCGAATATTCTCAGCCCTTAGGTTATCGTTCTCAACTTCCACTCGTGTATAAATATCTATTGCATTAGAGAGATCATCAAGAAATTGGTCATTGTAGACCTGCATGTTAATCTCTCCAGCAGATGTGCTAAACACAACAGGTGTGGAACAAGAAACCATAGAAGGTTTAGAGATTACCCCAGACTGGTCAGTTTCTCTGGCCATCAGACAAATGTTGTCATCAGATGAGAAGTTCAAATCATCGACATCGTCAGTTGTGGTAATCAGATAGAAATCTTCAAAAGATGAATATCTAGAGTCATTTGATGGCAGATAAGAATCGTCAATTCCAGATGTGTCTGCAACCATGGCTTTTCTATCTCGGTACCTTTGTTCTCTTCTATTCCATTTCTCTTCTCTTTCTTTGGGAGTCAGATCGGGGCAATCAGCACTGTAGTGACCTGGTTTCTGACAGTTGTATCAAACCCTTGAATCTCCAGAATTTCCTCTATTCGGTGAATCATTTCTTGGTATGAAATTTGTCGGGAGACTTTCCATTTTATGCATGTCGAACCTCTCTTATCTGATCTTTCATCTCGTCTGCTCTCTCTACGATCCTCTCTCCGATCATCTTTTCGATCATCTCTTCTGTTGTCCCTATCATCTGAAGAACGATATCTCTCTTGTGATCTGTCAGAAGATCTTCGATCTCTTCCTCTACTTCGTTGATAGTCATCATAGAACTTTCTGTACTTGCCCATCTGAACATTTGTTCGTTCAAGTTTCCTTGTTAGGAGTGCAATCTGTTCGGCCTGGCTGATGATGTTTCCAACTGGTTCCACGATTCGTGAACTGCTGCTAGTTGCATGGAATGTAACAGATTTAGCTGAGTTTGCAGAAGCTTCTACAGGGACATCATCTGATCCTTGTCCTCTCTCTATCAGGTCGAACTCATGGGCTTTCAAACTGAAGATTAGATCATTTGGCTTCATGGTAGCAATATCTTGACAGTCCTTAATCACGGTCACCTTGGTGTCTCATTTCTTAGTCAACGATATGAGAATCTTGTAGTTGATATCCTTGTTTGACATTACTCGTCCAAGATCACGAAGTCGGTTGACTCCTCGTGTGATCCTTCCATCAAATTGATTAACTGTTTCATTCGACAGCATCTTAAGTTTCTCAAATACAACTAGCTCAGCTTGCAGTCTGCTGTCTTTGATCTGTTCATTTCCTCTGCATATTTCAGCAAGAGTATCCCAGACTTCCTTAGTTGTCTTCAGGTACTTCACTTTCTCTCTTGTAGTAGCATCCATAGTTTTCATGATGAGGTGTCTAGCAACAGTATCCAGATTATACAATTTCCTCTCATCTGCATCCATCAGAGAGGGAATCTTTCTGATTCTTGCTCCAACTGGTTGAGTAGGATCTTGTCCTGCTTCAGCTGGGTTAAAGTGATAGATGATAATCGGTCCTATCTCAAGAATCTCATCCATTCTGTTGCTGATCACTCCAAGATAGTCTCTCATGTCGATGGACCAATCTGCATACTCATCAACAGAAAACATGGGTAGATTATGGTGCATACCTGAAGTGTTATCCATGCTTGTGGTGATTTTGGAAGAATATGAGTTTTGAAAATGGTTTTCAAAGATCAGTTCAAGTGACCACAAAGGTTCTTCCTCAAGAACTAATGATATTCAAAGCTAGTGGTCGGAAGAACCACTGCTCTGATACCACTTGTAGGACCCGAATGGGTTTCAGTGAGGGTTGAAGTTTAGAGGGGAGGGGTGAATAGACTTCAAAAACTTTTCGTGGATCAGATGTGATATGCATGTGTATGTCTGATCAGAGTGTGAAGTGGATCAGTTAGGACTGATATCTGACTTACTGATCTGACAGGCAGATCAGTTTGGCGTCTATCAATTTAACTAATGGTGCGAAAGATTAGTTAACCCGTGTGAAAACCAGTTTTACTCAACTAAAGATTTTAACCAATCTGGTTTGAATCAGATAACTAAAGTGTTAAGCTGATCAGATCAGTAGCTTGATGCTAGTCTAATCCTGGTACAGAATATGTATGCAGATAGCAAGAGTAGTGTGCAAGTATGTGTAAAGCAGATTAAAGGCACACAAATTTATAGTGGTTCAGACAACTTGTCCTAAGTCCACTCTTCCCTATCAGCAGGGGCATCAACTTAACCAACTGGACTTAGTTTAATGTGTTAGTCCAACACAATACAATCAACAGATATTTAACGAGTTCTCACTCAACCGATCCCAGAAATCTAATCTAGAAACTCTAGATAGAAATCCTGCTATAACAAACTTAACCTAACAGTGTTTGGGTATAAGATTTGTTTTGTTCCAACTGGAATACTATCCTATCTTCTAAGTAGCCTAAAACTAGAGGATGAGTATTCTTGCTAAGAACTAAGGGATGAACACTTTAAGAATTAATCTTGAGATTGTGTTCTTCGTGCGGAAATCTTGAGATTTTTTGCTTGTAGATAATTTCCGTAACCTTACTAAGAAGGTTTGATCCCTTATTTATAGGCACAAAATCGAACTAGCCGTTGGAGAGCAATTCAAATTTCGGTCTATTTAAGGTAGGTTTGCAGAGTTGATATGATCTTCATTAGAGCCGGAATGGCCGAAAGCGTACAACTTTGTCCTTTCTAGCCGTTGAACTTTTAAGCCTTCAGCCCTGACTCCTATCAGTTCCGTACAAATGTGTCAATCTCTCATTGGCTAGCAAGTACCAATAGTACTGGTCTTGATAGTAGGTTGTAACTTCTCAAGTTAAACCTTTATAGGAACTGGACATATCGAATAACCTGATCTGCCCTACTTGAAGTCCTTATTTGTAAGTTGTCTTAGCTCAACTTATTGACTTCATCTGATGTACTTTGATATGGTGTTCAGTCTTGATGTCTTCTTCATGGCTTCAGATAGGTTCTGATCTTCTGATCTTCGCTTCTGATTTTTACTTCTAATCTTTAAGACATACATTGAGTTCCCCCTCAATGTGTGATCCATTCTATCTTTACATCAGTTGTTCTATACAATTATTATCAACTGGTCAACTTAGTTCTCAAGCTAAATCATTAGTCAGCTAACATTTTATGACCGATCCTATTACATCTGTTTTGGAACTTTGATCAAAACTTAATAAATTTCCCAACAGGTTGTCTCTACAAGAAGTATGTAATCTCGTAACTCCTATATTCTGCATGCTTAGGATTTACGTGGATTACATGTACGCATGTTGCTTATTTGCTTCTTTAATTATTATATTGAATTTATTTTGGATTAATTCATGTTAGTAATTAATTGATTAATTTAAATATGTATTTAAATTCATCTCGAATAGATCCGGGCACCCCTAATTTCCCAACAAGAAGGACTTTTGGTTGATTTGATATTGTTCCATTCTTCTCAAAGGTTGTCACTCCAAGAGGTACGCTCACGTAAACTCCTAGAAATTCCGTATGCTAGGACCTTTTAAGTGTTTATTATTTGCATGGCATTGTTGGCGTGATTATTATATGAATTCACATAGGTTAATTCATGTTAGTAATAATCTGTGATTTAAATTTGTGTTTATGAGTTCATCCCGAATAGATCCTGGCATAACGTATCCCAACAACTGGTATCAGAGCCCTGGTTTCAGGCTCTAATATTTTAAACTGTAATTTAAATTGTTGTTCATTAAAATTGAAGTTGAATTGTAGAACTGTTATATCTGTTTTGTAGGTATCCAATTGTCATAGTGTTTTTTTAATGAATTATATTTACATGCAAATAATTGTTGGTTTTTAATTCGATTCATTCGGATTTATTTTTCTCGTTAGAAAATCCACGAGTAGATTAGGCTATTTGTTTTATCCAATGCAATAGACTAGTCTAGATTGTAAGTTTATTTATTTTTGTAATAAATTATAACCGGATCGAAGACGAGGATGGAAGTGGAGAATTAAAGACGACGTACTCGGATGACGCATACATGCATGAACGTCGGCCAGGATTTTGGGAGGACGGCACGGATGAGGCCAGACCCAGGCATGCGGCGCGCGCTCCAGCGCGCGCATGGGCGCATGCAACCGAGCCAACTCGCCCTAGTTGCTGGCAGACCGTGCGGCCGACGGCGTAGCCCAGCGCGCTAGCGCTTGGGCCTATGCGCATTCTTTGGGCCGATGATTTGGAGCCTTCTTTGTATCCTTTTACAGTTCCCAAGATGAACTCCTTTAGCTGACGCATATCAATCCCTTTCTCAGTCTGCTTAGTTTCTCCAACTTGATTTTTGGTTGAATTCTCATCATCTTCTTGCTCTTCAACTCTTTTTTGTTTTGTGTGGTTTGCCTTTCCATCATTTCCCTTGTTCATCAAGAGGGTTATCTTGAAGTCTTGGCTTTGGGCTTTCGTTGCAAGCCCCTCAATAACCTTGGTTTGGCAAGTTGATCCTCAATAGTCATAGCACCCGCCATCATAACTCAAGTTGTGCTTAAGTTCAAAGATGATATTGACGAGGATCGAGGAGTGGAGTCCCTTTATTTATCTTCGTCACTTTCAACAATATGACGATGTCTGTTTGCAGTAGTTCCTGAAAGATTAATCTTCTTGACATGCTCCGAGTAACAATATTGACTTCTGAAGTGTCTGAAGAATCGAATTTGATGTAGAGGATCTTACGGGAAGACATCTTGATAATCTTGAAGCTTTTCTATGAAAGAGAAGATATGAGAGGTAGATCAGTCCCACTGGGCATGCCAAATTTGTAAGTACAATTCTTGTGAATTAATATAAAACATGAAAATGATTTACAAGTCGAATTTATTCAAATTTGAATGTTGAATTTAGCGAGTTCAATCTCTAATTTGTTCCTCTGAATTTTTCTCATCCTTGACTTTGACCTTGACTTGGACGGATTCGTTGAGAAATTCTTGTCATGATTATGTCTGGAGTTGAAGTTGTGAATTTGAAACGTTAATCCAAGGACTTGAAGTCTTATTTTGGATTAAACGTGGCTTTGAATACTTTCTGGACGAGTACCTTCGGATTTGACAAAAAACGTCTTTGACTCTTTGAGTGTTTGATGGAGATCTTCGAATCTTCAAGAGTGAACAAAGAACGTCTTTGGAGAAACGTCGAATCGGAGGGGTTTAGCATCTTGATCACGGATCGGGAGTTGTTTCTTGATGGCTTGCATGAAGAACACTTGAAGTTGATCTAGAACGTCTTCAAATCTTCGAAGCCTTGAAGAACTCCTTTGAAGAAAACATCTGATCAGAGATGTTTGGAGCCTTGATCTCGAATTGAACGTTGTTTCTGGCTGATTTGCACGAAGAACGCCTTGAAGTTGCTTTAAATCTTCAAGAACGATTGTAGGGAGTCTGGACACTTCTCGTCTTTGCTCGTCTGGAATATTCGAATGAAGAGTTTAGACCCCTATTTATAATATGAGGTGTAATAATCCAAAACCAAAAAAATTAAGATTTAAAATAAGACCAAAAATAGTTAAATGGGAATGTTTTAATGAATAATATATTTGTGCGATTTAAAATTTTGCAGGTGACAAACGAGCTTTTTGGACTAGAGGCACTACTAGCATACCGAAGAGTAATAAGTTTTAAGGTTTGATTAATAAATAAATAATTGAAGTCTAGTTTTAATGATACCAAAAAAATAAAATTATCATTTGAAACAGTAAAATATGTTTGATTTTATCGTGTTTTTAATTTATATTTTGAAGCCAAAACCCTTACAAAAAAAATACCAAAATTCGACTACGAGAACCATATCGCGTCTAAAATGGAGTACCAATTGGTACTCCAAAAATAAGATGATTAATGCATGAATAGGAAGTGAATTGGTACTCCAAAATAGCCAAAATAGGATGATTCATGCATGAATAGGAAGTGTACATTTAAACCTAACTTACACTCCACTAGCTCCCACCAACTCCCATCTCTTCACATACGTTAGTTCCAAGTAACGATTCTCGCACGTGTATGGGGGGGGAGGGAATACACATGTACAATTTTTAAACTTTTAAAACCTATAAATAAGTGAGTCACGATTCCCCGAGTTTAGGCATTGAGAAGCACAAGTACTCTGAGTCCAAATCTACCGAGACAAGAACTCTGAGCAGTCAGAGTGGAGGCTTGAGAATACGACCATTGGGCAACCATCACTTGAACCCGGCCTCACGGAGTCACCCGAGGAGGTCGCCACCCATGGGGGACCGAGCATCATCACTTTCTTGTTCGATGGGGAGAAGAAAGTCGACTAAGTAAAGGTCGCTGGGATAAGTATAGAAGAGATTCCGGAGATCAGGGGCGAGGATATCTCGGGAGGCAGGCATGGTATGTCTATCTGAGGGCGAGAATTTAGGAGCCGTTATCAAGGAAACCCTGTATGTGGCGGCTGCGGCCCTAGAAGGCCTACGGGGGAAGCCCATATCAAGGTTTAACCTAGTTTTCTGTCTATAAATGCTTCAAGGAGCATCCATTGTAAAGGGGAGAAAAAGCTTTAGTCTTTTAGGTAGATATTATAGTGAAATTCTTGGCTTGGTATTTCCCCCGGACGTAGCCATATTTTGGCGAACCGGGTCACCAAATCTTGCATATTTATTTGCTTCAATTCATTTTTATTGTTTGTGAGTGATTGTTAGTATGTCGGGACAATTCCGACTATAACAATTTGGTGTCGTCTGTGGGAAACGTAAAGAACTCACAAAAATGAGAAACAATGGCGCAAAGCAACATCCCGATCACTGGCCTCAAAACCGATGAATGGCGATGGCTTAGAGGCATCCCTATCCTCAGAATCAAGACCTATGCGAGTGGAGGGGGTTGATGAGCAGAAATGATGATGACTAGCAACCCATCATCAAGTTTGCCCGCCCCAGCGACCAAGGGAAAGGCCAGTTGGGAGGGCAACTCGCCCTCAACCAAGCCATCTCACTGGCGAGAGCTAACCAACTCCCAAGAGAAGGGATAAACAAGGCCCGTCACGTGGACGAGCAACATGAAGGACCACGGTACATCTCAGTCTTCAACCGGCTGGGAGACAACTCCGCGAACAACTCGGTCTTCAACCGGCTGGGGGATAACGTAATCCAAAAAAGGACAAACCCTGAGGATGATGAAGTAAATTCTCACCCTCTAATTATGGTCGAGGCAAAGACCACCGGGAGAAATTCGTAAACGCCAATGGTGGACATCATCTCAGGTCATAAATAAGTCAACTGCGAAAGACGTCCCTTAGTGACCAAAGAAAGTGCTTGAGCAAACTAGCGGGATGCCGAGATCATCGCCCTGAGGCAAACGGTCAAAGCCCTTCAAGAGAGAATGGACAATCAACTAGCCCCCACAGGAAAGGTGACCAACGTCTAAATTAAAGCTTCCACTATCACCCTCGGTTACAATGCGACCATTGCGGAACACATTCCAAACAATTGAGGTATATATTGAGTGGAAAATCAATATATACTTTCAAGATCAACACAACCTTGATTGATCGACGATGAACCGGGTTTAGCGAGGACTCAAATTTCCGATGACTCAGCCTCGCCAAAAGTACAACTCATACATCACCTAAATGGGGACGAAGGGCCTTCGACGCATCGAACCATGAAAACAGATGGGACCACATTTGCCGATTACATACTCTTCCCCTTCACGCTGCAATTGAACGAAAAGCAAAGCACATAAGTGGTTCACATCTATCGCCCCTCAATAGATTGACTCTTTCGAGTACAACGATTTGGGGAGAGATATGGCCGATTTTTTTTATGGGGCATTTCCAAAATGCGGACATGGCGATCAACCATGGCATGTTGGCTCATCAACAAGTACAAAACGGGAAGAAGCGATCGACAAACGCCGAAAGGCGCAATGGTAAGAGACCGACGAAGGACTTACCTAGAAAGATTAGATCGACTCATTCTCGATGGAGAGATTTTATAACAAATATATCCACAATTAGCAAAACGGTTAAACCGAACAATTACCACGTTGGGCGTGACCGGCGGGAAGATGGAATGAAGCGTTGGCGGAACGTGACCGCCAATTGCTAGCAACTCGGATTACAAGAATTAGGGGATCCTGCTCACTTCCACTATTGATATCATCAATATCATGGAACTCCCGTGTCGGGATGGGGGGGAAAAAAAGGTGTGGTACCCCGACAAACAAAAACCGGTCAAGCCCGTGGCAAAGACAAGTAACAGCAACTTCAAGTCCTTCGAAGGCCCGGTGGCCTCAAGCTCATTAGGGCCTTTAACATGTCTCCCAGAAGCATTTTCACACAGATCAAGGACAAACAACTACTGGGGGACCCTCAGCCTATAAAGAAGACTGATGGTTGGCAAAGCCCGCCAAATACTGCCATTACCATGAGATGGTCGGCCATAACTGTTGGTCCCAGGGTAAACGAGTCTCACACGTGTATGGGGGGGAGGAAATACACATGTATAGTGATTTTTAAACTTTTACAGCAACACTATAATCAGTGAGTCAGGGTGTCCTGAAAATTAGTCCTGAGAAGCACAGTTGCCCTGAGTCAGAGTCTACTGAGACAATAACACTGAGCGGCTTTAGAGACTTCAGATTAGCTCAATTGATCTGAGTTTTAGAATAGAGTCCAAATAAGCTTGGAGTAGATAATGATCTTACTGACTACTCAGGTGAGTTGATCAGTTTGACAACTATCTATACTAGCTTATCTAGAGTGCGGAATGTGTAGGCCCTAAGTTTATACTCGTTTTACTTTGCTGAAAATCTTGTTTCTCAATGAAATAGTGGTTAAGGCTGTGATCAACTTAATGCAACCCCATTGGATTGATTCCAACTGAATATCAGAAAACTGAGTATGCTTTCAGTGAAAATATGCAACACAATAAATGCAAACATAAAGCAAACAACACAACAAGTTATAGTAGTTCAGAGACTCAAGCTCCTACGTCCACTCTCTCTGATCCTCAGATAAATTCCTTAACACACTACTACTACTACCTTAAGCTTTCAGACTGAACTCAACAGCTTACTAACTTTCCACTATGAGTTTTCAGGTTGAACTACACTGCAGCTTACTAACTCAACACACACAAGCTTTCAGACTGAACTCAAGCAGCTTACTAACTTCCTCTCTAGAGTTTTCAAGCTGAACACCTGCAGCTTACTCACTCTTTACAACTCTCACTCTCCAACAACTGCACACTCAAACTTCCTAATAAAAGAGTTTGGGTTTTGGTTGGTTTCCAACTAATGTGAGATATCATTTTACAATAAACACAAGGTAAAAGGCTAGGATATGTATAACTAAGCTTTGAATATGCTTGAATCTCAGCTTAGTAAATGAGCTCTCTTCAAAGATGAAACACTTGAAAAATTCTTATGGTTTCGAATTCTTCACAAAGTAAACTTGAATATGAATGAGCTCTGGAGTTGCTTGATTTTCCATAACCTTGAAATGGTGAAGGTCTCTAGTATTTATAGGCAACTCATCAAGGTCACTCTTGAAAAACTATCCGTTGGAGGAGATAGCATCAAGGGTTTCCTTATTTGGTTAGTGATAAACGACTATATTCCTTGCATGGTTTGGGTAACAAGTAACCAATGCAGCCAATCACCAAGTCTTTGTAGTCTGGAACTCAGTACATCTGGCATCCTCAGTGCTATGTCGCTTTCTGTGTCAGTAAAGTACAGTGTTGTTTCTCTTTGATTGGTTCTTAACTTCAGTGAATAGAGGCAAACAAAACGACTCTTTTAGGTCAATCTCTCTGAATGAGACAACCTTAAAAGACACTTAGTTTTAGTTCATTTTGTCTGCAATCAATTATTTGGACAATATTTATTTCTCATAAATGTATACAACTTTCTCAGTCTATTTGTCCTCAGGTAGATAATCTTCAAGTCTTCAAGTCTTCAGACTGATCTGAGTCTTCAGGTTCATCTGGGTACTCAGGTTCTTCTGAGTATTTTGAAGTCTTCTGAGTCTTCAGATGTCTTGGTCATTTCACTGAGTTCCCCCTCAGTGTGTGCCTAACCTATAAACTCAGATATATCTGCTGACTATACATTTTGCAGATATTTCCTGAACTAACTATATTGAAACCTGTTTTCTAATCTACCTTAGATCATTCTAAACATGTCATACTCACGGGTTTTGAGATCTAATCAAAATCTTTATCTTTTATTAAATTCATCTCCCAACAATTTCCCCCTTTTTGATGATGTCAAAACCATCTATTACAAATTCACTACAAAAAAAAACTGCTTTTAGTGGAAATTTTTTTGTCACTATATACATCAACTTTGTCACTAAAAATAGTTAGTGACAATTTTGGAGGTTGTCACTAGGTTGTCACTATAAATATTGTCACTAAAAGATTAGTGACAAAAATAACTTAATCATCACTATAAATTATATTTTCAGTCACGTTCATATTTTGTCACCAAAGTTTATGTTATAGTCACACATTTTTTTTCGTCACTATTACTCAGTAATTTAGTCACACGTCTTTTTTGTCACTGTTACCGAATGTCTAGTCACATATATTTGTTGTCACTGTTAGTCAATGTTCTAGTCACACATATTTTTTTATCATTGTTACTCAAGATTTTAGTCACATACCTTTGTTGTCACTGTAAATCTATGTTTTAGTCATATATCTTTAGTGTCACTGTTTCATAATATTTTAGTCACATTTATTTTTTGTCGCTAAAATACATAGTATAGTTACAAAAAAATCATGTCACTATAATTAAAACCTTTAGTCATGATAAGTTATTATCGCTAAAATATTATGTTTTTGTTGCGATATAATAATCGTAACTACAAGTTCTTACAAGTTGCCACTATTATTGTGTCACTAATTAAGATGTAATTATTACTATATATTAAAAGATCTCACCACAATTTATATTTTTATATCAATATATTGAATAATAATTTAAAAGAATAATAATATTCGTAATATTGTGATAAATGTATTTTAACTATAGTCACCATTTATTTATCACTAAAACCAAAATTATTATTATTATTAAATAAATAAAATTAAATTAATTAATTTAATTTAATTTAATTTAAATAATAATGATAATAACATTAAAATAAGGTATTGTGACAAATGAATTTATATATAGGTCAAGTCAGTGATAATATTTTTACGGAATTATTTTTATACCTATAATTGAAAATAAAATACTACAAATGAAAAACAAAACTCTATGGTTAAATCAGAGAGAAAAATGCAAATGTAAAATACATCAATACTTAAAACATAAGTGTGAGTCGTTGCAAATCCAAAGTAAAACAAATAAGCTAAAGTCAAATGTTCAAATCAAAATTAAATAACATAATGAACTGTCATAAACTTGTAGCTAGTATGTCAATTCTATCAAACATTTTCTGTCAAACCTGTAAAAAAAAAAATTATACTAAGTACTTATTGGAAGAAAGTAATATCAACGATAAATGACATCAAAATTTAATCACTTACATTAGAAGATGGGGTGTGACTTGTATGGTTCAGTGAGGAATTTTGGCTTCCAAAAACTCCAATGGTGCACACTTTATAGATGCACATTAGAAAGAGAAGGAATCGATTTTCATTTTAATATTCATTTCTAATGTTTTAGCTTTTGCTTCATCTTGCTTTGATTTTATGTGAAAGATATCAAAGCAACCAAACAGACCAAACGTCTTTTTAATTCAGTTTCTCCACATCTCTCCTAAGTCTGAAATGCAAAATTGTCTCTCTAATTTCCCCGTTACGTTGCTCTACATCTCCGAAGCAATCCCTCCTCGAACGACCAAATGTTGAGAGAGTGGATACCGGGTTGTTGGAGTTGCTGCCGAGAAACTACACGAACTGTCGTTTGCTGTAGTTGATTGTTGGATAATTGTACCCAGAGATGGATTAAGCACGAGATAAGCGGCATATGCTGGTAATTCAGATGAATTTCAGGTGTGAATCTAGCCCTATTTTGATGATGAGGTTGTTTTATTGATATAATTGAAATGTCTTTTTTTGTGGTTGATTTTTGGATAATTGTAGATGGATTAAGCACAAGATCGACTATGTATGCTGGTAATTCATACCATATTTCAGTGAGTATCAAGCCTATTTTGATGATGAGGTCATTGGTCTTCTTTGTTTCTTTGTTGATACTACTATTTTTAGGTGATTAGAAGTTGTGTAAACTAATTGAGAATTTTCCATTTCTTTAAACTCCAAAACCTTATTTAAAGTTATTGTCAGTGATTTTGCTTTGAGTTAAATGCTGCTATGAATCAAATATAGTTAGTATCCCGTCTAATACAAATTGTGTCTATTTCTTATAATTTTCTCTCGATAATATTCTAAGCTATTTGTATAATTTGAAAATACATCTTAATCTCTTAAATCCTCAACTCTATAGAATTTAATCATATAGTTATTACTAAAAGCAACGAGTTCTAGAAGTATCAAGTTAATCCTGCCTTTTTTTTTTTTTTTGTTGCTATATCTCATTCTAACATTGTTGATTAGCCGTCTTGTCATAGGCATTAATTTAGTAAATTTAAATAAGTCGATAGGCCATTTGTAAGTACTTTTTTGCAAATCTGAATAAGTTGTAGGCATTTAAATATAGTTTGCTATTTTAATTCAATTTGTTCATGAGCAATTGTGCTTGAAAAATCATCTACCGTGAAGAAGAATTGGATATTCATTCTTATCAAGCTTCAGTAATTTTACCTTCTATGATGGTATGTACTCTCTTCTCTCTCTTTTGGCTAATGATAATGAATATAGTTTAAAATGCAATGCATGATCTGTTGGTAGTTGTTGTATCCTACTTTACAAAGAGATGATATAGTTTTATATTGATGTCAAGTCCTGATATTATTCAAGTTTGATAGAAAACAATTATTCTATTTTTCCATAGAAGGAAAGGTGCATGATTATCGATTGCTGAACTCTTGAAACTTTGTATGCTTTAGGCCCTTGAGTTGGGAGAAGAAAGAAATGCTGACAATCATTTTATAAGCTTCATATTTTACAGAGTGTGTAATTTTTTCTTATTATTGTATTTAATTTTTTTTTCTATTTTCACAATGTAAGGAGAAATAGTATAGTCATAATGTGGAAAGAAACGATATAGTCGCAATTGCTTCTGATGAGATCTGATTTGCAGTATGTTTACATTCCATATGTCTAAGTCCAATTAAGTTAATGTTTAATTAACAATGCAACTTTTTCTCAACTTGCATAATACAAAAAAAAATAAAAAAAAAAATGCAAATTTATCACTGAAGAGAAGATTCGCATGTGAACAGTTACTTTCGGTGCTCAGGTAAATATATATTATTGATTTTATTACACTTTTCATCCATTTTTTTGCTACATTTAATCAACTTTCATAATCAGGCGTACTGCTGCTTATCAGAGGTTAAGAAAGCCAACGCTGTTCTAAAGAAGCAATTGTTGTACATCAAGTGGAAGAGTCTAGAAGCAGAGGCGATCTGGATTACAATCATCATCTTCAACTTTACAGGTTTCATCGTTCTTTTCCCTAACATGTGTCATATAGGCTGCAACTCAATACTATCATGGTCTGATAATCGATTTCCTCTTATTAAAGATCTTTTAATGTATCTTCTTTTCTAACTATGAATGAATTATGTTTCGCGAGTTTTTGGGGATTTCGCAGGAAAACTCTAATGTAATATTTTTGGAAGTGTGATTCAGGGACATGATAAACATGCATAGGATTGATGTAAAGGGGTGATGAAAAATTCTGGATCAACTCTTTGGATTCCAACATTTTTATTGTGAGATAAGATTTTTAGCGAAATATTTTTGCATTAGACTTGCAATATTTTTTGCTTACAACCAAGAGTTGGTAGTGTAACTGATTTTTAACAACAACAATAAGGAGGATGAAAGTTAAAGCAATTGAATTAATCTGTAAAAAGCCAATTGGAGATTGATGTCTACCCAGTCAGAATGAATTTCAGCTTAATTTATGCTATGAATCTGATGATGCAAGTTTTTCATGGTAGTGTGTATATATATATATATATATCGCACTACTTCATCATATTTTTTTCACTATCATTCGATCTTGAACTGCTTAAATATATGAGTTTGCAAGTCGAGTAGAAGAAATGTGTGAGCAGGAAATTTTCGATCAAGGGAGAAAATGCCAAAATTCACATACAAAGTTACTATAAAAATTATTGTCAAGTTATGGTGCTTATGCGCTATTTTGTTTCTGGTTCTAATAAATTAGTTGATTATTGTTTGTTGATGTGTAGATAGCTTATTGTGTTGAAAGTATGACTATAATATATGGAAATGCGAGCTGGAGTTTGAGTTCAAATTTCAATAGTACAAATAATACAAAGTATTATTATATTATTGTTGCTATATTAGTATAGGATGAAATATTAGGTTATGATGGCTATCTTGGAAAGTATTTCTCAGGTTTATTTTAAGCTTTGTTATTTGAGGAATTGTTTTATAATTAATAGGAGAATGCAATCTTCATTTAGTTGTTTACTATCAGTAGTAACTTTGTTGGATCTAATTTTTTTAACTTCGTTGGATCTGAATAGCTTTTGTATGAACTGATAGTAATTGTTGTTTATTTCATATATGTATATGAAAGGACTCACAACAATGTGTCTATTTAGTATTTATTGTGGAAGTGGTGGAACGTGTCACAATAGAGGTGGATATATGAGATGGTTATACATTTGGATATCTAAATTAATATAAAGAGATATTTAGGGCGTTCAAGTTTAAAAAAAAACATAAATAGTTAAAAGAGAGAATCCATAGTCTTTTTTTTATTTTGCCATATAAACACATTTAGTTTAATATTTTATGTGATTCACAATTAGTATTAAAAAAAATTAAACGAGTCACAGAATATAAATTTACCTAATAGAATATTTATAATAAGGCCCGTGCATCGCACGGGTAAAAACCTAGTTAAATAATAAAAGTAGAGTAATCTAATCAGCTGGCAACCTAAAGAGAAACATACTCCTAAGTCTCAAGCCTACACCACTTGGTCAATCCGTGGGGGTTGAATGATTCTCATTCTCATTTTCATTACCTCCAACCAAATAGACCCTGAGTAATGAAAAAGATTTTGAGGGATAATTTTATAAATTTTAATGTATAAAGTAAAGGAAGAAAATGAATTGTGTATATATTGAGCCTAAAAGTAATGACATTTTATATATAACAGTAAATATTATAAGGGTGAAATTTATGTAAAATTTTCTATTTTTGGGGTGTAAAAAGTATTGTGGGATGAACGACAAAGAAAAATGTGAAGGTATTTCGGGACGGGGAATATATGCTACAATTTAACGTATGGTTGAGTGTGAATAATATACAACCAGTGTTTTATCAAAATTGAATTCATCCTCATTCATGTAAATTGAATTTTCACCCTGTACTCCTTTTAAGGCTATTCGAGTTGTAAACTTGAATAGTAGAGATGATTTCATTCTTGTATATACATTGACTGGTATAGTAAAAAGAGTTTGGGGTGTGTGATATTTTTTTTTAAAGACAATCAATTACAATAGTTTCCTAACATAATCAATTACAATAATTCTTTATATGATCGGGCACATGACAACATCATTTTATCTCGCTGTAGACCGGAACCGCAATCACCACAAGAGGGAGACCACCCGAAACTGTGATATTGGAACTTTATTTACTTGTGAACCTCATATATATGATTCATAGAGCTGGCAAAACGGGCCGCCCGGCCCGGCCCAGCCCATCGAGTCAGGTTATATTCATGGGCTGGGTCGGGCCGGCCCATCATCTAGTCGGGCCTACAGAAATGCAGCCCAGCCCAGCCCAGTATGGGCTAATGAGCCCGCGGCCCGGTTCGGCCCATGATTTTTTTATTTAATTATTTTATTACATTATTTCTTTGTAATTTTTTTGGATATTCTGCTACCCTTATTATTTTACTTTATTTTCTGATTAAAAAAATAAAATAATAATTATAGTTATTAAAATACAATCTTGTGTGGATGACAACATTAACTTGAGTACTATTTTGTTGATTGTGATTGTTAATTATATCAAAAGAACTCGTAGTTTGACAAATTACAAAAAACGAATTTATTTAGTCTTTAGAGTTTGTATAAAGAATTACAAATAAAAAAAATTAATAAAATTTGTCGAGCCAAACGGGCGGCCCATGACCCGTTGAGCCAAATTGGCCCAAGCCCATTAGACCGTGGGCCAAATGGGCTGGGCCAAATAGGCCCAGCTCTTTTCGGGCCTCTAATTTTTTAGCCCAGCCCACACTTGAGCTCAGGTTGGCCGGGCCGGCCCATCGGGCTGGGCCCAAATTGCCGGCTCTAATGATTCATCACCATTTATGAGTTTCTTGTATATGTCCAACTCTCATTTGTAAGTTTATCCAACAAAGGATATAGATTCTACTTACATAGTCCATTATTTAGTACATGTTTTGAACCATTATTGTTACAGGGAAAATAATTTTTTTTGTAAAGTTGATAAGATCAATTTTTTCCAAAAAATATATAAGTATTTCTTGAGTGCAAGTTGTATTTTAAAGCACCACCTTAAAGCATGTTTGGTTCATTTTATAAGCTCTTTAAAACAACTTATAAGTTGTCTAGGAAATTATAAGTTGTCTAAATTTATTTAGTAAAACAAGATGTTCAAGATTTTATAAAATCTTAACATAAGCACTTAAGAGCTTATAAGCTTAAAAAAAAAATTGGGATATCCAACTTTTAAATACATTCCAAACAACTTATAGACTCACTTTCAAGATCACAATGCTTACTGGTTGTACCATATAATATATGAGAAAAACACTTATTTCCAAAAGTTCTTTCTCATAACTTTTGAAAATAAGTGATTCCAGAAGTTCTGTGCCTGTAAACATGACATCTGTCCCAAGGGTTTCATTAACTTCCCGACAAAATAGTGATGTTCTTACCACTTGAGTTATCTCATCAGGGAAGGGAAGGGGTCATTTTTGAGCGAGTTAGCTAATCTTGTCGCGATGCAGTAAGCGGTAGATTGTACGGTGATCATGGGATTCACACCAATGGCAGATGGCAGAACACTTGCATCACACACAAACAGCCCCTTAGCTTCCCAACATTCCCCATTCTCATCCACTGCCCCTTCTTCCTCATTTGCCCCCATCCTACAGCTCCCCATCTGATGAGCTGAGCAGTAGATTGTCCAATTTTCCGACCTCGATCTCAGCCCTCCAACCGCCGTAACCGTCTCCAGAAACTCCTCCACATCAGCATTCCCGGTCCCGTCACATCTGATTTTCTGCCCATCACTCCTGAACGTCCCCACTTCTTCCGCTCCCGCCGCTATCAGAATCCTCAACGCGTCCCTCAGACCCGTTTTCAGATTCTCCTTGTCCGAACCACTTAACCGGTACTTTATCTGTCCCCGTTTTACCACGCTTCCGGAACCTTCGTCTCTTGACAGTGCGAATAGAACCGCGGTTCTTGAATATTTTGTTAAACTTTCCTTCATATTCTGCCTTGAAGCCCATGGGAACAACGCGGCGAATGAAGCGGGCCCCATTGACGTGGCTTCCACTATAGCTTGCACATTCGAATCTTGATCCTTAACCTGATAAAGAGAAGTCAAGATCCCACCTTCGTAGCCTTTACCTTCCACTTTTTCCAACTCCGGAAAGTACCCCCACACGAAGGAAACGGGATGGAGGTGCAGATTCCGACCAATGTTCTTGTTCTCCAACTCGCTAGCTACCAACAGCGGCGGAGTTAGGGGGGAGCCGCCACTAAAAACTGCTACCCGGGCTTCTACCCGAAGCTTCTTTGTTATGTTTTCTTGTTTCGCCATTACTCCAACGCATCTCTTTCTACCCTTTTCATCATTCACTAGAATGAATCTCTCTGCTTCACATCCGGTTAAAATAACCGCCCCGTGATTCACAGCATCCACAAGCACGTGGTCTCAGTTCCCTTTTTATCGCCCCTTCTGCATCCGTAACAGCACGAACCGCAATAATGATCAGCCGAAGAATTTCTAGGAGCATTCTCAACTTCAAGACCAAGATTCTCACAACCCCTTCTAAGTACTCGGTTTTGAAATCCTTCTTTTACGCAAGTTTCTGTAACACCAATTCTCTCACACACATGATCCATAGCAGATTGGTATTCATCACTGTTGAAGATACGAAGCTTGTTCTTCATAGACCATTCTTTCAGGATATAATCGGGAGTTCTTATACAAGCCGACCAATTTACAGCCGAACCACCACCAACCGTCGCCCCAGCATAGACCATTATTTTCCCATCGTGAGTCGTTAACATCCCACCAGATTCGTACAATTCTTTCATGGAAGGGCCTTCAATACCCGAATAATCTTCAGCAACAAAGTAGTGACCTTTCTCAAGAACGACGACTTTCAGACCCGATTTTGCAAGTACTGATGCAGCAACCCCACCCCCACAACCAGATCCAACGATCACCACATCACATTTGATGTTATATACATTGTCGTTTGGATCCTCTGTTACGTGTATACCTTTTTGGATCAGGGATTCCTTTAGGAACGACTCGTCTTTATTGTTCATGGTCTCAATGATACCCTTTTCAAGTGGCCTTTCTTTTTCGGGTTTTCTCCGTCTCTCAATGGCCTCTACCTCGTATCCAATTGCTTTCCAAGCTAGATTATTTGAGTTCTCATCAGTCTGTAGTACATCAAGGGAAGGAACTTTATGTATGTCAATATCAAACGATTAAATGTGCTTAATTCTATTTATTTGGCACAAAAAGAGACAAAAACCAAAACCAAAATCAAAACGTGTATGATCTTCACAAAAAGAGTCACATCATACTTCCTTAAAAGTACTAGACAAAGTATTGTATGCACTAGGTGTATCGTGCAACTCAAATGCATGTTCAAACGGTATTAGTTGTTTTCACTGAACAATGTTAGTTATTTTCACTGAACAATATTAGTTTTTCATTGAACTTTAGAAGTTGCTCACTGAAAGTTATTAATTGTGTACATTTGCACCGTATAACTAGTGTATAAGAGACTTACTCAAAGTGTAATATATATATATACACACATATATATATGCACCAGTTGCACCAAGCAACTCAAATGTACCTCTAAATGATACTCCCTCCGTCCCATACTTGTTTACCCCTTTTCCCAAATGGTCCGTCTCATATTTGTTTCCCCTTTCCATAAAAGGCAATAAAGCAACTACACCCTTTTCAACTATCCCATCCCAACATATAAAAATTACATCTAATGTCATTACTTTTACCCACAAAAAATCATTTACTTTAATAATAAAGTGGAAAGGAATACAATACCCTCAACCAAAAGCCACTTTATCTCTTTAAATACTAATAAACAACTCCCTCATTAATATCCATGCTAGAAAGAAACGGGTAATTAAGTACGGGACGGAGGGAGTATTACTTGTTTTACTAAAATGTATCAGTTGGCCGTAGTTTGCTGTTTCCATTGAATATTATAGTTATTTCCATGAACAATATTAGTTGTGTGCACCAATCGTACGGGTGTCTAAAGTGTTACTCTACATACACACTCAATCATCATCACATAAACTCTCATTTATAGTTCCTAAACCACAAACATAACATCCACAAAATTAACAAAACTCATGACCCTATTCACTCTCAAAGAAAGGCAGAGCCAATACTTAAGTTAGAAACACCAAATGCAAGTGATTGTTTCAAAAAACAGCAGTGGACCAGAAGTATTATTACCCAAGAGAGAAAGACATAGAGAGTCATGACTTTTAGCAGCAAGAAAGATATTCTCAAGGGCAGCCAAAATGTCTCTCTAGACCATCTTTGAAGAATAGCTTCTCTCTTCTTCAAGGGCAATTCGGGGAAACTACGCACGAACGGCCATTTCCAGTCCAAACAAATACGCCCACAAACCAAAAATGTTCCTAATCTGCTTGACAAAAAAGATAACACAATGCATAGTATCAACACTGCTTTAGGTACAGCCCTCTTCACCAACAATTCAGCTACCTGTTAAATTATAAAAAGCATAGCATGTAATCAAATTTTGCAGCAAAAAGAATGCTGACAAATAATAAATTGAAAAGGAGTTAAAATTCAATTCGGTCCCATAATTTTGACTTTTCCAGCAAATGGTCCCAAAAATTAAAAAAAATTCAACGTTATCCCATAATTTCTTAATCGAGTTTTATGGCTTGAAAGATGGTAAAACTATCAATTTAAGACCTGAAAGATTTTTTCTATCAATTCAAGACCTGGAAGATGGAAAACTATCAATTCAGACCTGAGATAGAAACTATCAATTCGAAACTTACACATTTTAAGTTCATGTTTGACACTAAACCTTAAAGGACCCAAATTTTAAAAATATTCATCTTTATCCCATAATTTCTTAATTGGTCTGATATCAGCCCAAAAGTCCCCGAAATTCCACAAATGACGTCATATTGATGTACATTTTCTTGGGGCCTTTGCGGAAAACTTTAAAGTTATGGAACAAAAAGTGCAAAATCCGTCGAAAAAATGGACCAAAATCGGACCAATTATGGAGTTATGGGACGAAACTGAAAATTCTAAATTTTTTGAGAACTTTAACGAAAAAATTAAAAAATTATGGGGCGAATCATCAAAATCGTTTGGTAAAGTTTATCTCCCTACTTCCGTTCCTTTTCTTCTATTTAATGCCAAATCTCACTCAATTATTGTTGAATCTTATCATCAATTCCGAGTTTAATAATGGACCACAACATTAATTCAGAGCAGAATCCCATTTCATGTCAACTGTGGAATTACATAATTGCAGAAGTGCGACATGAAAAAAACAAGAGAATCAATAAAAAGAATTACTACCTCTTGAGAGCCTTGAGAGTTGTAAAATGCCTGAGTTGGCAAATCTTGAATACTGGTGGGAGTATCATCTTCTTCTTCTTTATCAAGTGTGAGGGGAGGAATGAGTGTGTGAGAGAGAGCGGCCAATGATTGGATCTGAGATTGAGAGAAGCCATGGCTATAGCTTGAGCTCTTGCTGCCTCCCTTCAACAATGGGTGGACTTGTTCCTCCTTCATCTCGATTGTTGGACTTTGGTGCAACGGAATTCACGAGCAATTATTAATATTGGATATAATCCATCCGTCCTAAATATATAGACTTGTTTGAGTTTTCATACAGATTAAGAAATTACATTTGAAAAGTAAATTAAATAATCCAAATTTATATTATACCCCTATTTAATGATTGTTATGGTTTACAACATAATTAATGCATAAGGTTATATTAGTAAATTAATTAAAAAAAATTACTTTAATTAGTAACAAGCCTATATATTTAGGACATTCATAAAAGAAAAATAAGTCTATATAATTGTGACGGAGGGAGTAAAGTGTTTTTTGATTCGAGGAATTTAATGCTTCTAATCTCATCTCCAACGTCATCGCATTTAATTCAACCTGCCCCAATTTCCTCCCACACGTCTAAAAATTAGGGTGCGTTTGTTTTGGAACTCACATAGATGTACTTAGAACTTTGGGCTCCTTATCTTATACGAATTTGAGATTTAAAGTTTGGTTTTTAAATTTTACATTCAATCCACACCTACGAATACCTATAAAACATATCATTATCATTTTCAATACGTCACACTTTATACACTTTTTTACTTTTCTCAATATAATATAATATAATATCAATTACTATTAAACATTGATTTGACATAAAGTTAAATTTCACTCTATTTAAATTTCAAAACAAACACATATATTTACTATTCATCAAGAATTCTAAATCTTTGAATTCTAAAACCTTGACTTGATATGCACACTTAAACCCAAAACAAATGCACCCTTAATGATTTTGAACCACAAATCTCATAATTATGGACTCAAATAGATTTAGTCTAATAATTTTTTTTTATCATAGATTTAGTTTTAATAATTTTAATAATATTCAATTTTAGTCTCAAATCGATCGGAATAATATCGTTTTTCCTTTTCAATTTGAGGCTATCCGGCGGATCTTGTGACTGGAAAGGCACGTGTATAATCACGTGTATTTTTAAGTATGTCTGATTAATTCTTGCCTATCAATTCTATTTTAATTTTAATTTTTTTTATTGTATGCGTGGCAGTCATAGCATCTGCTAGAACACCCAAAATTGAAACGATAAAACGACGTTGTTCCGATCGATTTGAGACTAAAATTAGACATTATCAAAGTTATTGGGACTAAATTGACGACAAAAAAATTATGAGATTATTGTGATTCAAACTCAAAACTTAATAGACACTAGACCAAATTAATCAAATTATGTTTTGTCTAGTTGTGAAATTGTCACTCTAAAATTTACTTCCTTCTATTCATAATGATTGTTGTTTTAGTAGAGTGTTTGTGTCTAATTGATTGTTGTTTTACTTTTTTTTTCTTTTTTCCCCCTCTTCTATCCTTACTTTAATTATCACATCAATCTTGCACAATTCTAATACTATTAATTGAGTAATCAATAAAATTATATGTGTCATTTTATAATTTTTCTTAATTTTCACTTGAAAATTTAAAATAATAATCATTATGAATCGGAGGGAGTTTCACACTAATTGAGATTATTTTTTATATCAAAATTAACTATAACTAATGGTAAGTATAAATTGAATGAAAGAGACAAGATTGAACGGGAGAGAGTACTAATTAGGGCTATATATGTTGTAAATTGAATGAGAGAGACTAAAAGTGTTTTGAGAAAATAAAAGTAAATTGAGTGAGAGAAAATATTAAGGAGTTTTATCAATTCAGGACCTGAAAGATAGTAAAACTATCAATTTAAGATCTGAAAGATTTTTTCTATCGATTTAAGGCCTGAAAGATAGAAAACTATCAATCCAAGGCCTGAAAGATAGAAACTATCAATTTGAGGCTTATAAATTTTAAGATCATGTTTGACACTAAAACCCTAAACCCTGAACACTAAACCCTAAACCCTAAACGATGAACCCTAAACCTTGAACCATGAACCCTAAACCACCTGAACCGTAAACCCTAAAAATTTAAAAAATAAGAACATGAAATAAGGATATGAAATATAAGTGTCAAACATGACCTTAAAATGTGTGAGTCTCAAATTGATATTTTTTATCTTTCAGGCCCTGGATCAATAGTTTTCTATCTTCCAGGCCTTGAATCGATAGAAAAATCTTTAAGGCCTTAAATTGATAGTTTTACCATCTTTCAGGCCCTGAATTGACATTTTTCCAAATATTAATTAGGGCTAAATATGGAATAATAAGAGAGATAAATATGTTTATAGTGTATTTCAGAATTTTTATTGTACTGAAACTTGCAATTAGTTACATTGAAAACATGCAATCTGTGTTCGTATGATATAATTGTACGTTTCAGTGTAACAAGTTGTAAATTTCAATACAACAATTTGAAAGTTTCTAAAATACATTATGGAGTACACGATGCACAACATTTGTCTCGTATTAATCCATGTTTGGTCCTAATTAAAACCTCCCTCATTCAATTAGCCCTAATTAATATCCCTCCCCATTCAATTGTGTCTCTCATTCAATTTACTCTTATCATTAGTTAATGTTAATTTTAGCATAAAAAATAATTTTAATAGGTGTGATAAAGCCATAATGACATCTAAAAGAAATGGGAGAAATATATGTAATAGTCATTAACAATTATTTGTGATGTTATTTGTTACAGTGTTTTGACAACCGGACCGATGACTAAACCGGACTGAGCACGGGTTAACGGTTCAACAGGTTGGACCGTCGATCCAACCGTTAAAATGATCTCTACTTTTTTTTTAAAAATATTACTTATGGCCATGGATGTAAAAATCGGCCTAGACGGTCGCCTAGGCGCTAAGCGGCCTCCGACCGATCCAATTTTACCAAAATCGACGAGAAAAAAATATTTTCGCTGCCAGGCGGCGCCTAGGCGAATTTATGCGGATTTATGTTAATTTATTTTTTAATTAAAAAAGTGTCAGACCGCCTAAGCGGCGACTAGGCAGACCTAGGCACTAGGCGGTCAGAATCCTCCCGCCTAACGACTTCCGACTTCTGCACCCTTGTTTATGATACACAAAATAATAGTAATATAAATATGCATTTATAAATGTTATGAATTGAGACTTCAAACACTCAACAATAACCAGGATAAAAACTAGTACCAGTACCACTGTGAAACTAGAAAAGTATTACCTACTGATCTAAAAGGTAGTGCAGTGATTTGTATAAAACTTGTAAAAACACAAGAACTTTTAAGTGGTTCGATCTGAATTATCTACATCCACTGTCGAGAGCCTCAAAACCTTCCACTAGTTCAATCTCCTAAAGCTATACAGAAACAAGTATGCACTCAGATTTGCACTCTATGAACTTGACGTTTTTCTCTCAACTTCTATATACAAAAGTTCACAACGAACTGAATGAATTCTTTCTCTATCAATCAGTTCTTGAACCCTGTTATTTATAAAATGATGCTATGGAAAGAACCTTCTAGAAACAACAAGTGAAACCGCTTACACTTGGCCTCCAAGTCCCTGCATTGATGTAAACCCCGATTCTGTTATAACCAAATCAGTTATAACTGATTCTTCAGCCTTGCTTGCATTGCAAGTCGATCCCTCATCTTATTCATATTGCACATAGATCCACACACTCATCTCACATGTGTGTTTGAAGCTATAATTCTAAATTAAAGATTTAAAATTATAAATTATAAATTTCATATTGAAATAGACATAGTTAAGCGTCATATATACACAACACGACACAATTTAAAATACTAAAATTTAAAATGGGTATGATAGAAATTAATATTAAGTTTAGTATTAACTTTAAAATTAATAAATAAATAAAATATAATAAAAAAATTGGTTCAATCGGTTTCCCGGTTTTATCAATTTTTTTCCATTCGACCACAAAAAGGTTTTTTTTTTTTTGGGATAATCAGACTAGTTCTATGGTCGGTTCCCGGTTGAATCAATCGGTTCAAGCAAATTTTGAAAACACTAATTTATTACTTTTATTATTTTTTAAACCAACCAAATATGAGATGAAACACATAAATAAAGTAAAAGATCTATGTTTTTCAATTTTGGACTGTAATTGTCATTTGTAAATTGTAGGAACTCAAATTTTCCACATAATATTCAAATTTAGATCATGTGTTGTTCAGCACCGTGTTGTGCAATAGATACATATGGGTCTATAGTGTACTTTTAACTGAATAACACAGTGTTGTGTTGTACTTACTAAATCCAAATACAGTATATAGTATATACCCATATGAGTCTTCTACACAACACGATACTGCACAACACGATGTTGCATAACACAAGATCCAACATCCGTAATATTCACAAACACAAATGTGTTTTTCTTTCTTTCCTATTTATTTTTCTTTATGTAGAGACAAAAATTTATTCGTTTAACCAATTTTTTTTTTTATGATATCCTCTTTATGATTAATATATATATATATATTATAATTTTCTACTTAATTATTATAATGAGACATTGTTAATATTATGGAATATTAAAAATTAAAAACATATAGCAATTGTACGGTATATGACACGTGTTTTACCACACTAGCCTCTCAAGTATAAGAGGGTCGTTGAAATGCCCGATTTTATATCAATCCATGGGACTATGGTGTGGAGTATAGCCCAATTGCTAGTCGATGCGTGATTAAAGTGTCGATCATGTTTGAAACTTAAAAAACAAGCAATTATCAACTAAGCAAGACTAATAACAAAACTATAAACGAGCGAGCAAATAAGTAAAACAAATAGACGAAAATATTTTGTGTTTTGAGTGTGAGATGTGTTCGGGTGTTGATCCTCGGATGATGTTCGATTAACGATTGCCTAGGTGGTTGTCTCTACGTCCGGTTACTCCCTAAGAATGATCATTCTTCATTAACCATCACCGTACTTGGTAAGCCTAGGTTCCGATTACGTTTAACACCTAAGATCGGGATGAGAATTCACTCTTTCTCACCTGGGTAATTGCAAAGGAAGGGTCCTTTAACTAACTAAACTACTCTCTACTCTTGTGTTCCCACTTGTAGCATAGAGTTCACTCTCATAAATTTCTTCATTTTCAACACTAGTTACTAGCTAGTGAATCAATGTGAACTAAGGGGATTCTAATGATCCTACCCAACTCTCGTTGCAATAGGATGTGAATAGACTCAATCCAGCAATCAAACCAATACCACTCCGTCTACCCACATTTACCCAACTTTCGTTGTGATAACTAGACAAACGAACAAGCTAATAGCCCAACCCACCTAAATTGATCACTAAACAACCCATAATTCAACCCATCAATAGAGACAATCCACCATTAGCAAGCAATTAATCAACCATCAACCAAATTCACAACACCCAAACACAATGTAACCTTAGCCCACGGTGCTACAAGCAAAACTCATGGCTAATATGCAAGAAAACAAGAAACCCATATCAAAATAAGCAACAAACAACCAATAGAAATAAATAAACACCTTACTATTGAAATTCAAGCACCAATCCATACAAAATCCATCAATACTCCTTGGTTTCTTGCAAAAATATGAAAAAGTATGAAAAAGTAAAATCCATACAATCTATAGTGTTAATTTCAGTTTTGAATTTCAGGTTAGATAATCATATGAAGCAAAATGCAAAAATATGAAAAAGTATTAGTTGCAGCTCTCAAAGGTATTATTTTTTCACTATCCTATCTCTTCCCTCAGCTGCTCAATGATGAAAAAATGAACTTAGGAGTTTTATATCCTTTGGAGTCAGCTGGCACGTGTCCCTAGGTCAGATTTGAGAAACTCAGCAATTTTGGCGTGCTCGACTCATGCACAATTGCACGACCATAAGGGAGATCGTGCATGGGCAAAATTGTGCCCGCGTTTTCACATGTCAGGCTGCTCGACTCGAGCAGTTGTGCTCGACCATAATTGGGTCGAGCAGCTCAAGGATTTGCCAAACTCACTGTATTAAAATGGCTGCTCGACCAAAAATGCCGAGCAAGGTTGCTCGAGTCGAGCACCAGGTCGTGCACGGCCATTTTAATAATTTTCCACTTGTTCGAATCGTTTTCTTCATAACTTGAGCTCCCGAACTCCGATTGACATGGTTCTTTTTGCGTCGCAAATCTCACTTCAAGCTCTTTCACATGGTTCTATATTTGACTTGACTCCAAATAATATTGAGCTCGTGTTTTGCTTCAAAAATCCTCAATTTTCCTACATAGATAGCAAAACAAAAACCTTTCTCATTTCAAGTGCAATTAGTCCAAATTGAGCAATAAAAATATGAAATTGGGTCAAGAGTGAGCAAGAAAAGCACATAAATCTCAAGCAAAATCACCACTAATCAGTATACAAACACATATTGTAACTAATAGAAATATAGAGACACCTCACAAAAATTAGAGAAGAACCTAGAAGTTTTTATCACACACAACGCCACTAGGAATTTTTAAGTGTTTAGCCCAAGAGGGCACTGTCATGATGGTGTCGCTCTTTGTCTCTCTTCTTAACCCGACTTACCTCTTTATTACTCAATAAAAGGTGACAAAATTTGTATAGACTTGGTTCATGCTATGAACTCGAGTCAAACCCGACTCATATACTACAAATGGGTCAGATATAAACCACCCCTTTTCCTTCTCTCCCCTAGCAGTGAGAAGCTGCAAACATCAACTCGATTTTTTGAGCAAAGGTTTTAAGCTTCTCCACTTGTTCATGGGTTTCGCCGCCCATGATCGCCCCTAATACGACCGCAACTTCCAAGAGCGTGGCGGTTTTGTGTATGTGGATAATTAGAATGTTTCTCTTTGACACATGTTTTACAACACCTACTTTCCCAAGTGAAGGAAGGTCAATGCGTGTCCGGTTTTAAATTTTCGAATCCTCGGGACTAGAGGTTATAGTATAGCCTCGAAGCTATGTGTTGGTGCGTAGTTATAGTGCAAACCATTTTTTTTCATATATGACAAGTTCTAAAAGATCAACTACACAAGAGCAATTAACTAAGAAATGTAACAATGAACAAAACGAGCAAACAACAAAGAAACTAATACGAATTCAAATGGTGAGAAGAGGTGTTCGGGTGTTCTTCGTTATGAGGTGATCAATAAGAGTTCAATTATGAGTGCACTTCTGTGTTCGGTCATTCATAAGAGCAATCAAACAAAATCGCATCACCCGTACTTGATAAGTCTAGGATACTACGTCTTTTAAAATCCTAAGATAGAGAGGAGAATTTACCTTTTCTAAACTGGGTAATCACACGATTAAGGTCCTCTAACTAACTAACTAATCCTTTCTCGTGTTTTTCCACTTGTATAATAAGGTTCACTTTCCTATAATCTCTTCATTTTCCACTCAAGGTGTTAACTCAAGAGGTAAATGTAAATTAGAGGGGATTCTAATGCATCTACTCAACTCTCATTGTGATAAGACATAATTAACTCAAATAAGGTTGTTAAGAGTCATACCCGCACGTCTTAGCACGTCTAACCGACTCTCGTTGCGATAAACAAGCTTCAACCCATGAGCTAATAGAAATAACCAACCAAATTGAACCAATAAAATCCTCACACTCATCTCACATGTGTGTTTGAAGCTATAATTCTACAATAAAAATTTAAAATTGTAACTTATAAATTTTATATTGAAATAGACACAGTTAAGAGTCATCGATAACACAACACGACACAATTTAAAATACTAAAATTTAAAATGGGTATGATAGAAATTAGTATTAAGTTTAAAATTAATAAATAAATAAAAAATAATAAAAAATCGGTTCAATCGTTTTCCCAGTTTTATCTCGATTATTTTCTGATTTTTTCCATTCGACCACAAAAAGTTTTTTTTTTTTTTTTGGGAAAATCAAATTAGTTCCATGGCCGGTTCCCAGTTGAATCGACCGGTTCAAGAAGATTCTAAAAACACTAATTTATTACATTCATTATTTTTAAAACCAACAAAATATGGGATGAAACACCAAAATAAAGTAAAAGATCTATATTTTTCAATTTTGGACTCTAATTGTCATTTGTAAATTGTAGGAACTCAAAATTTTCACGTAATATTCAGATTTGGATCTTGTGTTGTTCAGCACCGTGCTGTGCAATAGATACATATGGGTCTATAGTGTACTTTTAACTCAATAACACAGTGTTATGTTGTACTAACTAAATCCAAATACATTATATACCCATATGAGCCTTCTACACAACACGTTGCTGCATAGCACAAGATCCAACATTCGTAATATTCACTAACACAAATGTGTTTTTCTTTCTTTCCTATTTATATTTTATTTATTTATTTTTCTTTATGTAGAGACAAAAATATATCTATTTAACTAATTTCATTTTTAAAAGTTTTGTTTAATTATTTTTTGATGATATCCTCTGTATGATTAATATATATATATATATTATAATTTTCTACTTAATTAGTATAATGAGACATTGTTAATATTATGGAATATTAAAAAATTTAAAATATATAACAATTATATGGTATACAGACACATATTGTAACTAATAGAAATACAGAGACACCTCACAAAAATTAGAGTAAAACATAGAAGTTTTTATCACACACATCACCACTTGCAATTTTTAAGTGTTTGGCCCAAGAGGGCGTTGTCATGATGGTGCCGCACTCTGTCTCTCTTCTTAACCCGATTTACCTCTTTATTACTCAATAAAAGGTGACAAAATTTTGCATAGATCTGGTTCATGCTATGAACCCGGGTCAAACCTGACTCGTATACTACAAATGGGTCAGATATAAACCGCCCCTTTTCCTTCTCTCTCCTAGCAGTGCAAAGATGCAAACATCAACTCGATTTTTCGAGCAAAGGTTCTGAGCTTATCCACTTGTTCATGAGTTTCACGGCCCATGAACGCCCCTAATACGACCGCAGCTTCCAAGAGCGTGGCAGTTTTGTGTATGTGGATTTCACATGTGCTTTACAACACCTACTTTCCCAAGTGAAGGAAGGTCGTTGTGTGCCCGGTTTTAAATTATCGAATCCCCGGGACTAGAGGTTATAGTATAGTCTCGAAGCTATGTTTTGGCGCGTAGTTATAGTGCAAATCATGTTTTTCATATATGACAAGTTTTAAAAGATCAACTACACAAGAGAAATTAACTAAGAAATGTAACAATTAACAACATGAGCAAACAACAAAGAAAGTAATACGAATTCAAATGGTGAGAAGAGGTGTTCGAGTGTTCTTCGTTATGAGGTGATCAACTCAATTATGAGTGTACTTCTATGCCTGGTCATTCATAAGAGCAATCACAACAAAATCGTATCACCCGTACTTGATAACTCTAGGGTACTATGTCTTTTAAAATCCTAAGATCGAGAGGAGAATTTACCTTTTCTAACCCGGGCAATCATACGATTAAGTTCTTTAACTAACTAACTAATCCTTTCTCGTGTTTTTTCCACTTGTATAATAAGGGTCACTCTCCTATAATCTCTTCACTTTCCACTCAAGGTGTTAACTCAAGAGGTAAATGTAAATTATAGGGGATTCTAATGCATCTATCCAACTCTCATTGCGATATGACATAATTAACTCAAATTAGGTTGTTAAGAGTCATACCCGCACGTGTACCCGACTCTCATTGCGATAAACAAGTTTCAACCCACGAGCTAATAGAAATACCCAACCAAATTGAACCAATAAAATCCTCTAATCTAATGAATTAAACATCAATAGAGGTAAACACTCATAATCAAAATAATTAATCAATCACCCTCATAATTCCAAACACTCACACAAGAAAATTTAGTCAATCATGATTTTAATTGAACCCATAAGCAATAGAAGACATAAACTCATAAACATTGCAATTAAACCAAATAAAGCAATTAAAAGGGATATACGTAACCAAAAATAGTGATTACAACTTGAGTCTTCACTTAACACTTGAATCCCATAGAAATTCTACTCTAAAAAACAAGAAATTTAACTATTGGTGTTTTTAGTGTGTGTTGAGGAGAAAACTCTAAAACCATATCTAAAAACCTCTCCAAAAAAATGCTACCTGAATTCGCTGAAAATGCTACCGACCTCTGCCCCTCTTTTCTTTGTGTCAAAATCGTTGCTTCGATTTTTTATTAGGGAGCAGCACTGTCTATCAACAAAAATGTTTTCAAAAATGGCATGATGCTTCCTTTTTTAATTAAAGTGTTGCTGCTTGCTTAGAATATTTGGTCAAAGGTTGCGGCCATAGAGCATACCAAATGGCAGATGCAAATTACTATGGAAGTACAATTCATTTTGCACACTTTTCATTTCAGTCCATCCCAATTTATTTTGTACATCCCAAATATGAAAAAGAATCTTACAATCTCCAACCCACAATCTCAACCCTTACAATCTTCACCCTCTATCCTCTTTAAAAAATCAACAAAATAACAAAAAACCACTTTTTTTTTTTAATATGGTGCAAGTCAAAGGGTGCAAAATCAAATGGGACGGAGGGAGTATTTGCAAATGGGCTGTGATAATTAACCAATCCATGGGCTCCAACTTTCTTTCATTTAAAATAAATTTAAATTGCTCTTGGCCTGAAGCTTGGGCCAACTTAATGTCTAAAATTTCAGATGATGGGCATTTACTTAAGTTTCGCGAACAGGACCCGAGCGGTCGATTAGTGCTGCGTGTCATTTTTGTTTCGCTCATAACTTGAGCTCCTAAACTCCGAGTGAGTTGATTCTTTTTTGTTGCGACCGTCTTTTCGAGTAGCTTCACGTGGTAAAACCCTCTTCTCCAATCTCCTTCTAGATCAAAGCAGGTTTTAGTTCATTCTTACACGCTTTTACTCGTTTCCTACACAAATAAGTGAAACATGACCTTTTTCCACATTTGGACACAATTAAGTGAAATTAGTTCAATAAAAGCATGAATTCCTATCAAATTGAGCATGAAATTTATATAAATACAAGTAATGACGACACCCAATCATTCTTCTCTCTCCCAGCCGTTATTCAAATTAATTATCACTATTATGTGGACAAACTATCATTGTTACTTAGAAAAACTATTACTATTACTTAGAAAAGCTATCACTATCAATGTTACTAAGAAAACTGTCATTATTACTCAAAAAAACTATCAGTATTACTCAGAAAAACTATCACTGTCACTATATGATATGCTATGTATCATTGTTACACACATAAACTATCACTGTTATTCATAAAAAATATCACTGTTACTCAGAAAAACTATCACTGTCACTATATGCTTACTAAGTTTCATTGTTACACATATAAACTACTCCCTCCGTCCACCAATTTTATGCACACTCTACTTATGGAAAAAATCACTTTATCTTTATTCCCCAACCATCATTTAATTACTTCATATGTCATTGTACTTTCACTCACAATCAACCACTTTATTAATAAATAAATCACACAATACTCAATAATACCCTTACTTTATCTACTTTTTTTCTTAAAACTTGTGCCAAAAGCATCGGGCATAAGATTGGTGGACGGAGGGAGTATCACTGTTATGCAACGACGAGAGCAGGCACGACGCCGAGAGAAGGGCTGGAATGAGCGTGCGATGGCGCGAGAGCAGGGTTGGAATGACGGCGCGACGACGCGAGAGAGTGGAATGAGATCGAAGCGGTGGAATCCAAATGGGAGCAAAAATTCGGGTTAAAAAATCCCTCAATATGGATCATATTTAGAGATGGCAAAATGGGTCCAGTCCGATGGGCCGGCCCGTGCAGCCCGAGAAATGGGCTGCGCTGAGCTCAATTTTTGTTGGCCCGAAGAGAATCGGGCCGACTTGGCCCGCGGGCTTTGGCTGGCCCGGGCTGGCCGATTAGTGTCTTTTTTTTTCTTTTTTTTATTAGCCCAATTGAAATTAAAGTAACACATGTTCTTTCTTCAGTAGATAAATATGTTTTGAAAATTTGGAATGCATTAATTTGTATAGATAATGTGGACCTGTGGTGGATTTGAAGAGGAAATAAATAGGAAGTGGTTGGTTTTGTTGCTAGAAGAAATGTTGGGGATACGAGAAAAAGTGAAGACAAAAACTTGTGGTAAAAAAAATGATGGGTACTGCTACACTCTGTAACTCCTTTAATAATTGACTAATTCATTTTAATTTATATGTATTACTATAAATTCTATTTTAAATGAGTTTTTAGTTACACTTGTTTTTTAGATCCACCTATTAAAATGCTCACCCCTCTCAAAGTGATCAAATGTCAATGCCCAAATTATCCTCCGTCTCACTGTGAGACGGTCTCATGCAAGTGTTCCTCATAATGTATTAAGTAAGGTCTTTTGGAGATATAAAAAATAAAAGGAAACCATATTTTTTATAAAATTATAAAATTAATATTTAAAAAAATATTAAAAAGGGTCATTTTGGCCCGGTGGCCCGCCTAGGGTCGGGCTTGGCTTCGTAAATGGAGGCCCGCTAAGAATTGGGCTCGGCTCGGCCCGGCCCGAAACTTGCGGTTGGCCCGGCCCTGTCATTTTGCCACCTCTAGTCATATTGAATTAGGGTTCATAGTGTGAACATGGTTCATAGAAGTGTTACTCATAAAAGTTACTAGTATTTCATGTTTTTTTCTCCCGATTATTTTCCTTCCTTTTATCGCATTTTTTGTTTGCTTTCTGTGTTCTTTTCCATTCTTGATCTCTCGATCTCAAGTGATCGGTGACAAATCTATTTTATATATTTTTTCTGAGTTGGGAGCCTTAGTTTTGTTGGAAAATAGAAGCAACTAAACACGTAATACATGCGCAGCATAAATTAATAGTTCACCAACAACGAACATATAATTGCATAAACTATTACAATAATCATAACGAGAAATCTTACAGTAACTCGAGAGCATATTTCTCAACTACGGTATCCACGTAATCCCCAATCACGGACTTGCACGGATTTGCCAGCGTTGAATCCCGAGATGAATTTACTAGGAAAATTCTAACTCTAGATCTTATGGAGAGAATAATGAATTAACGTTGTATGTGAATTCCCAAGAGCTCATATATATAGGGAAGACTCAGCTTAAAATCTTAAGCTAACCTGATTAGGAAATAAAATCTCTAATCTTATAAATAAATCTCTTAGATTTATTTCCCATGTATAAAATCTCTACGGATTTAATTCCCATGTATATCAAATCTCTACGGATTTGATTCCATATATATTAAATCCTATAATAATATTCCATATATTATTGGGAATCCTATTTAATTAAATATTAATAATAATTAATTCTAAATTAATCTATTATTAATTAATTCTCCATAAATTAAACATTAAATCCAATTTAACATTTAATCAACCAACTATAATCCGTAAAAGGGAACTACTTGTTGTGTGACCCATAGGCCCTCATATATCGAGCGATTAGTCTAACTAACGGTCTTAATTGAACCCTAGACAATAAATTAGACATTCTCAATATATGAGGTACGTTGCGAGAAACGTGCAAATACCTGTAACTGAAACATGAGCTATTACGATTTCCTCCTTTCATTCACGACTACTTGATTAAGTCTTGAACATGATGAAGTTTATATTCAAATAACTTAATCATATTATCTCTAATCACTAATTGATCATGTATGTCACACTTAGCCACAAAGTCTAAGTTGACGTGCATCGACCGATGACTTAGATCCAATTATGATGAGAAGATGAGTATTCTCTCTAAATCCACTTTGAGGAATGAATCCTATTCTTGGCTCAACTACCACGCACATGCATTTCGTGATTAACCCAATCCAAGCCATATCTACCAATGAAAGGGTGCAAGCGTCGGTCATGGTCAAAGTTCATCACTCCACACATGTCGTGCGTATTAACCTCAAATCAAAGGAGTATCACATCGCTCCCTCTAACCGAGACACCCATAGACACATATAGTGAAACTACATCAAACGGTTTCTTGGATGGGTATACCAATACCGTCTAAGGTATTTGTGCATCCACCATGAGATACCTAGTATCTCGTAGTAAGTGAGATCTCACTACACTCTCTAAGAGTATGATGCAGATCGCACATCAATCTCCATTGCATCATCAATATCCCATTCTTGATGATCCTCGATTGGGGCTATTTGAGAACCATGCTTAGGTCATCTGAGTTCTCACTCACTCAATGACAACAATGATTCAAGGGAACACAGATAAGAACAATTGCAAACAATCAAACATAATATTCTAATAAGTGTAATGCCAAACATTTAATATTAAATAAACCATAATATTAAACAAAAATTGAATATCATCTAGTATTATGTCCTTACAATGGATTGTCTCTAGGACACTAACACTAACAATCTCCTACCTTGACTAGAGTCAATCACCTACATGTCTAACCCCTAGACCATCAAATGTCTAGTGTGTACATGAACACTCAGTGTTTTAGTGAAATGATCTTCCAAATTAAATAAGTGGGAATACTTTTTAATTCCATTTCTCCTATCCTTATGATCTCTAGAATCAAATGAAAAGTCTATGTACATGCTTGTTTCTGTTTGCTGATCTCAGTTCCTTTACTTGCGCATTCGCACCAACATTATCCTAATACAACTTTGTTGGGAGATGAATTTAATAAAGATATGATTTTGATTAGATCCCAAAACCCCTGAGTATGACATGTTCAGGATAATCTTGATAGTTGAGTCAGGATTCAGTTTTAGAGTATTCAGGATGATATCTGCAAAATGTATAGTCAATGATATAGATCGGGGTTAGGATCTCAAGATTTCGAAGAACTCAAGAAGTTTCGAAGAAACCGGTTTCAAGATGAAACCGAGATATCAAGACTTCAAGATGAAACCAAGTTTCAAGACTCAGCCAGAAATCGAGATATCAAGACTCAAGATGAAACCGAGATATCAAGACTTAGTATGAAATCAAGAATCAAGACTCAACATGAAGACTTCAAGATATCACCAAGACATCCGTGGAAGACTCGTAAGACGTCAAGACTCGAGAAGACCCTCAAGACTCGAAGACTCAAGCTACGTAAGATGTAAGATCAAGAATTGAAGATCAAAGAATACTGAAGGCACAATAATTACTGAAGACTCAGTAATTTACTGAATGCTCAGTGTTGGTCCCGGTGGGAAAACCTATTTTGCGCGTGCGGAAGCAAGACGTTTTCATTTCGATTGCATATAAAACGAGGGATGAGGCGTAGTGTTCCAATTTTTAGACTTTTGAGCTCATGTGTGTGCTTTGCTTATAAACGAATGCGTATGACAAGTATAAACATAAAGCAGTAACAACACCAAGAATATATAGTGGTTCGGACAACCAATCCTACATCCACTCTCCCTCTCTAGGGAAATTCCTTCAAACGGGACTTATCACCCTCCACGGGATTGCCAATAGATATTTACCGAGCTCACACTCGAACTGGACTTATAACCCTCTCTCGGGTTTGTCTCGGGACTTATCACCCTCCACGGGATCGCCTACAGATGTTTAACGAGTTCACACTCCAACGGGACTTATCACCCTCACTCGGGTTTGCCTAACAACTACCTCACTTCACCACTGGGTTTGGGTTTTGGTGTTGTCTCCAACTATGGTGAGATTTTCCCTTACAATGGTTTAGCCTCAATGCTAAGGTTGGGAAAATCTCTCTAAGCTTATGATACATCGTGGGTTGCTTAGATTGGGTTCTAGAACACTCTTTGAATATATTTGTATATCTATAGACTTGTGTTCTAGGGTGGGAATGCTTTGGCTATAACACTCTTTGGCTCTGTAGCATTGTTGCTATCTTTTTCGCACTTCCACACGGATAATGAAGGAAGAACTTGTATTTATAGTGTGGATTTGAATGTTACCGTTGGAAAGAATCACATTCAAATCCATACTATTCTTTGTAAGTTCTGCAGCTTTTCCCGGCTGGTTGTCTTCCTCTCGTTGGTCCACGTCAGCTGGATTCCAACGGCTATATTCCTCAGCTTCAGTGCCTCGGAACATTCAGGACATACTGAGCATTCAGTATGTTACTGAGTCTTCAGTAACTACTGTGCCTTCAGTATTTCTCTGAGTCTTCAGGTTCTCCGAGTCTTCAGTTTCTCTGAGTCTTCAGGTTCTCTGAGTCTTCAGGTTCTCAGTATCCTACTGAGTCTTCAGTATCTCAGTTTCTTACTGAGTCTTCAGAAAACTAACCTGTTCTATATCTGCCGACTATACACGGTGCAGATAATATCCTGAACACTCTAAAACTAAATCCTGATTCATCTATCAAGATTATCCTGAACATGTCATACTCAGGGGTTTTGGGATCTAATCAAAATCATATAATCTTTTATTAAATTCATCTCCCAACACTCAGTATAAACCTTAATGTTCCGATGCACTGAAAATATCTATCTGAAGGATTCAATACTGAGAAGATCGCGATTCCTTAGAAAAATAGATATTGCCCAAATGCAGACAAAAGGAACTAATACAAAGTGTTGTTAAGGTTATATCAACTCAGAGATTGTAACCAAAAGAGCCGTTGAGTTGTCTACCTTTAAACTGGAGACAAAAGTCAAAAAGAGGAAGACAACACCGTACCATACTGACACTGACAGCGACAGGTCACTAAAAAGATGTCAGAAGTACTAAGTTCCAGACTGCAAAAAGTGAAGACCGGCTACATGAAGGCTATTGCCTAAAACGTGTTAGGGAGTGTCAAACCCTAAATATAGCCGTTTCTCACACACCATAAGAGGAAACTCACGAAGCTATCTCTCCAACGGATAGTTTTTCAAGAGTGACCTTGGTGTATGCCTATAAATACTTGTGACCTTCTACATTGAAAGGTTACTGGAAATTTGTAAGCAACTCAAGAGCTCAAACTTATTATTGCAAGTTGAAGCACTCGAAAAACTGAGAATTTCCCAAGTGCTTTAAATCGAAGAGAGCTCATTCCACTAAGCCTAGCTTGATAAGATATATCCAAAGCTTAGTCGAGATATCCTAGCCTTTACATTGTTCTTTATTGTAAAGGATATCTCATCCTAGTTGGAAACCAACCAAGAAACCCCAAACCCTTTGTAAGGTAGTTTGAGTGTGATTGTTGGTGAGATTGGAGTTGTAAAGAGTAAGTAAACTACATTGAGGTAGTTAGAAAGCTCTAGAGAATAAGTGAGTAATCTATCTTGGATAGACAGAAAGCTTGTGTGAGTTTTGAGTTAGTAAACTATAGAGGTAGTCAGAAAGCTCAAAATTAGAAAGGTTAGTAAACTACAGAGGTAGTCAGAAAGTCTTAGGAAGTGATTAGTGAATTTCTCTGAAAAGATCAGGGAGAGTGGACGTAGGAGCTTGAGTCTCTGAACCACTATAATTTGCTGTGTTCTTTGCTTTCTGTTTTGCTTGATTTATCTATTGCATTACTTTGTCTTGAAAACATATTTTAACTGATATTTCAGTTGGAATCAATCCACTGAAAGTTGCATATATATTGAATCACAGCCTAATCACTATTCCATTAAAGGAAGGTTTTCAGCAAAAGCTTAAAACGAGTATAAACTAAGGGCCAACCATTCCGCACATCTAAGTAGCTAGAACAGATAGTTACCAAACTGAACTTACTCTTCTGAAGGTTCAGTAAGTTAGTTATCTGATCCAAGCAACTCAGGATCTCTGAAAAACTCAGGACTCAGTTGGGATTATCTGAGGTATCTGAAAGCAGCTTAGGATCACTGTCTCAGATAGACTTTGACTCAGAGCGATTTGTGCTTCTCAGGACCAAAACATCAGGACAACCTGACCCAAGCTGACCTCAGTAAGAAAAGTTTTTAAAACACTGAACACGTGTATTCCCCCCCATACACGTGTAAGACTCGTTTGCACCGGGACCAACAAACTTTATTAGACAACTGGCACACGGAACTACCCCTAGTTCTCTTGAGAACTATAAATGTTAGTGTTAGTGTCCTAGAGACAATCCATTGTAAGGACATAATACTCAGATAATATTCAGTGTTGGTTTAATATCACGGTTTATTTAATATTAAATGTATGGCATTACACTTATTAGAATATTATGTTTGATTGCTTGCATTCATTGTTGTCGTTGAGTGAGAACTCAGATGACCTAAGCATTATTCTCAAATAGCCCCAATCGAGGATCATCAAGAATGAGATATTGATGATGCAATGGAGATTGGTGTGCGATCTGCATCATACTCTTAGACAGTGTAGTGAGATCTCACTTACTACGAGATACTAGGTATCTCATGGTGGATTTACAAATACCTTAGAGGGTATTGGTATACCCATCCTAGAAACCGTTTGATGTAGTTCTACTATATGTGTCTACGGGTGTCTCGGTTAGTGGAAGCGATGCGATACTCCTTTGACTTGAGGTCAATACGCACGACATGTGTGGAATGATGAACTTTGACCATGACCGACGCTTGCACCCGTCTATGGGTAGATATGGCTTGGATTGGGTTCATCACGAAATGCATGTGCGTGGCAGTTGAGCCAAGAAAAGGATTCATTCCTCAAAGTGGATTTAGAGAGAATACTCATCTTCTCATCATAATTAGATCAAAGTCATTGGCCAATGCACGTCAACTTGGACTTTGTGGCCAAGTTTGACACAAGTGATCAATTAGTGATTGGAGATAAATTGATTAAGTTATTTGAATAAACACTTTATCATGTTCAAGACTAATCAAGTATTCGTGAATGAAAGGAGGAAATCGTAATAGTCCATGTTACAGTTACAGGTAGTTGCACGTTTCTCGCAACATACCTCATATATTGAGATTGTCTGATTTATTGTCTAGGGTTCAATTAAGACCTTTAGTTTGACTAATCACTCGATATATGAGGGCCTATGGGCCACACAACAAGTAACTCCCGTGTACGAATTATAGTTGGTTGATTAAGTATTAAATTGGATTTAATATTTAATTTATGAAAAATTAATAATATATTAATTTAGAATTAATTATTATTACTATTTAATTAAATTAGATTTAATTAAATAGGAATCCCAAATAATATTATGGAATATTATTGTAGGAAAATATCCGTAGGGAAAAACATATCATTGAGATTTGTTTTGCAAGATTAGGAATTATCTTCCTAATAAAGATTGCTTAAGATTTAAGTCAATCTCTCCCTATATATATGACATCCTGGGATTCATTATTTACTACAACAAGAACACCAAGTTTCTCCATAAAATCTTGATTTTGAATTTTCCTAGCAAATTCCGTCTTAGATTCAACGCTGGCAAATCTGTGCAGATCTGTTCACGGGGATTACGTGGATACTGTAGTTGAGAAATATGCTATCGAATTACTGTAAGATTTCTCGTTATGATTATTGTAATCGTTTATGCAATTATATGTTCGTTGTTGGTGAACTATTTATTTCCACTGCGCATGTATTACGTGTTTACGTGCCTTTAAATTCCAATAGTGGTATCAAAGCTTCAGGCTCTTTGTTATAATTGCTTTTTGGGTTTAAAATTAAAATTAATTTTTTTTTTAAACTGATGGGGCACGATTATTTGTCAAAAACTACACCCCTTTATTTTGGCTTCTCGGTTCGCCATTCATCCCCAACCCCAGAATTATGGTTTCCTCAAATTGGGGATTCCACCGCTGCACCTGTAAGTCCCATGGCCGGCGGCGCTACGCCGCGTCGCTGAAGGCTGGCGCTAGGCATCGGGCCTCGCGACGCATGCGGAAGCCCGCGACATGGCTCGCAGTGATCCGTCGCGATTTGCGATTTCAGCCGCCAAGTGCGTCTTCGTTCCCGAGTTGCGATTTCCGCCGCGATGTGTGACTCCCATCGCAATTCGCCCTCCCTAATGCCGTATCCTTTCACGGCGGTGAGCTTGAGTGGCTTTTCGAGACCTGGCCGATGTGTCTGTCTCGATGTACTTCAAAGCGGCGCACCACCGAAATCGAGACGACTTAGTGGCAGGGCGCCACTATTCCATTCGTCTCTCTCTCGATGCGCACTGGTTTCGAACCAGACCGAGCGAAGGCGCACGACTCAGCTCGCCTCCTTTTGCTCCGCACTCGTTCATGACGGCAAGTCGCCCGCACACGGTGTGTGGCAGCGGCGACTCGCACCTGTTCAGTTGGCCGTGCTCATTTGGTTTCGACGTTGTGGTTTTTCGAATTGAAATCTGGACAATTTAATTATTTTTTTAATTTCGTTCGATTAATTGGGACTGAATTGTTTGGATTAATTTGATGTTGATTCGATGTTTGATGATACTGATTAATCTGAAATTTGGATAATTTGGGTGTTGGTTTCGGATTGGATCTGATATGGAAAGGGTGATAATGTAGGAGGGTTGTTTTGCAAATTCGATTTGAGACAGGTCATCCCTTGCAAATTTTAGAAATTGCACCTGAGGCCCAAAATAAAATAAATTAAAATAAAGTTTAAAATTTTATTTAAATTAAAATCTGAAATTTAAATTTTTGGTTGAACCAAAAATAATTAATTAGATTAATTGTATTTTAATAATCTTAAAAATTGAGACTTTTAAATTGGACTTGAAGTTCATTTTCGAAGGGATTTATTAAAACCCACTGTTAACTTGTTTAACCGTTTAAATTAGTTAACTCGTTTTATAGTCCGCATTATAACTGTTTGGATAGGCGGCCCCCAATAATTATCGAACCGTATTAAATGCTTGGGTAGACGGCGTCCAAATATTTGTTAGTCCGCGTGTGTCATGTTTGGGTAGGCGGTGCCCGTAATTGCTCAAATGTGACTTAGACATCATGATGGATCTCGATTAAGCAATTAATACCCTGCATTTAAAACATTCCTCACTAAAATATGGTTTTCTCATTAATTTGATAAGATGTCTTCCATCAAAATTAAAGTAAGCCGGAGATTTCGTTCCAATGAGTACTTAAAGACCCTCGTCTTTTGCTCGGATCTACATCTAACGGGACTTTTATAGGGACATGTAATATCGCCGTTTGATGGTTGTAAACCAACTTAACTTTGTTTCGCTAGCCCTCGCGGGGAACAAAGGGTAAGGGACATCAGTCGAACTAGGTTCGACATACTAGGAATTGCAATTGGTTTATACACCTACCAGTTATGCTATTATAATGATCAGCCCTCGCTGGGATTGTGATAGTAGTAATGTGGATCCTAGTCCATTATAATTTAACTTAGATATAAATTCGTACTTTTCCGATGAGGTCGTTAAGTATGTGAAAATAATGGAAACAAAATAAATTTTAAAGGCCATATTTATTTTGATTGCTGAATATTGATCATAGGAATTATGTGTTTTAATTCCCGTTTTATTTTATCTCTAGGATTGTTGAAATGAATAACTTTTCATTGAGAAGCGTTTTGTAAACGAACAAATTGGCTGGGCCAAACTTTCTCGACTGGCACCGAAACGTTCGTTTGGTGCTCAGGCAAGAGAAGATTGAGTACGTGTTGGACACGCCAATCCCTGCTACCCCGGAAACTGGTACTGAAGAGTATTATGCATTTGATGCCGATGCCCAGAAGAAGCATCAAGAGGATGCTTCCCAGGCTCAGTGTGTTATGCTGCTCAGGATGACTCGCGAGTTGCAAAGACAGCATGAGAGGATGCTTCCCTTTGAGATGATCAAGCAACTGAAGGATCTCTTTGATTCTGAATCTCGTTCTGAGATTTATGAGGTGATGAGAGATCTGTTTAGATGCCGAATGCCTGAGGGAGGGAAGGTTTCTCCTCATGTGTTGAAGATGATTGGGCTGATCGAAAAACTTGGTCGTTTGGGCATTCTTCAGTCACTTCCCGATTCATATTCAAGTTTCGTTGTAAACTATAATATGAATAAGACGGAATCGACTATGCCCGAGCTGCATAACATGATAAAGACTTTTGAGTCTTTCACTGCTAAGGAAAAGCCCGTGCTCAGGGTGAGTGCCTCTACTGCTTCTGCTCCGAAAGGAAAGAAGAAGCGAAGGGGCAAGGCAAAGAAAGGCTCCAAGCCTAGTTTCCTTAAGCCCAAAGCTGGGATTCAAAAGAAGGAGAGGGTGGACAAGGATGTATGCCTCCAATGGAAGCAGAAGGGGCATTGGAAGAAGGACTGTAAGGTTCTAGCTGCTGAAAAGAAGACACAAGGTGTCTCAGCCTCTGGATCAGGTATGTTTGTTATTGAGATAAACATGTCCACAAATGATACTAACTGCGTGGTATTAGATACCGGTTGTATCTCACACATTTGTACTAATGTGCAAGGTTTCAAACATAGCAGGGCAGTTAGGCCGGGTGAAGTCGCCCTACACGTTGGGAATGGAGCAAGCGTTGCTGCTGAACGTGTTGGCATTTATGTTTTAGACTTACCCTCTGGTTTTAGACTTGAACTAAATAATTGTTATTTTGTTCCCTCTATTGCTCGCAACATTATTTATATTCTTATGTTAGACATTGAAGGTTTTTCCTTCCATTTTGCAAATAATAATTGTTATTTTTCGCTTAATGGTGATTTGTATGGAAATGCTCCTTTATCGAATGGTTTATACTTGTTGCATTGTGGACATAATATTTTAATATACAAAACAAACGACTCAAACATAGTAATCATGAAAACCCGACTTACTTGTGGCATTGCAGACTTGGTCATGCAAATGAGAAAATGATTGCAAGGTTAAGAAAGTTAGACTACTTAACCCCATTCGACTTTGAGTCTTATGGTAATTGTGAATCTTGTCTCAAGGGCAAAATGATCAATAAACCCTTTTCTGGGAAAGGGGTTCGTGCCAAAGAAGTTCTAGAGTTGATCCAAAATGACATTTGTGGACCATTGCCCACTCTAGCTAGGGGTCACTTCGGCTACTTCATAACTTTTACTGATGATTTCTCTAGGTTCGGGTATGTGTATCTGATGAAACACAAATCCGAATCTTTTGAGAAATTCAAGGAGTATAAAGCTGAAGTAGAGAAGCATCTTGGTAAGAGTATTAAGACTTTTCGATCGGATCGAGGAGGAGAATATCTCAGCCATGAATTCACTGATTATCTAAAGTTGCATGGAATCCAATCACAATGGACTCCTCCCGGTACAACCCAAATGAATGGAGTGTCCGAGAGGAGAAACCGAACCTTGTTAGACATGGTAAGGTCCATGATGAGCTTTTCCTCTCTTCCAACATTCTTATGGGGATACGCGCTCCAAACCTCAATCTACATTCTGAATATGATTACATCCAAATCAGTTGAGCTCACGCCATATGAGCTATGGCATGGCAAGAAGCCAAACTTCTCTCACATGAGAACGTGGGGTTGTCCCGCGTTTGTGAAGAAGATGCTCACTGATAAGTTGGAATCAAAAGGTGAAAAGAGTTACTTTGTGGGATATCCCAAGGAAACTAGAGGATATTACTTCTATCTACCCGAGAAACAAACAATAGTTGTTTCTAGGCAGGCCAAATTCCTTGAAGAAGACTAAGTTTTCAAGGAACAAATTAACAAAGAGACTGATATCTTGTCAAAGCAACATGACAAAGAATCAGTGGGAGCATTCAGTAGCTCACATGGTGGAAGTTTATCACACAGTGATCCTCTTTCAGCCAGTGGAAGCATAATTGGAGTTGCATTGCCCGAGCAACGAACTCCAAGTAGGCTGAATGAGATTAGCATAGTTCAAATTCCCGCTCAAGAGGCATGCTCAAGGAGCATCCGGAAGTGTCGCTCTTGAAGCCTCCCCGGTTAACGATGAAATCGCTGCACCACCAAATTTTAACGATCAGAATGTGCAGCTTGAACAACCACAACTCCGTAAGTCCACTAGAATTCGTAATCTGATCACCAAATATTATGGTTTCCTCGAAGAGGAACATGATGACGTGGAGATCCCGGATAAAGACGAACCTAGAACTTACACTGAGGCAATATTAGATGTTGACTCAAAGAAGTGGCATGAAGCCATGAAATCCGAGATGGACTCGATGTACGTCAATCAAGTTTGGGACTTGGTTGAATTGCCAAAAGGGGTTAGACCCATAGGTTGCAAATGGGTCTTCAAGCGAAAGACTGATGCAAATGGCAAAGTACAGACCTACAAGGCTAGGTTGGTGGTGAAAGGTTATAGTTAGCGCGAAGGCATTGACTATGATGAGACTTTCTCACCAATTGCAAAGATCAAATCCATCCGAATTTTACTTGCAGTACATCTAGATTATGAAATTTGGCAGATGGATGTCAAAACAACTTTCCTCAATGGCAACATTGGTAAGGAAGTGTTTATGACTCAACCGAAAGGTTTTATATCAAAGTCAAAGTCTAATCTTGTGTGCAAGCTTAAACGATCCATTTATGGATTGAAGAAAGCTTCTAGGAGTTGGAATATCCGTTTTGATGAGGCTGTCAAATCATTAGACTTCATCAGAAATTCATAAGATCCGTGAATTTATTGGAAATGTTGTGGGAAGAATATTATTTTCATAGTTGTGTATGTCGATGATATACTCATTATGGGAAACAATATCCCACTCATGCAGTCTGTTAAAGAATGGTTGTCAAAGACCTTCATGATGAAGGATCTTGGTGAAGCCTGCTACATCTTAGGGATCAAGATCCATAGGGATAGATCCAAGAAGATGTTGAGGCTGTCACAGTCAACCTACATAGACAATGTGTTGAAGCGATTTGCGATGGAGAACTCTAAGAGAGGTTCTCTGCCTACATGTCATGGGATAAAGCTGACTAAGAAGGATTGTCCTTCCACAGAAACTGATATCCAATGCATGAAGGATATACCATATGCATCTGCAATTGGATCCATAATGTATGCCATGACCTGTACTAGGCCAGATGTGGCCTCGTTGCCACTACCACTGGAAGATACCAGTAGAATCCAGGTGAACCTCACTGGATTGCTGTCAAGAACATTCTTAAGTACCTTAGACGTACCAAAGATTGTTTCTTGGTCTATGGAAGACAGTTAGAGCTAGTGGCAACTGGATATGCTGACGCAAGTTTCCAATCAAACTGTGATGATTATAAGTCTCAGTCGGGCTATATCTTCGTTCTCAATGGAGGGGCGGTCAATTGGAATAGTTCCAAACAGGAAACTACCGCAGATTCAACAACCAAGGCTGAATACATTACTGCGGCGGAAGCTGCCAAAGAAGTTGTCTGGATAAAGCCGTTCTTAAGTGAACTAGGGGTAGTTCCAAGTGCCAGCAGTCCAATAAAGTTGTATTGTGACAACACTGGTGCGGTTGCGCAAGCTAAGGAACCGAGATCCAACAACAGAAACAAGCATGTACCGAGGCGTTCACTTGATAAGAGAGATAATCGCTTGAGGAGAGATATAATTAGAACGTGTCCCCACGGAGGATAATCTTGCTGACCCGTTCACCAAGGCTTTGAGTGTTCATATACGTCACACTAGAAGTTTTGAAGGTCAAGGGGTTAGACATGTAGGTGATTGACTCTAGTTCAAGTGGGAGATTTTTAGTGTTAGTGTCGCTAGAGGAGAGACAGAATTATAATGTGTCCCCATGGAGGATAATCTCGCTGACCCGTTCACCAAGGCTTCGAGTGTTCATGTACACACTAGACATTTTAATGGTCTAGGGGTTAGACATGTAGGTGATTGGCTCTAATTCAAGTGGGATATTGTTAGTGTTAGTGTCCTAGAGACAATCCATTGTAAGGATACAATACTCAGATAATATTCAGTTTTGGTTTAATATTACAGTTTATTTAATATTAAATGTATGGCGTTACATTTATTAGAATATTATGTTTGATTGTTTGCATTTGTTCTTATCTGTGTTCCCTTGAATCATTGTTGTCATTGAGTGAGTGAGAACTCAGATGACCTAAGCATGGTTCTCAAATAGCCCCAATCGAGGATCATCAAGAATGGGATATTGCAATGGAGATTGATGTGCGATCTGCATCATACTCTTAGAGAGTGTAGGTATCTCATGGTGGATGCATCATACTCTTAGAGGCCGTTTGATGTAGTTCCACTATATGTGTCTACGGGTGTCTCGGTTAGTGGGAGCCATGCGATACTCCTTTGACTTGAGGTCAATACACACGACATGTGTGGAATGATGAACTTTGACCATGACCGACGCTTGCACCCGTCTATGGGTAGATATGGCTTGGATTGGGTTCATCACGAAATGCATGTGTGTGGTAGTTGAGCCAAGAAAAGGATTCATTCCTCAAAGTGGATTTAGAGAGAATACTCATATTCTCATCATAATTGGATCAAAGTCATTGACCAATGCACGTCAACTTGGACTTTGTGGCCAAGTGTGACACAAGAGATCAATTAGTGATTGGAGATAAATTGATTAAGTTATTTGAATATACACTTTATCATGTTCAAGACTAATCGAGTATTCGTGAATGAAAGGAGGAAATCGTAATAGTCCATGTTACAGTTATAGGTAGTTGCACGTTTCTTGCAACGTACCTCATATATTGAGAATGTTTGATTTATTTTCTAGGGTTCAACTAAGACCGTTAGTTTGACTAATCGCTCGATATATGAGGGCCTATGGGTCACACAACAAGTAACTCCCGTGTACGGATTATAGTTGATTGATTAAGTATTAAATTGAATTTATTATTTAATTTATGGAGAATTAATAAGATATTAATTTAGAATTAATTATTATTACTATTTAATTAAATTAGATTTAATTAAATAGGAATCCCAAATAATATTATGGAATATTATTGTAGGAAAATATCCATAGGAAAAAATATATCTTTGAGATTTGTTTTGCAAGATTATGAATTATCTTCCTAATAAAGATTGCTTAATATTTAAGCCAATCTCTCCCTATATATATGACATCTTGGGATTCATTATTTACTACAACCAACTGACGGCCTCATCATTGAGAGTTAAACATAATCTGACTGTGATTTAAAGTCGGATTGGAAACTTGTGTCAACTTAACCAGTCATTACTAGTCCTGACTGTCCACTATAGACAAGGAAACATTCTTTAGTTCGTCTAAGATACTTAAGAATGATTTTGACAGCAATCCAGTGAGATTCATCCGGATTCTGTTGGTATCTACCAATGACGCTGGCAGCGTAGACCACATTGGGCTTAGTGCAAGTAATGACGTACATGATTGACCCAATTGCAGATGCATATGGGACATCTTTCATGTGCTTGATATCAACTTCACTAGAAGGACAATCCTTCTTTGACAGCTTTATCCCATGACTTGCCGGTGGAGACCCTCTCTTAGAGTTCTCCATCGCAAAACGCTTCAACATCTTGTCTATATGGGTGGACTGTGATAGCCTCAACATCCTCTTGGATCTATCCCTGTGGATCTTGATCCCTAGGATGTAGCAGTTTTCACAAAGATCCTTCATCATGAAGGTCTTTGACAACCAATCTTTAAGGGACTGCATTAACTGGATATTGGTTCTCAAAATCAATATGTCGTCGACGTATGCGATTATGAAAACAATATTCTTCCCGTTGCGTTTACAATAAACGCAAGGATCATCCGAATTTCTGATGAAGTCAAAAGGACTTGATAGCTTCATCAAATCGGATATTCCAACTCCTATAAGCTTGCTTAAATCCATAAATGAATATCTTTAGCTTGCATACTAGATTAGAATTTGACTTAGATGTAAAACCTTCCGTTTGAGTCATAAACACTTCCTTATCAATTTTTTCATTGAGGACTGTTTTGACATCCATCTGCCAAATCTCATAATCAAAGTGTGCTGCTATCGCAAGTAAAATTTGAATGAACTTGATCTTTGCAACTGGTGAGAAGGTCTCGTCACAGTCAGTGCTTTTGCATTGACTATAACCCTTCGTTACCAACCTAGCTTTGTAGGTTTGTACTTTGCCATTTGCATCAGTCTTACGCTTGAAGACCCAATCCCAGCATATGGGTCTAACCCCTTTAGGCAACTCAACCAAGTCCCAAACTTGATTGGTGTACATCGAGTCCATCTCGGATTTCATGGCTTCATGCCACTTCCCTGGATCAATATGTAATATTACTTTAGAATAAGTATTAGGACCGTCCTTATCCGGTATGTCCATATTATCGAGTTCCTCCAAGAGGTAACCGTATTTAATGGGCGGATTACGATTCCTAATTGACTTACGGAGTTTTGGTTGTGCATGCTGTACATTCTGATCGTGAATATTTTGTGGTGCATCGATTTCATCAATGTCCGAAGATTCCTCTAGAGCTACACTTTCAGATGCCTCTCTGGCAGGAGTTTGAACTATGTTGTTCTAATTCAGCCCACTTGGAGGTTCTTGCACTGGCAAGCATACTCCAATTACGCTCCCACTGGCTGAAAGACGATCACCTAGTGAAAGACACCCACCGTGAAAGTTACTGAATGCTCCCACTGGTTTCTTGTCATATTGCTTTGATAAGATATCAGTCTCTTTGTTAATTTGTGGTTCATGAATTTCTTCAAGTTCTATCAGCTTACGACCTTGTTCCTTAAAGACAGTCTTCTTCGAGGAACTTAGTCTGCCTTGAAACAATCACAGATTATTTCTCAGGTAGATAGAAGTAATATCCTTTAGTTTCCTTAGGATATCCCACAAAGTAACCCTTTTCACCTTTGGATTCCAACTTGTCGGTAAACATCTTTTTCAGTCACGGGGCAACCCCATGTTTTGATATGTGTCAAAGTTGGCTTCTTGCCACACCATCGTTCATATGGTGTATGCTCAACCGATTTTGATGGTATCATATTCAGAATGTAGATTGATATTTGTAACGCGTATCCCCATAAGAATGTCGGAAGAGAGGAAAAGCTCACCATGTACCTCACCATGTCCAACAAGGTTCGGTTTCTCCATTCGGACACACCGTTCATCTGAGGTGTTTCGGGAGAAGTCCATTGTGATTGGATTCCATGCAACTTTAAGTAATCAGTGAATTCATGGCTAAGGTATTCACCTCCTCGATCTGATCGAAGAGTCTTGATACTCTGACCAAGTTTCTTCTCTACTTCAGCTTTATACTCTTTGAATTTCTCAAAATATCCGGATTTGTGTTTCATAAGATACACGTATCCGCATCTTGTGAAATCATCAGTAGAAGCGATGAAGTATCCAAAGTGACCCCTAGCTAGAGTGGACGATGGTCCACAAACATCGTTGTAGATCAACTCTAGAACTTCTTTGGCATGCATCCCTTTCCCAGAAAAGGGTCAGTTGATCATCTTGCCCATGAGATAAGTTTTACAATCTCCATAACACTCATAGTCTAATGGGGTTAAGTAGTCTAACTTTCTTAACCTTTCAATTCTTTTCTCGTTTACATGATCAAGTTCATGATCATGATTACTAAGTTTAAGTCTTTTATTTTGTATATTAAGAACATCATATCCATAATGCAACAAATACATGTTGCGAGTAATAGAAAGAACTAGATGACACTCATTAAGTTCTAATCTAAGACCAAAGGGTAAGTCTAACACATAAGTCCCCACACGTTCAGTAGCAACTCTTGCCCCATTTCCACGTGTAAGACGACTTCACCCGGCTTAACTGCCCTAAGACATATGAGCCCCTTCACATTAGCACAAATGTGAGATCCACATCCGGTATCTAATACCAAGAAGTTAGCGGTATTAATGAACATGCTTATCTTAATAACAAACATAGATGTTCTAGTGCCAGAAGTACTTAGTGCCTTCCTTTTAACAACCATAACCTTATAGTCCTTCTTCCAGTGCCCTCTTCTACTTATAGTAGAGGCACACATCCTTGTCTACCAACTCCTTTCTTTGAACATCATCATAGTGATAGTGAACTCAAAAGTCTTGAGCACGTTGTGAAGTTCAGACATGGTCGCATATGTCTTATTCATATTGTAGTTCACAATGAAGCCAGAATATGAATCCGGAAGCGACTGGAGGATAACATAAATGAAAACATTGGTCTTATAGCTCAATGCCTAAAATACCAAGTTTCTCAATTAGGCCTATCATCATTAGCACATGAGGTGAAATCTTCCCTTCTTTAGCTAACCGACATCTGAACAGATCTCTCATCACTTCATAAATCACAAAATGAGATTTAGAATCAAAGAGATCCTTCAGATGCTTAAGCATTTCGAAGGGACCCATTTTCTCATGTTTTCTTAAGCAATTCGGGAGTCATGCCGAGCAACATCACACACTGAGCCTGGGAAGCATCCTTTTGATGCTTCTTCTAAGCTGCAAGGTCAAATGTGGCTACCATAGAGTACCAGCTGCAAGGGTAACCGGGATAGACATGTCCAACACGTACTCAATCTTTTCTTGTCTTAGAACCAAACACATGTTTCGGTGCTAGTCAAGAAAATTTGGCCTAGCCAATTTTATCTTGTTTCCAAAACATATCTCAATAACAGTTATACATTTCAACTAACCAAGAGAAATAAAATAAAATAAAATGGGAATTAAACACATAATTCCTATGATCAATATTCAGCAATCAAAATAAACATGGCCTTTACTTTTGTGTTTATTTTGTCTCCATTATTTTCACATACTTAAGGACCTCATCGGAAAAGTACGAATTTATATCGAATATAAATTATAATGGACTAGGATCCACATTACTACTATCATAATCCTAGCAAGAGCTGATCATTATAATAGCGTAACTGGTAGGTCTCCAAACCAATTGCAAAATTGCAATTCCTAGTTTGTCGAACCTAGTTCGACTGATCTCCATTAACTTTTGTTTCCCGCAAGGGCTAGCAAAACAAAATTAAGTTGGTTTACAACCATCAAGTGGCAACATTACACGTCCCTATAAAAGTCTCGTTAGATGTAGATCCCAGCAAAAGACGAGGGTCTTTAAGTACTCATTGGAACGAAATCTCCGGTCTACTTTTAACTTTGATGGAAGACATCTTTTCAATTTAATGAAAAACCATATTTTAGTGAGGATCATTTTTAAAGGCGGGGTATTAATAGCTTAAACGAGATCCAACATGTTAATCTACATCACATTTGAGCAATTATTGGGTGCCGCCTACCCAAACATGATTTTATATGGACTACCACTTATACGGGCGCCGTCTACCCAAAAAATTAATACGGTCCGACAATTATTGGGCGCCGCCTACCCAAATATTTATAATGCGGACTATAGAGTGCATTAACAGAATATGAAACACGTTAACCAAGTGGGAATAAATAATTTGTTTAATTCTATAAACCAGAATTTTAAAATCCAATTTTAAAATTAAGTTTAATAATTAAATTCATTATTAATATTAGCTTTTAATTAATCCAATTAATTAAGTCCGTCATTAGTCCAACTAATACGTTTTATTAAAAACTCAAATTTTATTAATTCTAACAAATTAAATCCAATATAATTTTAATTAATAAATATATGGGCCGGTTTGAAATTTAATTTGCAAAATAACCCCTCAGTCATCACAGCCCGAAAACCGCCTTCCAATCGGGACAACCAAAATCAACAATTCATCAACCGTTCATCAGTTTTAATCTAGTTATTCATAGAAAAAGTCAATAAAAATTTCAGATCACCCAGGTTAATCGAAAATAGTCCAACTAAATCAGATAAAAAATAGTATCTAAACCCCAAAACCAATTTGTACAGATGTAAATAAAAATATAGACGAGCATCCAACAGGCGCGTGCACTCGAGTCGCCACCGCCGCTACACGCGTGCGGGTGACTCTATGCTGTAACCAGCACGATCGGGATCCACGACCCCATCCAAGGTCAAACCAAAGAAGAAGGTAAACAGATCGAGAGCGGTGCGGTAGCGTGTCGCGGGATAGGGAAACGACAGACGCAGAGACGAAGCAACGCGGTGGTACTTCGATGCGTATCGCACCGAACCAGGGGTTAAGTCAACAAAATGAAGATGCCACCGCCATGGACGATGAGACACAACCAGCGCCGAACATAATCACATCGAATCGAGCGAAGCCCTCCTGGGTCTAACCCGCTGGGTTGCGCTCCATCGCGACATCCCGCAAGCGACACGAGTCGCGGCGTAGCACCGCCGACTCAAGCAAATCCCCAGTGCCAAGCTTTGGACACGAAAGCGATGGAGGACGAGGCGGACGGTGGCAACAGGTTTTTGCAGAAAAACCCTAACCAGGCGAAGAGGACGAAGCAGGCAAAACAAAAGGGGAAATTGGGGCTTTCTTATCTAATAAGCTTGTAACCCAGAACAAAACCATTTCAATTGGTGCGGTATTGGTCAAGCCGATCAGCCGCACCATCAGTTTTATAAAAAAAATTTAATTTATAAAACCAATTCACTTAGCAATTTATCAAGAGCCTGAAGCTCCGATACCACTGTTGGAATATAGCGTAAACACGTAATACATGCGCAACGGAAATTAATAGTTCACCAACAACGAACATATAATTGCATAAACAATTACAATAATCATAACGAGAAATCTTACAGTAATCCCCAATCACGAACTTGCACGGATTTGCTTTTGGGGTTAGACTGAAAAGTATGCTTTTACTTTGTATAACCAGATTGAATTTCTGTCTTATTTGCTAAAATAAATTATTTATCATTGTTGCTTTAAATATCATTGAATGTTACATATATTTACTGCATAACTGTTCAATAAATAGTACGTGTTACATTGTAATTAATTTAGTGATACCAGATCACAGAATATTAAATTAACAGTCTCGTGTAACTAAAAATACATAATTCACAACTAGATGGAAATGAACAATCCATCGTGAAAGGTTAAAATGTAAGGCTCAGATTGGCTTGTCTTGACCAAGAAATTACACTAGTGCATTATGATGTACTAAAGAGGACCTACAGGAGGTTAAATTCTTCAATACTGAATATAGAAGAATTAGACCTCAGTGGTTAGTTATTTCTTAATCCCGCCCCTTAAATAGAATCGTGTGGAATTAATAACTATTGCTTTGACTTACAATGGGTAGAGAATCAATGTGATCCATACCTTGTATCTTGGGCAATATTATTAGTTACATGACGATTGCTAAGATTTAATACGGAGAAACGTGTGCAAGTACGTCTTGCTTGATTTGTCCCATTGGGAGGCTCATAAGTTTTATCATACTAAATCTTGCAAATGGAATTAGTTTCCAGTATGGATAATAATGTTGAGTCAAACCTGAACCAAGGAAAAAAATATCAATTAAAGTGAAGCTATTTCAGTGGCCTAAATTAATTAATGGACTAGATAATCTTAAACAAGGGAAATAATAATCGGGAGCCATATTAACTGTAATATGGGTTAAGATGGATAATGCAATATTAATTATGTAGTGGGATTAATTAATATTTATGGGCTTGAATAATATTGTGGCTCAATATTGGAAATTCAAGGTCCATTGGAAAGTCCAATCTTAATTCTCCTAAAGTCCCCTCAAGTAGCCCAAAGATAAATTCCAATAATTGAAAAAGGTGTTTGAAATAAAATAAATTATTGTTGCCTAATTTTTCTTTATTTTTTTCAAAAATAAATAAATAAAAGAGGAAGAAAGATTTTCTTTGAATTTTGTTATGGAATGAGGATAAGTATTCTTGGAATACAAATTTATCTCATTAAATTCAGAAAATCTCCCACTTGGCTATTTATTTGTAAATATTTTGAAAATTATAAGTAAATAAGAAAGGAAAGATTTTCTTGATTTTCTTGAAAAGATATTATGGAAGATATGTATTTTTGGAAAACAAGAATATCTCATAAATTCAAGAAGATCCCAGTCTTGGAAATCTTGGCCCTTATTTTCGAAATATCCATAACAAGAGGAGGTTGGGTTTTTATGGAATATTTTAATTATGGAGAAAAGAATATATGAGATATATTCAAGATTTCTTGGAGATCAAGAAAAAGATTTTCCCATCCTTATTCCTCTCAAAAAAATCGGCCACCCTCCCTCTTATAAATAGGGGATGAGTGTTTCTTCCCTAATATAATTCCATGTGTTGGAAAAATTAGAAATCCACAAAGGTGGTGCAACATAATTTTATTTTTCCCTTTTGTTAAATTGTTCGCGAGCATCCTTCATCCGGATTGTAGAGCAAGGACAAGGGAATACTTGAGAATGCTCTTTGGGTTTGTTCGTGTGAACGGGTATCCATCTTCTCAATGGTTGTCACTCCAAGAGTAACGTTCACGTAAACTCTTAGCAATTCCGCATATGTAGGATTTATGTGACGAATTTGTCTGCATGATTTGTTGTTGAATTATTATTTGAATTAATATAGGATTAATTCATGCTAGTAATAATTGTTAGAATTAAATTTTTATTTAAATATTCACCTCGAATAGATCCGGACAATTAATTACCCAACAACTGGTATCAGAGCCTTGGTTTCGGGCTCTGAATTTTAGATTGTAATGTAATTCGTTTTTTCATTAAATTTGAAATTAAATAGTAGAATTACTAGATCTTTTTTGCAGGTACCCAAATGTCATAGTATTTGATGAATGTTTATTTATGCATGCATATAAATTGTGGTTTTCAATTCGATTCATTCAAATTTGTTTTGATTTGTTTGATTTGATCAATGTAATAGACTAGTCTAGATTTAGGTTTATTTAATTTTTATAAATAAATTGTAACCGGATCGGAAACAGAGACAAAGAGTTAAAGACGTGCGACCAAGTACCCAGACGTACGCGAGCCAAGGCGTGCACGCGGGCTAGGCGAAGGTTCAGCGACGCACGACGCGCACATGGCGGTCGTGGGATTCGGTAGGCCTCGACGGCGAGGATGCGCGGGCGGAGATTGGGGCGAGCTTGGGGGCAGCGGTGCAGCAGATGCATGCATGGAGACATGCACGGGCGGACGCAAGCGGGGGCGGAAGTCTAGACGAGCACAGGAGCACGGAGCTGGACTGCCGAGGGCCTCGAGGGCGATGGGGTAGGTGCGCGCGTGGATCCGCACCCTGCTGGGTGCTGCCGAGCGACGAGCGGGGATGGCCGGCTCGGATGCGGGCGTGCGCCTTGGCGCACGTGGATACGCGTTTTGGATCTTGAGCTACCCAATGTTGAACGTCATCTCAATATTAGATGGAGGACATTTTGAAGAACATGTTGCGGTCGAGTGGGAGCCTTTCGAGACGAACGATGAAGGCTATGAAGACGATTTCTCAAGATCAAGACATGACAAAAATTAACCGTGACAATTGGATATATGTGCCCAATGTGTTTAATTTTTTTTTTTATATTTGCTTATTTTTTTTGCTTATTTAATTTGTTTGAATATGCGATGCATGATAAATTATTTTTTTAAAAATATCACTTTAAAAAATTACTAAGTATGTTTTAAATAATTAATTGACAATTTTATTCCGAATAATAAAATTGAATTAATTTTGACCTTCATGATTTATTTATTTGTGAATTCTTTTGGAGAAATTCCCCACATGGGACGACCAAAAGATGATTTTCACATGAATAAATTCCGAATGGATGATTGTGGATTATTATTAGTGGTGACGATGACCCTCCCCATGAGGCTCGTTCAAAATGAAACAATAATTCTGCATTTAATCATGGATATTACTTAGGTATAAAATTGATAAGTATATACTTCCCCAAAGTCCCTGTCAATTTTATATTGGTCAAGTGGGAGTCAACTATTAATATGGACATTAAAAGTTTGTAACTGTTTTCTTGTTTGTAACCTGCTTGAATGTGTTTAAATAATGACCCACCCCACGTGGCTTATTTAAATGTTTTGAGATATTGGCTGATGCATGTTCATATTTTCTTGGAGATTTTAATATGATTCATGTGATCGAATTATGTGATAATTTGTGCTTATACAATCGTTATTTATTTCAGTTCATCATGTCGCAACCTTTTAATCCACTATTCAATAAACTCAAGGATCTTAAGCTTACTGGTGAAAATTATTTTGATTGGAATCGTAAAATGAAAATTGTCCTAGCTGCACAATCATCCAAATGGGTACTTGATGCACCAAAACCCGAAAAACCTGCTGAGGGTGCCGAAATATGGGACGAGATGGAATATGGTGAATGGGAGTTGGCTAATGAATTGATGAAGGACATAATCTTGGCACATCTGTCAGATCTGTTAAGACCCCTTCACCAAGGATTTGAGTCAGCTGCAGACATCATGCGAAATCTCTAGCGATGTTTGGGCATCCAGCCCCTATGGCGATCCAAAGCATAAGACATGAAATGGTCGAGTTAAATATGGAAAAAGGAACGACCACAAGGGAGCACGTTCTTAGGGTTATGGTTCTCTTTGAGGAGCTTGAGATTCTTGGCGAAAAATGTGATTTCAAGACCAAAGTTGATTTCATTCTCCATACTCTGCCAAGAGCTATGATCATCCCTATCTAGAGTACCTAATGGAAGATCTAGATTTCACTGTGGAAGATATGGATACATTTACCTTATGAAGCATAAATCTGAGACCTTCGATAAATTCAAAGAATTTAAGGCTCAAGCAGAGAATCATAGGGAAAAACGTATCAAGTCCCTACGATCTGATCATGGGGGCGAATACCTCAGCGATGATTTTTTGAACTACTTGTCTGATGAAGGGATTGTATCCCAGTTAACTACAACCGGAACCCGTCAACAAAACGGGATTGCAGAACGAATAAACTGAACTCTTTTAGAAATGGTCAGATCAATGATGAGTTATGCGGATCTACCCAAATCGTTTTGGGGTCACACCTTGGAAACAATGGCTTACATTCTAAATTTGGTGCCATCCAAATTGGTTCCCAAAAACCCTAAAGAGTTGTAGACGGGGCGCAAGCCCAGTTTAAGACACATGAAAATTTGGGGGTGTCCGACATACGTGCTGGACAAGGAAGCCGGTAAGTTGGATCCACAATCAGACGTAAGGCTGTTTATAGGGTACCCCGAGGTAATGAAAGGGTGTATGTTCTATGGTCCCAAAGATCAAAAGGTGGTAATAAGTACGCACTTTAGATTTTTGGAAGAAGACTATATGAACGATAAAAAGCCCAGATGTGAGATTACCTTAGATGAGCTAAGGGGGCTTACCTCAATGCCAACTGTACAAGTTGACATACCAAATGACACACTTACAAAACTGGAACCTCGTCGTAGTGGAAGGGTTGTAAGACAGCCCGAGAGATTCATGGGGATAGGAGAGTCATCTGACTTGGTCCCCGGTGAAGATGAATCGGACCCATGGACTTACAATGAGGCAATCCAAGACAAGGATGTGGATTCTTGGCAAATGGAAATGGAAGTCGAGATGGGTTCTATGGATCATAATAAGGTGTGGGAGCTAGTCGAACTACTTAATGGGGTCAAGCCCATTTGATGCAAGTGGGTATACAAGAGAAAAAGAGGACCGGACGGGAAGGTAGAAATTTTCTAGGCTAAACTTGTGGCAAAAGTTTACACTCAGAAAGAAGGGATCAACTATGAGGAAACCTTTTCGCCTGTAGCTATGCTTAAGTCCATCCGTATTCTCTTGTCGATAGCTGCGCATCTAGACTTTGAGATTTGGCAAATGATGTCAAGACAGCTTTCCTCAACGGAAGTTTTGAAGAAGAAATCTATATGCAACAACCCAAAGGCTTCATTGAAAAATGCCAAGAACATCTAGTTTGCAAGCTCAAGAAGTCCATTTATGGACTAAAGAAAGCATCGCGTGCTTGGAACCAATATTTTGATCAGGTTATAAAGTCTTACGGGTTTGATCATAACGAGTTCGAAAGTTCTGTGCATAAAAAGCGTGTCGAAACTGCATTGGTATTCTTAGTACTATACGTGGACGATATTCTGCTCATCGGAGACGATGTAAAGGTATTGTCGGACGTAAGGGCATGGCTGTCAAAAGAGTTTGATATGAAGGACTTAGGAGAAGCCGGTCACATCCTTGGGATCAAAGTCACTTGAGATCGTAAGAAAATGATGATAGACTTATCACAAGCTTCATACATAGATACTGTCTTGAAGAAATTCAGCATGCAAGATTCCAAAAAAGGTTTTGTACCTTTAAGACATAGAATACATCTATGCAAAGAAATGTGCCCGAGATGCAAAATGGAGATAGATGACATGAAGGGCGTTCCTTATGCTTCGACTGTCGGAAGCCTCATGTATGCAATGCTGTGCACGAGGCCAAATATTTGTTTTGCCGTTGGCATATTGACAAGATATCAGAGTAATCCGGGCAAAGAACATTGGACTGTAGTTAAAAACATTCTGAAGTATCTGAAGAGAACTCGCGATAGAATGTTGGTTTATTAGTCAGACAGTCTGATTCTCATTGGTTACATGGACTCGGATTTCCAATCAGACTTATATTCCAGAAAATCTACCTTGGGTAGTGTGTTTTGCATGGGGGGAGGAGCCATGACATGGAGAAGCGTTAAGCAGAAATGCATCGCGGATTCTACCATGGAAGCTGAGTATGTAGCTGCTTGTGAAGCAGCGAGGGAAGCGATTTGGCTCAAAAGAACTTCCTAGTGGACTTGGACGTAGTTCCGAATTTGCCCATCACCATCACAGTCTATTGTGATAATGTCGGAGCAGTTGCAAATTCTAGGGAACCAAGAGCCCATAATGTCAGCAAACACATTGAAAGGAAATACCATCTTATACGAGAAATCGTTAAGAGTGGAGATATAGAGGTGGCAAAGATCGCGTTAGAGGACAACCTAGAAGATCCATTCACAAAGGGTCCGTGTTGGGAAATTTATAGTTTTGATGAAAGTTCCAAAAACACATGTAATAGGACCAGTCAAACCTGTTAGCCGACTGATGTTTATATTACCTGCTATAGGAGACCAGTTGATAATGATTGTATAGAACAACTGATGAAATAAATAGGTCATATATTGAGGGGGAAACTCAATATGTATAGGTCAGATCTGAAGACTCAAAGGATACCGATATCCGATGTGCCGTAATGCAAGACAAGAAAAGAAGATCGATCGCCCGATCCGTCCGATATCTCAAACCAAGTCATGTCAAAGATCAAACTCAATACTCAAGATCGCACGTAAGACCTACATCACGAAGTCCGCTAGTTGAAGCTAAGTCAACCGCACTGAAGACTCTATCGTAGATCGATCGGCCTCAGATCGATCAAAGTCACCACCAGAAAATCGATGTTTCACCTAATCATACGTCTATGATCTGAACAAGAAGAATGTCAAGCTTAGTTGGAAGAACAACTCTAAAAAGTGAGTCTGCTATCCAATAAGAACAAGACACGATGATCGAGTTTAAGCAATCATGGATTTCGATGCTACCTCTCTCAGAACGCTACAAAGTACAAAATCACGCTTTTGGCCATCTTTGCTTCTCAAGCTCGTCACATCAAGCCTGCAAGTATACCAAATATAGCCTGAAATTTAAATTGCTCTCCAACGACTCTTTGATTTCAAGGTCTATATATATGGGATTACACTTTAGAGTGAAAAAACGGAGACTCTGAACAATTAAGAAGCTCAAGCAATTCTCGATTTCAAAGACAAGAACACGTAACAAGAAGAATAATTTTTATTAAGTGTTCATCCCATAAGTTCTTAGCATAGAAATCTTTTCATCTACCGTTAGTTGCTTATATGCAAGAAAAGATTTCATAGTTGGAACCAAAACAATCTTACCAAACCCCCAAGTTAGGTTAAGTTGTTTAAGAAGATTTCGCACTAGGGTTTCTAGTTTCGATCTCTCGGGATCGGTTGAGTGTGAACTCCTTAAACATCTAGTCGGTAATCGTGGTTGGACTTACACATAAAAAACAAAGTCCAGCTTGGTTAAGTAGGTGCCCCTTGTGATAGGAAGAGTGGACGAGGGACCGGTTTGTCCGAACCACTATAAATCTTGTGTGCCTTTACCGCTTTGATTAATCGGGTTACACAATCGCACACAACCCTTTAAAGCGATACATATTCCAAGTTGAGATCGATTAGCACCAAGCTTCGATCGATCAAACGTGACACTTCACCAAACCGATTAAAAGATTAACCTTGGAATCGATTTATCAAAACTGGTTTTTCACACGGGTAAAACTTAAGCTTTCCGCACACATCGCTTAAACCGATAGTTCGAATCGATCTGCCTTGCGATCAAGAAGTTGGTTATCACCAAACCGATTCACTCGCGACTGGATCAAAGTTAATCGCCTCACACCGATTTGTAATAAAAGTTTTCGTAAGTCTATTCACCCTCCCTCTAGACTTACGCCCTCACAAACCCATTCGGGACCTACAAGTGGTATCGAGCGGTTGGGTTCTACGCACCAATCGACTCAGGTATCATCGATTCTTGAGGAAGAATCTTTGTGGTCAACTCGAACCGATCTTGAAAAACCTTTTTTAAAACTCATTCATTTTCCAAAATCACTCAAAGATGGATAACACCTCGTATGTATCATGATCTGCCAAGTTCTCAATCGATGAATATGCAGATTGGGCCATATATATGTCCAACCATCTAGGTTCGATAAGGTTTGCAGAATGATGGAAGTCATCGAAAGAGAACCCATCATCATTTATTACGACAACCCCGCAGCTTGGAGGAGATCCAGATTTTGCACCGGGGAGTCTTGTGCTAAAAAGCCCAAATTTTGATGGATGCGTAAGAAAGAAAGTCGATACTCTAGATACTATCGCGAGGCATATTATCATGAAAACCATGGACAAGGTCACCAAGGAAAAGATTAAGTATCTCAAATCTGCGAAAAACAATGTGGGATACTCTAGCCGAGATATGCGAGGAAATGAACAGATAAAAGATACCGCCTACAAGTTTAACCGGTAAAGTTTGAAAAATCAAGATGTCGCTTTCAACTAAAACCATCAACTAACTCGATGGAAGGATTACAATGTCTATAAACAAGCTTCGAGAACTTGGTAGAGAGATGTCCGATAAAGATATCAACTACAAAATCCTAAGGTCTCTCACCAAGAAATGGGACATGAAGGTCACCAGAATCAAGGATTGCCAAGACATTTAAAAAATGAAGCCAAGTAACTTGTTCTTGAGCCTTAAAGCTCACGAAGTTCGATTTGATTGAAAGAGGACAAGTTCGATGAAGATGAGGTGCCCGCCAAGCCTCAACTTCAAAATCGCTTGCTTTTTAAGGCAACCAAAGAAGTTAGAATCTAAGGCCAACGAACTCGCTGGGGAATATAGTAAGTCGCAGTATCAGACGCTCGCTACTGTAGAAGCTTGAGAAGTCAAACGTCCAACTTGGTAAGTATCGAAGATTTTATAAGGACTATCAACATAGCCAAGGAAGGATAGGAGATCGCCCAACAAATCTCCAGAAGAACCAGGGATCCGATGATCGGAGGGATCACAGAGATGAAAGGAAAAGAGATAGTCGATCGAGGAAGGAAGAGATAACCAATCGCATGTAAGAAGCTCGACTACTATCGTAAAGGGAAGTCACCGATAGGTCATATGCAGACGAAAGTGATTCACCCGAAGGAAAGGTTCGTGGATCAAGGAGCGTGGCTTCAACCGCGTGGAGAAGCTGTGTCACTATAGCGCAGATCGCCTGCACTCGACGCCAAGAGAAAGGGAAGAAAAGAGGAACGTAAGAGAGCAACGATATAGGATGTAAGAGCCATGGTTGCCGATACGCCAGAATCGACGATTCCTATCCGCCTCCGAGGACTCGTGATACCTCTCAGAGAAGACTTCTGGCCGATCGCAAGAAGGTTGCTGACTTCTATGAAAATGAAGATCCGATATTTCTTCGTGACGATGATGAGATCTCGCCTCGACGGCCGTGGAGGACCAATCCGAGGTAACCTCCAAACTCGCTGCTCGCTTTACACCGCTATCATTAGCACACCCGGCCGGGAGATCGACCGCACTCTACTCGAAAGCAATTGCTTGAGGATCTCTCCAATGCAAGAGACACTTATGCTATAGTGGAAGTCGAAAATGACAAGTCGAGAATTAGAAATAATCACTTTGCTAAAGAGAATGATCTCAAGAAAGTCTCTCAACTTCAATTGTTAAACCGCCGTATGCAACCGAGGAATGTAACATTCGAAAGTTAAGGCTTCGATCAGAGAAGCAGATCAAAGATCACCGGCAATTAACAAACAAAGAAGTCGATGACTTCAAAATTCTTCAAGCAAAATTCGGATGAGTCGCTCCAAAAGCATGAAAGTCTCAAATCATCCGAGGATAATCTGGCAGAAGAAAAATAGAGGTTTTCACAAAATCATCTAAAACTCTTCAAGACATGAACACCTATTTTCGAACAATGATTAATAAGAAGGACTTGGCTATGAGAATCCCTCCACATCCTCAAAAGCCCCTACCGATTCATCTCAAAAAAGGTGTAATCGACGAAGTTTCGACAAAGATACACCAAAAGCCAAACATGTATCTAATAAGGAAAAAGACCAGTTGAGCGGGTAAGGTGTGTCAACCGTAAGGGGAAATGTAAATGGACCCTAATCGGTAAAGCATCACCGAGGAATCACCGTAAGAACCCAGTTCTTCCAAGAGACCTCAACTCGATCAACAGATCGTATCGTAAAAGACAACCCGTAAAAGGGAAGTCCAATCTGAGACCTAATCAAGGTCACCAGATAATAAGCATGCTTCGTAAACCGCAAAAACCACCTATGCTAAAAAAGATATGAATCTTTTGATGGTAGCAAAGCACCTACCCCCCTATAATCGAAATCTAGGGTCACAGACCAACCACAATGGATAAAAAGAAGACAAACAAAAAAGATAGATCCCAAGTCTTCTAAGTCATCCAAGGTTCACACTAATAATCATACAAAAACAAAAGCATATAAAGAGACGATGATTATGTTGATGTGTATGGGAGACAAATCAGCCTTCGATCTAACCGATCACAATAGAAGTGCTCTGTTTGTATGGATTCCCAAAACTAAACCTAACCCCTCAGACCCAATCCAAAAGGGGTACCTAAAGCCCGATCCGATGGGCAGGATCGCGTGGGTCCGCCAACAAAGGAGGTGTGCAAGCAACTATCCGGGTACATCGATAAGGATGCTCAAGGCACATGACAGAAGCAAAGCACCTCCTCAATTTCATACATAGAAATGTAGAAGGTTCGCGGTACTCTTTCGGTGATGATAACTTTGGTTATACCAAAGGGTTCGTAACCTTAGAGAATGATGATGTACAAGTAATCGAGTCTCAGATGTCAAGGTCTAAAGCACAACCTATTATCGGTTTTTCACAATTTCGCGACAACGGATTCAGTGTTGAGTTCTCGACCGACCAATGCACTATCAAGAATCGAGCCACTCAACAGATTTTGCTAATCGTTCAAGGAAAGGGACGATCTACACGGTACCGATTGGAACAGCTTGCCCAAGAAATGCATGCTCGATTGTCAAGAGTTCTAAAAGTAAAGAAATTGCTCGCACAAAAAGGATGAGCCATCCGAACTTTAAAACTCTTAACAAGATAGCAAGGATGTCTCTAGTGGAAGGACTTCCGAATGAAGTATTTTCAAAGGATCGCATATGTATCGCAAGGTCGGGGAAAAACAGTCAAAGCTTCATTCAAAGGAATTTTGACCAAGATCCAAAGAGAGTATCGCAAATTGCTTCATATGGATCTATTCGACCAGCTTACACCAACCAAATCTCAATGGATTAAATACACTCGTAATCGTGGATGACTATTCCAAGTTTACTCCGGTTATATTCTTACATAAGAAGAATGAGACGACAAACGAAGATACCCGAGCTTCTAAAAAGATTACAAAATGAGAAGGGTGTCAACAGTAGTAAAAATCGGGACGATAAAGGTACATAATTTCGAACTCTTTTATTATCGATTTTTGCTTTCTAAGTTTGGTATACAACATGAAACATCACCGCAAGGACGCCACAACAAAATGGAGTAGCCGAACGGAGGAATGTAACTCTCAAAGCTTTTCGCCGCACGATGTTAGTTGAACATGCAATACCAAGCCGTTTTTCGGGCGTATAATCAATCAACCGCATGCCATACTCGTAATGATGTCTTCCGACTAAGGCTCACTACAAAACGCCCTATGAACTGCGGGAAGGACGTAAAAAACCTCGTGGTTCTTACTTCCATGTTTTTGGGTGTAAGTGTTTCATACACAACAATGGGAAGAGTCGGTTGAAAACCTTTGAAGACAAGTCGATGAGGGTATATTCTTAGGATATTCCTCATCTAGCAAGGCTTTCGTGGTTTACAATGCATTTAACCCTACTTGTGGAAGAAACACCCCATGTAGTCTTTGATGAAGCATCTTCCCGATCAAGAGAAATCGCCTCGTAACAAGATGTACCGATCAACAAGTACCGATGCTCGTAAAATGGATCACCTAATGATCAAGGAGAAAGAATCGTAAACCGTGAACGGTATACATTCCAGATCTAGCTGATTCACCGATCATTCAGATCCTAAGGTACTAAAAACTGCCGATGAAGAAGTTCGACAAAATGAGATAAAGATCAATCGAACCATCCGGTTCGTGGGGAACACTGAAGTTCCCATTTAACGACATCAAAGACATGATGAGTCCAACATCACCTAAGACTTGTTCTTATCAAGTGGATCATAACTCGCACCACTCCCAATCGCTAGTAATGAAATTTTATCGTAAACGGACGATGTTCTTCAAACCAACGCAAATCGTAATGTAGGACCTAGATAACCACCATCCAACCGATTCGATAATCGGAGACCCATCCGATAAAGTTAAAACTAGACATCGATTGGTGAAAGTGCCATGTATTGTCAAGTTATCCGCCTATGAAGGAACCAACAACTATAGAGGAAGTTTCTACAAGACGCAAGTCGGATTCTAGCAATGTAGGAAGAGCGGAATAGTTCGATAGAAATCAAGTTTGGGAACTGTAGATGCACTCAATTCATCAAGACGAATTGGCATAAGTGGGTATTCAAGAACAAGAGAGATGAGAAAAACGTCATCACCGTAAATAAGGCAAGACTTGTTGCTAAGGGGTATTCACAATCGAAGGAATTTATTATGATGAGACCTTTGCACCGGGCTTGCCACTTTAGAAGCCATTCGGGGCATTTTTTCGCATATGCCGCCCACAGAGGGTTCATTTGTGGTATCGATGGACGAAAGAGTGCTTTCTTAAACGGGGGTACTAGCAGAGGAAGTTTATGTCTAACAACCTCCGTGCTTTGAAAAGAGCAAGCCAAAGTGTACCGCCTAAGAAAAGCTCTCTATGGTTCAAAACAGCTCCTCGAGCTTGGTATGATACACTCTCTCGATTCTTGATCGAAAGTGGGTTCACTAAAGGAACAAAGGATAGAACCTTATTCGTAATAGAAGATGGAGAAGATATTCGATGGTTCAGGATCACGTGGACGACATACATCATCTTCTGGATCTCCCAACAAAAGTCTATGTGAAAGATTCAAAGAAGTCGATGCAAGGGAAGTTCGAGATGTCCATGATGGGTCAAATGAATTACTTTACGGGTCTTCAAGTAAAGCAAAGTACGTAGGGATATTCATCGCCAAGCAAAGTACACTAGGAATTTATGGCTAAGTTTGGAGTTCAAAATTGTAAGGAAGCCAAAATTCCTATGATGACCGGATTCAAGATGGATCCAGATGAGGATGGTCGAAAAACAAATCGAAGGAATATAGGGCTCTCATTGATCTCTACTATACCGATCGCCAGCCAGACCGTGATATAACCTTCAAGAAGAGGTGTATGTGCGATTTCGTGCAAATCCAATGATAAGTCACCTAGAAAGCAGCCTAAGTTTAATTTTAAGTATTTGAAGGGGACAGTAAATCTTGGTTTATTTTATCCATCAGATGATAATCTAAAGCTTAGTGGGTATTCTGATTCTGATTATGGAGGTTGCAAGATTGACAGAAAATCCACCTCAGGAACTTGTCAATTCTTAGGAAGTAAACTGATCTCGTGGTTTTCAAAAGAAGACATCGATTCATGACATCTACTATCAAGGTAATATATGGTCCGCAGAAGTCGTTGTTCCCAACCGCCTCGCTTAGTCAAGAAATTGAGGATTATAACATTGAAGCTAAAAATGTACCTATTTTCTGTGATAGTAATAGTGCTATTGCAATAACTCAGAATCCTGTTCTACATACAAGATGCAAGCATGTAGATGTCAGACACCATTTTATAAGAGATCATGTTGAAAAGAAGAATATCAGAATGGAAAAGATTCATACTGATATACAGAAAGCTGATATTCTAACCAAGCCACTAGCTGAGATCAGATTCAGAGAATTATGCAATGAGCTTGGGCTTTTGGATCTTGGAGAAAATGCACCTAAAATGGTTGATGGATTGTTCTCCAGAACCAGCTGGTTAAGAGATTAACCAGGCTGAAAGGAATCAGTTGAGTTTGGTATCTCAACTGATCAGAAGATCAGTCAAGGAACTGATATGAGAAGATGCCGATCAGATTTAAAGTTTATCGATTAAATTTCGATCGTTTTAAAGGATTATCCGATTAAACTGTTCGCTTTATACTTTGTAAGTCAATTGTCAATTTCAACAAGATTCAAAAGGAACCGATCATTTTTTACAAGTTATCGATTTAGGGTTTATCGATTAAATCGGTTGGGTTATTTTACATCCTTGTAAGTCGATTGTTCGATATTCAACAAGCAAGATTCACAAGTGGTATTCACAAGATTAAAGCTTAAAATCACATAAGGATACCGAATTTTACACAACAATGGAATAATAGAACTTTTCATTGATAAAGACCAAGGTCCGATTACATTACAAGATACAAGTACAAAGGACCCGGAGAGGTCAAGACATAAGTAATAACAAAAAACCCTAAACCTTTAACCCTAAACCCTCATCCTAACCCAAGTAGTGCAAGGAGAGAGAGATTTTAAATCGATGCTCTCATTTTCCCCCACTTAACAAGGGTGAGAGAGGCTTTAAAGAAATCCTAAAGCCGCTAAGTCAAGCTAAAACCAAATGGAGTGACAAACGCCTTGATAGATTTTTTTTAAGCCAGAGCCCTAAGAAAGAGTCACTGGGCTCTCCAAAATGTTAAATGGTGAGTTAATATACGAAGATCGCTTGTTGGTCGATCAAGATCGCATATCAAACTCACGCTCATTTTCGCGACTAAGTCTGTTGATGGTAGTTACATCATAACGACAGACACACAAGGTGCATACGGTTAGGAGAAGTGTCTTCTCAAGGTAACAAGAAAGCCCGCCACCATGGTGGTAGAGAAGCTTTTGCAACAATCAGATGTGAAATATTTGATGATAACAAAACAAATGATAAGGGACGACAGGTTGATTTGAGAAGTCAAATCATTGAAAAAGGGTAAAGGTGTTTGCTAAGTTTAACCGGAAATAGGGGTTCACCTGTGTTTCATGATTCTACAAAGAAGATAAGAATGGTGAATGGGTTATGTTGTGTAAAAACAATTGGTCCAATTTATAGAGGCCAAGCAAGGGTGCAAATGTAAATTCGAAGTTCTCAAAACCTTTTAGAGAAATCTTCACCAAAAGGACAAATGTAGGAATCACGCGATCGATAATCGATAAATTTACTACGGATTGACATATCGAAAAGATTCGCACGATAATTTATGTCAAATCGCGCCAACTTAGGGAATAGAAGCTACTATCCTAGACTAAGTTTTGGCGGTAACACTTATCCCAAGAATTGGCTTGATCCGAGAAGAATCGATTAGGTCAACTAAAATCTAATTATACATACGGTCGACGATAAGGAAGATCACCGAGCTTGAAACTCCAACAAATCGATACATCGCCTATGAGAAAATGTAAATATCGGTTGAAGGGGGAACTTCAACCCATCAAGGAGGATCAAGAGAAATCGACGTATTCAAGGAAGATCGGGTTGAGCTTGAAAGTTCAACAAATCGATGCAAATGAAGAAGATCGCTTAAAAGGATGGGTTGGGAAATTTTAAGGCTTAAAAGTAATATTAAGATCAACAAGTGAAATCAAATGGACAAGTGGTATTGATCGATTACAATATCACCAACCAGACACGCTTTTCTTTTCTCTTGTTCTTTGCTTATTTATCGGATCTTATCTCGATATTATTTGCCTTTATCGCATCCATTATCCTTGTGGACGTATTCTCTCGCAAATCATTTAATGCGGACGTGGGGAACATGTATTAATTGCTACTAAATGTGCTTTTAAATCCAAAAGGTTTTCAGACGTGCTTTTTTCCCCGACCCTACGATCAAAAACCGCTTAACTGGAGCGTTCAATCTTTTCAAACGGTTGATCTTCAAAATCATGTCTTCTTCTTCCCTCCTCGCCTTTATAAAGTTCATAAAAAACATACCGTAGTTTTCCATTTCACAAACTTGCATTTATTCTCTAAAAACTCCAGTTATTTCTCTCAGATTCAAAAATTTTTTTTCCTAAGTTTCAAAATCAACTTTTTTAAAAAAAAAAAATGTTTAATCCTGGTAATTTATGTTTATTTGATGTATCTTGTGTGATATTCTTTTTGTATTAATGCAACAATTTTAACCAAATCTATCTTATCTCAGAGATGATCACTCACCGGTATGGGTAAGATAATGTGCAATTACGCGGAATCGCAACAAAGATTGTGGATGATAAGTCCGTTCAGTTCAATGTCACTCAGATCCTAATCCATGGAGGTCGAGCAAATTCTTGAAATGTGTGCCTTGAGAAATTTTATACCGCTTCAACGTAATCCAAAGGATGCAAAGATGAAGCTCTCTAATTCCTAAGGAATTTAAGAGTGGATACAGATGCTCCAGAGAAGAACTTCTTTTCGACAAATAACGGAGAAGAAATCGATCGATTTAATGATGATATAACCCGTCTGCTCAAAAGCCTACCAAAAGGATGGATCTCACCGCTCATTACAGGGGAGAACGAAGATGAGCCGATCGAAAAAAGAGTTTTTTCAGAGAGGCCGACAAACATCATACTTCAGGTTTTTCAAAGCCAATGCTCAAGAGGAAATACCGATTGTTGTTTGACATATTGTAAAAAACAATTATGGGTATCAGATTCAGCCCAGATGCTATTACATCCGTCAAACTGTACAACATGGCTGCAATAATTGATGGAGCCAAGAACATCAACTGGCATGGGTTTTTGAAGGCCATTCTGCTCCAAGAACATGATAAATTTGGAGTTGATGAGTGGAGGCAGGTATTTCAAGAAAAAGATCTAATCTCAACAAGGTTGCGCTTATCTTACAGATAAAATGCCAACGGCCAAATGGGGAATGTAATGGATCAAGTCCTATAAGGCTTTTCTCACAGCCACTTCAGTCATTTTTGGGCCACCAGACGATGATATGCGGCCAACCCCCCCAAAGTCAAAGAAGGGAAAAGGCAAGAAGAAAGCAACTTCTTCTACACCAGATGCGGGCGAATCAGCTCGAGCTGGTGAAAGCCCCCCAGAAGGCCCACCAGATGCCCCCAAGAAGAAGAAAAGAAAACTGGTGAAGGCCAGACAAAGAGGTCAAGAAGGCAAAGAAAGCCTCCATGACTCTGATGCTTGATGATGAGTCAGATGAAGAAAGAGCGCCAGATCAGTCTGTTGTAACAACAAAATCAGGTGAAAAATCGACGGCAAAGCTTCAAGCCGAAAGATCGCCATGTCATTTCCGAGGAAGACGACAAGTCGATCGATCTCCTTCTCCTCAAGCTCGAATGATTCACCACTCGCACTAATGGGCCGAAAGCATAACTCTCCTATTCTTCCACCCGCCAAATAACTCGAACTACATCGCCATGAACCGTAAAGTTTACCTGCTTGTGGAACCGTAATCACCGCCCACAAAGTAACCTCTCGCAGTCGAACCGATCACCAACTTCCGCTTACTCAAGCACAACCAGTAACCTTCCACATCTCATCAAATCGATCGACCGACAATTCTCGAGTCCAGATCAACAAAGATCATAATCGGAAATTGATCGTAATGCTAATCGAAAAGAGAGATTGATGAGTTGTACCTTTAATCGGGTCGCCTAAACCCGCCATAAGAGAGGAAGTTTTGGAGATCCTCACCGGAGAGATCTTCGATTAAAAAGCTTCTCGACTTCATAATAATTATTGAACAGATGGGCGGTGCAGATGAGTTTGCGACTTCGATTTCGACATGAGGAAATCTGCAAAAAGTGGGATCACCAAATGAGCCGATAATCGCTAAATCATAAAGCTCGATCCACGTGAAGCTAGGGTTGCTTAACAGTCGAATCGAGATCGCCGACAAAGCTCCTCGGCAGATGCCATCATGAAGGATGGAGAGCCGATGATAGTGGAATCGGTGTCCGTAGCTCATGACCAACCACCGGAGGCACAAACAATCGAACCAGATCAAGTGACACCCAACATTCCAACATCTCACGCCACTATTGATCAACTTCGTGGAGATCAAATCTTGTCTCAAAGATCTCCCGAAGAAGAAGTTGAGGGATCGATAATCGATCAAAGGCGATTGCCATTAAAGAAATATCGATCAAAGGAATTGGCTATTTCCCGATTGGGGCAATCAAAGATCGCTTCTCCCAAATCAGGTCCATCCGCATCACCGAACCGATAAAGACCGTTGATACCAAATCGACTCGGTGTGGACAAACAACAAGTTTTTTTCTCGATGCTCACCGACAAGCTAGAATTGATGTAAGAGAAACTTGACAAACCGATTAAAACACTCTCCATCGCCATGGAATTGGCCAAGATCGAAGCCGATATCAAAGATTCAAAATCTAATCTTTCAAAAATCAAGGCATCTTCAAGCAGATCTCAACAAGGCGATCGCTAGCCAACTTTTGGTTCTCGACCTCCCACTCACACTACTTTTTTGATCAAACCAAAAAGGGGGAAGGACAGAGTGAGAAACCAATCGACACAACAAAAGCAGGGACATCACAAACTCGATTCATCAAAAGATGTCCAAAGAACAGATATAGTCAAGAAGCCCGAAAATGTCAAGAAGAAAGAAGGGCGTAAAAAATGTCGAGGCGTAAAATCAACAAGAAATTCAGACGAGAGTAAAGAAAGGAAGGGCCGGAAAATCCGTGATTAGTAACCTAAGCCGCCAAAGAAGAGTTGATGAGATCATCCTAAAAAATCACAAGATGCTAAGAAATTTGAGGAATGGAATAAGATCGAGAGGAATGGCTTCCGGATGCCTTTTGTTCTTAATCTTGTTCCACAAGAAGAATCTCCCGATGAAGAATTCCTCAACCGGTTAGAAAACAAATACCCGGATTTTTCAAGTATCCGGAAAATGAGGCCAAGCTTATCAATGTAAAAATTATTCGCCAAGAGTATGATCTATTGGAATACTCAAGAAGGCGATGGCTCATTTGATAGATCGGCATTTCAAAGATTCTATTTTGACATCCCGCACGTAACGCAAATAATCGATCCCCAAAGCAGATCGATGATGTCAAATGGAAACTTTATCGATTTTCAACATACCTCAAGATCAAAGAGAGATGCCGAATGATACAAGCCCAAAGAGTGAAGAATCGAAGACTACTCAGATCACCGTTATTATTTTCAAACTTTTTTCGATGTAACATGTAATCAACATTCATTAATGAGAAAAGTTTATTTTTCGATCCTAAGACAAAGTCTCATTGTCTTTCGATTATATGCTCTTAATCGTTTCTATTTTTTATCAAACTGCTTTTGGTTTTCAAAGTGTTTTGGTTTCATCAAAAAGGGGAAATTGTTGGGAAATTTATAGTTTTGATGAAAGTTCCAAAAACACATGAATACAGACCAATCGGACTCTATTACCGACCGATGTTTATATTACCCGCTATAGGAGACCGGGCTTGATAATGATTGTATAGAACAACCGATGAAATAATAGGTCACATATTGAGGGGAAACTCAATATGTATAGGTCGATCCAAGACTCAAAGGACAAATTGATATCCCGGACAAAAGCCGTAATGCAAGACAAGAAAAGAAGATCGACGCTCGATCCGTCCGATATCTCAAACCAAGTCATGTAGATCAAACTCAATACTCAAGATCAAACTGAAGACCTACATCACGAGTCCGCTAGTTGAAGCTAAGTCAACCGGCACCAAGACTTATCAGTAGATCGATCGCTTCAGACCGACAAGTCAGCTCACCAGTGAAATCTGATGTTTCACCTAATCATACGCCTATGATCCGAACAAGAAGAATGTCAAGCTTAGTTGGAAGAACAACTCAAAAAAGTGAGTCCGCTATCCAATAAGAACAAGACACGATGATCGAGAGCTTCTGAATTATGGATTTCGATGCTACCTCTCTCAGAACGGCTACAAAGTACAAATTCACGCTTTTGGCCATGCCGCTCTCAAGCTCATCACATCAAGCTCAAGAAGTTCTACTAAATATAGCCCAAATTCAAATTGCTCTCCAACGGCTCTTTTGATTTCAAGGTCTATATATATGGGATTACACTTTAGAGTGAAAAAACGGAGACTCGAACAATTAAGAAGCTCAAGCAATTCTCGATTTCCGCACAAGAACACGTAACAAGAAGATTAATTTTTATTAAGTGTTCATCCCATAAGTTTTAGCATAGAAATCTTTTCATCTAATTGTTAGTCGCTTATATGCAAGAAAAGATTTCATAGTTGGAACCAAAACAATCTTACCAAACCCCCAAGTTAGGTTAAGTTGTTTAGCAAGATTTCAGACTAGGGTTTCTAGTTCTCATCTCTGGGATCGGTTGAGTGTGAACTCCTTAAACATCTAGTCGGGTGTAATCGTGGTTGGACTTACACATAAAACAAAGTCCAGCTTGGTTAAGTAGGTGCCCCTTGTGATAGGGAAGAGTGGGACGTAGGACCGGTTTGTCCGAACCACTATAAATCTTGTGTGCCTTTACCGCTTTTGATTAACCGGACACACAATCGCACACAACCCTTTAAAGCGCATACATATTCCAAGTTGAGATCAATTAGCACCAAGCTTCGATCGATCAAACGTGACACTTCACCAAACCGATTAAAAGATTAACCTTGGAATCGATTTATCAAAACCGGTTTTTCACACGGGTAAAACTTAAGCTTCCGCGACACATCGCTTAAACCGATAGTTACCGAACTAATCGCTTTCAAAGATCAAGAAGTTGGTTATCAGCCCAAATCGATTCACTCAAGACTGATCAAAGTTAATCGCCTCACACCGATTTGCACAAAAGTTTTCGTAAGTCTATTCACCCCTCCCTCTAGACTTCGCCTCACAAACCCGTTTCGGGACCTACAAGTGGTATCGAGCGGTTGGTTCTACGCACCAATAACGACTGCGGTATCATCGATTCTTGAGGAAGAATCTTTGTGGTCAATCGAATCGATCTTGAAAACCATTTTTAAAACTCATTCATTTTCCAAAATCATTCAAAGATGGATAACACCTCGTATGTATCATGATCCAAGTTCTCAATCGATGAATATGCAGATTGGGCCATATATATGTCCAACCATCTAGGTTCGAGCGGCAGAACGATGGAAGTCATCGAAAAGAGGACCCATCATCATTTATTACGATAACCCCGCAGCTTGGAGGAGATCCAGATTTTGCAACCGGGAGTCTTATGCGAAAAAAAAGCCCAACTTTGATGGATGCGAAGAAAGAAAGTCAGATACTCTAGATACTATCGCGAGGCATATTATCATGAAAACCATGGATAAGGTCACCAAGGAAAAGATTAAGTATCTCAAATCTGCGAAAACAATGTGGGATACTCTACCGAGATATGCGAGGAAATGAACAGATAAAAAGATACCGCCTACATGTTTAACCGGTAAAGTTTGAAAAAATCAAGATGTCGCTTTAAACTAAAACCATCAACTAACTCGATGGAAGGATTACAATGTCTATAAACAAGCTTCGAGAACTTGGTAGAGAGATGTCCGATAAAGATATCAACTACAAAATCCTAAGGTCTCTCACCAAGAAATGGGACATGAAGGTCACAGAATCAAGGATTGCCAAGACATTTCAAAAATGAAGCCAAGTAACTTGTTCTTGATCCTTAAAGCTCACGAAGTTCGACGGATTGAAAAAGGACAAGTTCGATGAAGATGAGGTGCTCGGGCCAAGCCTCAACTTCAAAATCGCTTGCTTTTTAAGGCAACCAAAGAAGAGAACGAAGGCCAACGAACCCGTTGGGAATATAGTAAGTAAAAGGTATCAGATCGCTCTACTTACTACCGTGAAGCTTGAGAAGTCAAACGTCCAACTTGGTAAGTATCGAAGATTTTATAAGGACTATCAACATAGCCAAGGAAGAGATAGGAGATCAGCCAACAGATCTCCGAGAAGAACCAGATCCGATGATCGAGGGATCACAGAGATGAAAGGAAAAGAGATAGTCGACCGAGGAAGGAAGAGATAACCAATCGCATGTAAGAAGCTCGACTACTATCGTAAAGGGAAGTCACCGACAGGTCATACAGACGGAGTGATTCACCCGAAGGAAAGGTTCGTGGATCAAGGAGAGTGCTTCAACCGTGGAGAAGCCAGGTCACTATAAAGCGCAGACCGCCTGCACCTGACGCCAAGAGAAAGGGAAGAAAAGAGGAAATGAAGAGAGCAACGATATAGGGACGTAAGAGCCATGGTTGCCGACACGTCCGAATTGACGATTCCTATTCGCCTCCGAGGACTCGTGGATACTCCTCTCAGAGAAGACTTTCGGCCGACAAGAAGGTTGTTGACTTCTATGAAAATGAAGATCCGATATTCTCTTCGACGATGATGAGATCGCCTCGATGGCCAGGAGGACCAACTGAGGTAACCTCCAAACCCGCTTGCTCGCTTTACACTCGCTATCATTAGCACACCGGCCGGGGAGATTGACCCGCAATTTCTACTCAGAGCAATTGCTTGAGGATCTCTCCAATGCAAAGAGACACTTATGCTATAGTGGAAGTCGAAAATGACAAGTCGAGAATTAGAAATAATCACCATAAAGAGAATGATCTCAAGAAAGTCTCTCGAACTTCAATTGCTTAAACCGCCGGAAGGCAACCGAGGAATGTAACATTCAAAGTTAAGGCTTCGATCGAGAGAAGCAGATCAAAGATCACCGGCAATTAACAAACAAAGAAGTCGATGACTTCAAAATTCTTCAAGCAAAATTCGATGAGCTGTTCCAAAAGCATGAAAGTCCAAATCATCCGAGGATAATCTGCAGAAGAAAATAGAGGTTTTCACAAAATCATCTAAAACCGCTCAAGACATGAACACCTATTTTCGAACAACGATTAATAAGAAGGACTTGGCTATGAGAATCCTTCCACATCCTCAAAAGCCCCTACCGATTCATCTCAAAAAGGTGTAATCAGACGAAGTTCGAACAAAGATACACCAAAAGCCAAACATGTATCTAATAAGGAAAAAGACCAATTTGAGCAGTAAAGGCAGTGTGCCAACCGTATGGGGAAATGTAAATGGACCCCAATCGGTAAAGCATCACCGAGGAATCAACGTAAGAACCCATTCTTCCGAAGAGACCTCAACTCGATCAACAGATCGTATCGAAAAAGACAACCCGAAAAAGGAAGTCCAATCGAGACCTAATCAAGGTCACCAGATAATAAGCATGCTTCGTAAACCGCAAAAAATCACCTATGCCAAAAAAAAAAGATATGAATCTTTTGATGGTAGCAAATGATCTACCCCTATAATCGTAAATCTAGGGTGCCGCTTTTGAACCATTAATCGGATAAAAAGAAGACAAACGTAAAAGATAGATCCCAAGTCTTCTAAGTCATCCAAGGTTCACACTAATAATCATACAAAAATGAAAAAGATATATAAAGAGACGATGATTATGTTGACATGTATGGGAGACAAATCAAGCCTTCGATCTAACCGATCACAATAGAAGTGCTTCGCTTTGTATGGATTCCCAAAAACTAAACCTAACCCTCAGACCCAATCCAAAAGGGTACCTAAAGCCCGATCCGACAGCAGGATCGCGTGGGTCCGGCCAACAAAGGAGGTGTGCAAGCAACTATCGGGTACATCGATAGTGGATGCTCAAGGCACATGACAGAAGCAAGCACCTCCTCAACCATCATACATAGAATGTAAAGGCCCGTGTACTCTTTTTTTCGGTGATGATAACTTTGGTTATACCAAAGGGTTCAAACCTTAGAGAATGATGATGTACAAGTAATCGGAGTCTCAGATGTCGAAGGTCTAAAGCACAACCTATTATCGGTTTCACAATTTTCGCGATAACCGGATTCAAGGTGTTGAGTTCTCGATCGACCAATGCACTATCAAGAATCGAGCCACTCAATGATTTTGCTAACCGGTTCAAGGAAAGGGACGATCTACACAACCTGATTGGAACAGCTTGCCCAAGAAATGCATGCTCGATTGTCAAGAGTTCTAAAAGTAAAGAATTGGCTCGCACAAAAGGATGAGCCATCCGAACTTTAAAACTCTTAACAAGATAGCAAGGATGTCTCTAGTGGAAGGACTTCCGAATGAAGTATTTTCAAAGGATCGTATACATATCAAGGCGGTCGGAAGGGAAAAAACAGTCAAAGCTTCATTCAAAGGAATTTCGGACCGGCATCCAAACAGAGTAATCGCACTGCCTATATGGATCTATTCGGACCGGGTTATAAATCGGCCTCAACGGACGAATACACTCGTAATCGTGGATGACTATTCCAAGTTTACTCGGGTTATATTCTTACATAAGAAGAATGAGACGACAAACGAAGATACCCGAGCTTCTAAAAAAGATTACAAAATGAGAAAGGTGTCAGATAGTAAAAATCGGACGATAAAGGTACAGAATTTCTGAACTCTTTTATTACTGATTTTTGCTCTAAGTTTGGTATACAACATGAAACATCAGCTGCAAGGACGCCACAACAAAATGGAGTAGCTGAACGGAGGAACAGAACTCTCAAAGAAGCTGCTCGCACGATGTTAGCTGAACATGCAATACCAAGCCGCTTTCAAGCGTATAATCAACATCGATGCCATACTTAGAACAGATGTCTTCTGACTAAGGCTCACTACAAAACACCCTATGAACTGTGGAAGGACAGAAAACCTCGTGTCTCTTACTTCCATGTTTTTGGGTGTAAGTGTTTCATACACAACAATGGGAAGAGTCATTGAAAACTTTTGAGGCCAAGTCGATGAGGGTATATTCTTAGATATTCCTCATCTAGCAAGGCTTTCGTGGTTTACAATGCATTTAACCCTACTTGTGGAAGAAACACCCCATGTAGTCTTTGATGAAGCATCTTCTGATCAAGAGAAATCTGCCTCAGAACAAGATGTACCTGATCAACAAGTACCTGATGCTCAGAAAATGGATCAGCTAATGATCAAGGAGAAAGAATCGTAAACCAGAATACGGTATACATTCCAGATCTAGTCGATTCACCGATCATTCAGATCCTAAGGTACGAAAAAACTCGCCGATGAAGAAGTTCGACATACCGAGATAAGATCAACCGAACCATCCGTTCTGGGGGAACACTGAAGTTCCCATTTAAACGGACATCGAAGACATGATGAGTCCAACATCACCGAGACTTGTTCTTATCAAGTGGATCATAACTCAAAGACCACTCCCAATCGCTAGTAATGAAATTTTATCGTAAACGGACGATGTTCTTCAAACCAACGCAAATCGTAATGTATGACCGGATAACCACCATCCAACCGACCGATAATCGGAGACCCATCCGATAAAGTTAAAACTAGACATCGATTGGTGAAAGTGCCATGTATTGTCATTATCCGCCTATGAAGGAACCAACAACAATAGAGGAAGTTTCTACAAGACGCAAGTCGGATTCTAAAGAATGCAGAAGAGCCGGAATAGTTCGAGTAAATCAAGTTTGGGAACGGCAGATGCACTCAATTCATCAAGACGTAATTGGCACGGTGGGTATTCAAGAACAAGAGAGATGAGAAAACGTCATCACCGTAAATAAGGCAAGACTTGTTGCTAAGGGGTATTCACAATCGTAAGGAATTGATTATGATGAGACCTTTGCACCGCTTGCCGCTTAGAAGCCATTCGGTCAAGCTTTCGCATATGCCGCCTACAAGAGGGTTCACGTGGTATCGATGGACGAAGAGTGCTTTCTTAAACGGGTACTAGCAGAGGAAGTTTATGTCGAACAACCTCCAGGCTTTGAAAAGAGCAACCAGGTGTACCGTCTAAGAAAAGCTCTCTATGGCCTGAAACAGGCTCCTCGAGCTTGGTATGATACACTCTCTCAGTTCTTGATCGAAAGTGGGTTCACTAAAGGAACAGTGGATAGAACCTTATTCAGAATAGAAGATGGAGAAGATATTCTGATGGTTCAGATCTACGTGGACGACATCATCTTCGGATCTCCCAACAAAAGTCTATGTGAAAGATTCAGCAAGCTGATGCAAGGGAAGTTCGAGATGTCCATGATGGGTCAAATGAATTACTTTCTGGGTCTTCAAGTAAAGCAAAGTACAGAAGGGATATTCATCTGCCAAGCAAAGTACACTAGGAATTTATTGGCTAAGTTTGGAGTTCAAAATTGTAAGGAAGCCAAAATTCCTATGATGACTGGATTCAAGATGGATCCAGATTGAGGATGGTCGTAAAACAAATCGAGAAGGAATATAGGGCTCTCTATCGATCTCTACTATACCCGACCGCCAAGCAGACAGATATAACCTTTCAAGTAAAGAGGTGTATGTGCCAGATTTCAGGCAAATCCAATGATAAGTCACCTAGAAGCAGCTAAGCGGATTCTTAAGTATCTGAAGGGGACAGTAAATCTTGGTTTATTTTATCCATCAGATGATAATCTAGAGCTTAGTGGGTATTCTCGATTCGACATGGAGGTTGCAAGATTGATGTAAAATCCACCTCAGAACTTGTCAATTTAGGAAGTAAACCGATCTCGTGGTTTTCAAAGAAGCAGACATCGGCCAAGACATCTACTACATCAAGGTAATATATGGTCGCAGAAGTCGTTGTTCCTAATCGCCTCGCTTAGTCAAGAATTGAGGGATTATAACATTGAAGCTAAAAATGTACCTATTTTTCGTGATGATAATAAGTGCTATTGCAATAACTCGTAACTCGTTTCTACATACAAGATGCAAGCATGTAGATGTCGACACCATTTTATAAGAGATCATGTTGAAAAGAAGAATATCGTAATGGAAAAGATTCATACCGATATACGTAAAAGTCGATATTCTAACCAAGCCACTAACCGAGATCGATTCAGAGAATTATGCAATGAGCTAGGCTTTTTGGATCTTGGAGAAAATGCACCTAAAATGTTTGATGGATTGTTCTTCGTAACCCGGTGGTTAAGAGATTAACCAGCCGAAAGGAATCGCTTGAGTTTGGTATCTCAATCGATCGTAAGATCACCAAGGAACCGATATGAGAAGACGCCGATCGATTTAAAGTTTATCGATTAAATGAATCGATCGCTTAAAGGATTATCCGATTAAACTGCTCAGCTTATACTTTGTAAGTCAATTGTCAATTTCAACAAGATTCAAAGGAATCGATCACTTTTACAAGTTATCGATTTAGGGTTTATCGATTAAATCAGTTGGGTTATTTTACATCCTTGTAAGTCGATTAAGCTAATATTCAACAAGCAAGATTCACAAGTGGTATTCACAAGATTAAAGCTTAAAATCGCATAAGGATACAGGAATTTTACACAACAATGGAATAATAGAACTTTTCATTGATAAAGACCCAAGGTCCGATTACATTACAAGATACAAGTACAAAGGACCCGGAGGTCAATGACATAAGTAATAACCAAAAACCCTAAACCTTTAACCCTAAACCCTCATCCTAACCCAAGTAGTGCAAGGGAGAGAGAGATTTAAATCGATGCTCTCATTTTCCCCACTTAACAAGGGTGAGAGAGGCTTTTAAAGAAATCCTAAAGCCATGAAGTCAAGATCAAAAACCGGTGGAGCGACAAATGCCTTGATAGGATTTTTTTAAGCCAGAGCCCTAAGAAAGAGTCAATGGGCTCTCCAACCGTTAAATGGTGAGTTAATATACGAAGATCGCTTGTTGGTCGATCAAGATCGTGATATCAAACTCACGCTCATTTTCGCACTAAGTCTGTTGATGGTAGTTACATCATAACGATAGACACACAAGGTGCATACGGTTTAGAGAAGTGTCTTCTTCGCTTGCAAAAAGAAGCCCGCCGCCATGGTGGTAGAGAAGCTTTTGCAACAATCGATGTGAAATCTTTGATGATAACGAAAAAAAAGTGATAAGGGACGCACAGGTTGATTTGAGAAGTCAAATCATTGAAAAAGGGGTAAAGGTGTTTCTTTTTAAGTTTCAATTTAAATAGGGTTCACCAAAGTTTCATGATTCTACAAAGAAGATAAGAATGGTGAATGGGTTATGTTGTGTAAAACAATTGGTCCAATTTATAGAGGCCAAGCAAGGGTGCAAATGCAAATTGAAGTTCTCAAAACCTTTAGAGAAATCTGCACTAAAAGGACAAAGGATGTAGGAATCACGCGATCGATAATTGATAAATTTACTACGGATTGACATATCGAAAGATTCGCACGATAATTACAAGATGTCAAATCGCGCCAACTTAGGGAATAGAAGCTACTATCCTAGACTAAGTTTTGGCGGTAACACTTATCCCAAGAATTGGCTTGATCCGGAGAAGAATCGATTAGGTCAACTAAAATCGACATATATACGGTTCGATCGATAAGGAAGATCACCGAGCTTGAAACTCCAACAAATCGATACATCACCTATGAGAAAATGTAAATATCGCTTGAAGGGGGAACTTCAAACCGATCAAGGAGGATCAAGAGAAATCGACGTATTCAGGAAGATCACTTGAGCTTGAAAGTTCAACAAATCGATGCAAAAATGAAGAAGATCGGTTAAAAGGATGGGCTTTGGGAAATTTTAAGGCTTAGGCGTATTATTAAGATCAACAAGTGAAATCAACATGGACAAGTGGTATTGATCGACACAATATCACCAACTAGACACGCTTTTTTTTTCTCTTGTTTTTTGCTTATTTATCGGATCTTATCTCGATATTATTTGCCTTTATCTGCATCCATTATCCTTGCGGACGTATTCTCTCGCAAATCATTTAATGCGGGACGGGGAACATGTATTAACCGCTACTAAATGTGCTTTTAAATCCAAAAAAAGGTTTTCAGACGTGGTTTTTCCCCGACCCTACGATCAAAAACCGCTTAACTGGAGCGCTCAATTTTTTTCAAACGGTTGATCTTCAAAATCGTGTCTTCTTCTTCCCTCCTCATCTTTATAAAGTTCATAAAAACATACCGTAGTTTTCCATTTCACAAACTTGCGATTTATTCTCCGAAAACTCCAGATACTTCTCTCAGATTCAAAATATTTTTTCCTAAGTTTCAAAATCAACTTTCGAAAAAAAATGTTTATTTGAATCTTTTGGTAATTTATGTTTATTTGATGTATCTTGTGTGATATTCTTTGTATTAATGCACAATTTTAACCAAATCTATCTTATCTCAGAGATGATCACCACCAGATGGGTAAGATAATGTGCAATTATGGACCGGCAACAAAGATTGTGGATGATAAGTCCGTTCGATTCAATGTCACCAGATCCTAATCCATGGAGGTCGAGCAAATTCTCAAAAATGCGCAGCCTTGAGAAATTTTTATACGCTTTCAACGTAATCCAGTTGATGCAAAGATGAAGCTCTAGAATTCCTAAGGAATTTAAGAGTGGATACAGATGCTCCAGAGAAGAACTTCTTTTCGACAAATAACGGAGAAGAAATCGATCGATTTAATGATGATATAACCCGTCTGCTCAAATTTTTCTACCAAAAGGACGGATCGATTCGCCATTCATTACAGGAGAACGAAGATGAGCCGACGTAAAAGAGTTTTTCAGAGAGGCCGACAAACATCATACTTCAGTTTTGTCAAAGCCAATGCTCAAGAGGAAATACCGATTGTTGTTCGACATATTGTCAAAAACAATTATGGGTATCAGATTCAAAGCCCAGATGCTATTACATCCGCTAAACTAGACAAAGATGGTCGCAATAATTGATGGAGCCAAGAACATCAATCGGCATGGGTTTCAAGGCCATTTTGCTTCCAAGAACATGATAAATTTGGAGTTGATGAGTGGAGGCAGTATTTTCAAGAAAAAGATCAGCTAATCTCAACAAGGTTGCGCTTATCTTACAGATAAAATGCCAAAGGCCAAATGGGAAATGTAATGGAGAAGTCCTATAAGGCTTTTTTTCTCACAACCACTTACCATTTTTGGGATGACGATGATACGCGCCAACCCCCAAAGTCAAAGAAGGAAAAGGCAAGAAGAAAGCAACTTTTTCTACACCAGATGCGGGCGACCACCGAAGGTGAAAGCCCCCAAGGCCCACCAGATGCCCCCAAGAAGAAGAAAAGAAAACGGTGAAGGCCTGTGACAAGAGGTCAAGAAGGCGAAGCAAGCCTCCATGACTGGATGCTTGAAGATGAGTCGATGAAGAAAGAGCGCCAGATCATCAAGGTAACAACAAAATCGTGAAAAATCGACGGCAAAGCTTCGTCGAAAAGATCGCCAGTCATTCGAGGAAGACGCACAAGTCGATCGATCTCCTTCTCCTCAAGCTCGAAATGATTCACCACTCGACTAATGGTCACGAAAGCATAACTCTCCTATTCTTCCACCGCCAAATAACCCAAACTACATCACCGCGAAACCGTAAAAGTTTTTAATTGCCAGGAACCGTAATCACCGCTTCCACAAAATAATCCTCTCGCAGTCGAACCGATCAGCCAACTTCCGCTTACTCAAGCACAACCGTAACCTTCCACATCTCATCAAACCGACCGACCGACAATTCCCCGAGTCCAGATCAACAAAGATCATAATCGGGAAATTGATCGTAATGCTAATCGAAAAGAGAGATTGATGAGTTGTACCTTTAATCGGGTCGCCTAACCCGCCATAAGAGAGGAAGTTTTGGAGATCCTCACTGGAGAGATCTTCGATTAAAAAGCTTCTCAAACTTCATAATAATTATTGAACAGATGGGCGGTGCAGATGAGTTTGCAGATTTCGATTTCGACATGAGGAAAATGCAAAAGTGGGATCACCAAACCGAGCCGAGATAATCGCTAAAAATCATAAAGCTCGATCCATGCGAAGCTAGGGTTGCCTGTAACAGTCGAATCGAGATCGCCGACAAAGCTCCTAAAGCAGATGCCATCATGAAGGATGCAGAGTCGCCGATGATAGTGGAACGGTGCCGCAGCTCATGACCAACCACCGGAGGCACAAACAATCGAACCGCATCAAGTGACACCCAACATTCCAACATCTCACGCCACTATTGATCAACTTCAGAGATCAAATCTTGTCTCAAAGATCTCCGAAAGAAGAAGTTGAGGGATCGATAAATTGATCAAAAGGCAGATTGCCATTAAAGAAATATCGATCAAAGGGAATTGGCTATTTCCCAGATTGGGGCAATCAAAGATCGCTTCTCCCAAATCAGGGTTCATCAAGTACATACCGAATCGATAAAAGACCGTTGATACCAAATCGACTCGGTGGACAAACAACAAGTTTTTTCGATGCTCACCGACAAGCTAGAATTGATGTAAGAGAAACTTGACAAACCGATTAAAACACTCTCCATCGCCATGGAATGCCAAGATCGAAGCCGATATCAAAGATTCAAAATCTAATCGCCAAAATCAAGGCATCTCTCAAGGCAGATCTCAACAAGGCGATCGCAAATCAATCTTTTGGTTCTTCGACCTCCCACTCACTACTTTTTTGATCAAACCAAAAAGGGGGAAGGACAGAGTGAGAAACCAATCGACACAACAGTGCAGTGGACATCACAAACTCATATCATCAAAAAGATGTCCAAAGAACAGATAATCAAGAAGCCCTCCAAAAATGTCAAGAAGAAAGAAAAAAAAAAATGTCGAGGCGTAAAATCAACAAGAAATTCAGACGAGAGTAAAGAAAGGAAGGGCCGGAAAATCTATACGTAACCTAAGTCGCCAAAGAAGAGTTGATGAGATCATCCAAAAAAAACTGTCACAAGATGCTAAGAAATTTGAGGAATGGAATAAGATCAGAGGAATGGCTTCGGATGCCTTTTGTTCTTAATCTTGTTCCACAAGAAGAATCTCCCGATGAAGAATTCTCAACCGGGTTAGAAAACAAATACCCGGATTTTCTGAAGTATCTGGAAAATGAGGCCAAGCTTATCAATGTAAAAATTATTCGCCAAGAGTATGATCTGTTGGAATACTCGAAGAAGGCAGATGGCTCATTTGACAGACTGGCATTTCAAAGATTCTATTTTGACATCCTGCACAGAACGCAAATAACTGATCCCCAGCAGACTGATGATGTCAAATGGAAACTTTATCAGATTTTCAACATACCTCAAGATCAAAGAGAGATGCCAGAAGGATACAAGCCCAAAGAGTGAAGAATCAGAAGACTACTCAGGATCAACTGTTATTATTTTCAAACTTTTCTGATGTAACATGTAATCAACATTCATTAATGAGAAAAGTTTATTTTCTGATCCTAAGACAAAGTCTCATTGTCTTCTGATTATATGCTCTTAACTGTTCTATTTTTTATCAATGCTTTTGGTTTCTCAAAGTGTTTTGGTTTCATCAAAAGGGGGAAATTGTTGGGAAATTTATAGTTTTGATGAAAGTTCCAAAAACACATGGAATAGACAAGTCGACTAAGTAAGCCGATCGATGTTTATATTACCGCTATAGGAGACCCGGGCTTGATAATGATTCAGATAGAACAACCGATGAAATAATAGGTCACATATTGAGGGGGAAACTCAATATGTATAGGTCGATCCAAGACTCAAAGGACAAAATTGATATCCGGACAGCCGTAATGCAAGACAAGAAAAGAAGATCGACGCTTCCGATCCGTCCGATATCTCACCAAGTCATGTAGATCAAACTCAATACTAGAAGATCGCACTGTAAGACTTACATCAACGAGTCCGCTAGTTGAAGCTAAGTCAACCAAGACCAAGACTTATCAGTAGATCGATCACCAGATCGATCAAAGTCACCACCGTGAAAATGGATGTTTCACCTAATCATACGCCTATGATCCGAACAAGAAGAATGTCGTTTAGTTGGAAGAACAACTCAAAAAGTGAGTCCGCTATCCAATAAGAACAAGACACGATGATCAAGAGCCTGAATTGCGGATTTCGATGCTACTCAGAACGGCCATAAAGTACAAATTCACGCTTTTGGCCATGCCGTTCTCAAGCTCGCCACATCAAGCCAAGAAGTCTACTAAATATAGCCCTAAATTCAAATTGCTCTCCAACGGCTTTTGATTTCAAGGTCTATATATATGGGATTACACTTTAGAGTGAAAAAACGGAGACTCAACAATTAAGAAGCTCAAGCAATTCTCGATTTCCGCACAAGAACACGTAACAAGAAGATTAATTTTTATTAAGTGTTCATCCCATAAGTTTCTTAGCATAGAAATCTTTTCATCTAGTGTTAGGTCGCTTATATGCAAGAAAAGATTTCATAGTTGAACCAAAACAATCTTACCAAACCCCAAGTTAGGTTAAGTTGTTTAGCAAGATTTCGCATCAGGGTTTCTAGTTCTCATCTCCGGGATCTGGTTGAGTGTGAACTCCTTAAACATCTAGTTGGCGGTAATCGTGGTTGGACTTACACATAAAAAACAAAGTCCAATTGGTTAAGTAGGTGCCCCTTGTGATAGGGAAGAGTGGACGTAGGACCGGGTTTGTCCGAACCACTATAAATCTTGTGTGCCTTTACCGCTTTGATTAATTGGACACACAATCGCACACAACCCTTTAAAGCAAGATACATATTCCAAGTTGAGATCAGTTAGCACCAAACTTCGACGATCAAACGTGACACTTCAACCAAACCGATTAAAAGATTAACCTTGGAATCGATTGACAAAACGGGTTTTTCACACGGTAAAACTTAAGTTTTCCAGACACATCGCTTAAACCGATATATCGAATCGATTCTTCAAAGCGACAAGAAGTTGGTTATCAGCCCAAATCGATTCACTCAAGACTGATCAAAGTTAATCGCCTCACACCGACGGTTGTACAAAAGTTTTTAAGTCTATTCACCCTCCTCTAGACTTCCGCCTCACAAACCTGCTCGACCTACAAATTCATTTTAAGAATACATTCGAGAGACATGGAAGCAATGAATGTCAAGACCGCTTAACCGCTTGGAGTATAAGTGGAGAGATATTATTAGGTTCGTAGGTGACATTAGATGTCACGAGATTCTACACTTAGACGCGTCAGAGTATACTTAAAAAGCAAATTTTTGAGTATGTTGGGAGATTGTTATAATGGAAAGTATGCTTTTACTTTGTATAACCATATCAATTTTCATTTTATTTGTCAAATAAATTATTTATCATTGTTTTTTTAAATATCATTGAATGTTACATATATTTATCGTGATAATGCTCAATAAATAAGACGTGTTACATTAGAAGTTAATTTAGTGATACCAGATCACAGAAGATTAAATTAATAGTCTCGTGTAACTAAAAGTACAGAATTCACAACCTAGATGGAAATGAACAATCCATCGTGAAAGGTTGAAGTGTAAGGCTCAAATTGGCTTGTCTTGACCAAGAGATTACACTAGTGCATTATGATGCGCTGAAGACCTACAGGAGGATAAATTCTTCAGTACATATAGAAGAATTAGATCTCAGTGGTTAGTTATTTCTTAATCATGTCCCTTAAATAGGATCGTGTGGAATTAATAAATATTGCTTTGACTTACGATGGGTAGAGAATCAATGTGATCCAATACCTTGTATCTTGGACAATATTATTAGTTACATGACGATTGCTAAGATTTAATACGGAGAAACGTGTGCAAGTACGTCTTGCTTAATTTGTCCCCTTTGGAGGCTCATAAATTTATCATACTAAATCTTACATGTGGAATTAGTTTCCGGTATTGATAATAATGTTGAGCCATTCTTGAACCACGGAAAAAGATTTTAATTAAAGTGAAGCTATTTCAGTGGCCTAAATTAATTAATGGACTAGATAATCTTAAACAAGGGAAATAATAACCGGGAGCCATATTAACTGTAATATGGGTTAAGATGGATAGTGCAATATTAATTATGTAGTGGGATTAATTAATATTTATGGGCTTGAATAATATTGTGGCTCAATATCTTGAATTCAAGGTCCATTGAAAGGTCCAATCTTAATTCTCCTAAAGGCCCTCAAGTAGCCCAAAGATAAAGTCCAATAACTGAAAAAGGTGTTTAAAATAAAATAAATTATTATTACCTAATTTTTCTTCATTTTTTTCGAAAATAAATAAATAAAAGAGGGAGAAAGATTTTCTTTGAATTTTGTTATGGAATGAGGATAAGTATTCTTGGAATAAGAGTTTATCTCATTAAATTCAAAAATCTCCCACTTGGCTATTTATTTGTAAATTTTTCGAAAAAATTATGAGTAAATAAGGAAGGAAAGATTTTCAACCTTAACCTCTGTTTTCACTTTCAGCAAAGTAAAACGAGTATAAACTTAGGGCATGCACATTCCGCACTCTAGATAAGTTAGTGTAGATAGTTGTCAAACTGATCAACTCTTCTGAGTAGTCAGTAAGATTATTATCTACTCCAAGCTTATTCAGCATCTCACAGTAGAAACTCGTAAAGTCGAGCTAATATGAAGTCTCCGAAAGTATTTCGTTGTTATTGTCTCAAGAGACTCGACTGTGGTACTTTGTTTTTCTCAGACTAAATCTCGGGACAACCCGACTCTCGATTATAGTATTTTTCAAAAGTTTATAAATCATTATACATGTGTATTCCCCATACACGCCAAGTGAAACTCGTTTACCCCAGGGACCAACAAGTGGTATCAGAGCAAAGGGTTCTAATCCACCCACTAGCTTTTGTAGCCATAGTCTTGTTACTAAGAGACTTTTGGTTCTCGAATAAATCTTTCAACGATATCTTTACAAGGCTCTTTCATCATGCCTTCTAAGAAACTACCTATGTTCTCTGTTGAGAACTATGATCGGGAGATCGAGAATGCAGCACATCATTACTCTAAACATGGAGAATGCGGAGAGTTGTGTCTCAAGAACCTTTTGAATATAAGGTTGTTAATCTGATTGACCGATAATGAAAGAGATGATCCAAGGATGAATTTACTAAATCGATGATCACCTTACTCATAAGAGAGGAAGTCGTGGTTGGGAATAGTGGGTGCCCGGATCTATTCGTGGTGAATTTAAATACAAATTTAATTATGATAATTATTACTAGCATGAATTAATCCTATATTAATTCAAATAATAATTCAACAACAAATCATGCATACAAGTTCTTCACATAAATCATACGCATGCGAAAAAACTAGGAGTTTACGTGAACTAACCTCTTGGAGTGGCAATCGCCTAGAAGGTGGATCCTGTCTCGCATTTAACACACCAAAAAGCCTTTCCAAGTATTCCCAAGTCCTTGCTCGTCAATCCGGTGGAAGGACACTCGCGAACAATTAACAAAAGGGAAAAATAAAAATTATGTTGCACCACCTTTGTGGATTTCTAATTTTTCCAACACATGGAATTGCCTTGGGGATGAAAAATTCATCCCTTATTTATAATACAAGGGGGATGAAAATTTAGGGCTTTTAGGGAGATTGGGAAATTTCTTGCTTTTCTCCAAGAAACAATTTTGGATATATCCAATATATTATATTTCCCAATATATTTCCCAAATAAAATCTTCCCTCCTTATGTTATGGAATTTTCGAAAATATCCTAATAAATAACCAAGTGGGAGATTTCCTGAATTTAGTGAGATAATCTTGTATTCCAAGAATACTTATCTTCATTCCATAACAAAATTCAAAGAAAATCTTTCTCCCTTTTTTATTTATAATTTTTTGAAATTTTCGTAAAAAATTAAACAAAACAATAATTTATTTTATTTTAAACACCTTTTTCAGTTATTGGACTTTATGTTTGGGTTACTTAGGGGGCCTTTAGGAGAATTAAGATTGGACCTTCCAATGAACTTTGAATTTTCAATATTGAGCCACAATATTATTCAAGCCCATAAATATTAATTAATCCCACTACATAATTAATATCAAGACTATCCATCTTAACCCATATTATCAATTAATATGGCTCTTGCTATTATTATTTAGGTGTTTAAGATTATCTAGTCCATTAATTAATTTAAGCCATTTTGAAAATAGCTTTATATTAATTAACATCTTTTTTCCTTGGTTATGAAGGGTTCAACATTATTATCCATACAAAAAATAAATTCCACTTGCAAGATTTGGTATGATAAATCTTTATGAGCCTCCCAAGGGACAAATCAAATAAGACGTACTTGCACACTTTTCACCGTATTAAATCTTAGCAATCGTCGTGTAATCAATATCATTGCCCAAGATACAAGGTATTGAATCTCAATGATCCTCTTCCCATCATAAGTCAAAGCAAAGGCTATTGATTGCACACGATCCTATTTAAGGAATGGAGATTAAGAAATAATGAACCGCTGAGGTCTAATTATTCTATTTTCATCTTTCAAGAATTTGTCCTCCCAGAGGTCCTGCTCAAAGGCATCATGATGCACTGGTGTAATCTCTTGGTCAAGACAAGCCAATTTGAGCCTTACACCTCAACCTTTCGTGATGGTTTGTTCATTTTCATCTAGGTCGTGAAAGTGTACTTTTAGTTACAAGGGACTGTTAATTTAATCTTTTGTGATCTGGTATCACTAAATTAACTACAATGTAAACATTATTTCTTATTGAACAATTATGCAAAGAATATATGTAACATTCAATGATATTTAAAATATCGCTGATAAATAATTTATTTCAAGAATAAGATAGAAACTCAAAGGATTATACAAAAGTAAAAGCATACTTTCCAATATAATCCCAACAATCTCCCACTTATACTCAAAGTCCTTTTTTAAGTATACTACAACAAGTCTCGTGTAGAATCTACATTACACCCTACACGAACCTAATAATATCTCCCACTTATACTCAAAGCGAGAATGACAACGGTCTTGACACCCATTCCTTCCACATGTCTCTCGAATGTATTCTCGAGGCGCACTTTTTGTGAATAGATCCGCTAGGTTGTCTTCCGACGCAATTTTTGCAATTCTATATCTCCTCTCTTAATGATTTCTCGTATAAGATGGTATTTTCAATGTGTTTGTCGGCCTTGTGGGCTCTAGGTTCCCTTGAATTTGCAAACTCTTCCATTATTATCACAAAGAGAATCGTGATGGTGTCGGGCAAATTCAAGATTACTTCCAAGTCCACTAGGAAGTTTATAAGCCAAACCTTCTTTTTCGGCCTAGAAGCAACTACGATTCGCCTTCCATGGTAGAGTCCGCTATGCATTTACGCCATGCTTCTCCATGTCATGGCTCCTCCCCATGCAAAACACACTACCCGAGGTAGATTTTTCTAAATTTAGGTCGATTAGAGAAGTCGAGTCCGCGTAACCGATGGGAATCGATCGGTTCGATCGATAAACAATCATTCTATCACGAAGTTCTTTTCAGATACTTGAGAATATTTTAATCTGCAAATTCAATGTTCTTTCCGGATTACTCGATATCTTGCTACCATGCCGACGCGCAGCAGATATCTCGCCTCGGCACAAAGATAACATACATGAGGCTTCCAATGACCAAAGCATAAGGAATGCCTTTCATGTCATCTATCTCCCAAGGCCTTAGGGCACATTTTTTGGATAAATGGATTCCATGTCCGAAAGGTGCGAACCCTTTTTCGAATCTCGCATCTTTGAATCGCTTCAAGACAAAAAGATCTATGTATAAGGCTTGAGATAAGCCTATCATCCTTTTTTCGCGATCTAGAGTGATCTTGATCCCAAGGATGTGACCGCTTCCCCTAAGTCCTTCATATCGATATTTTTTGATGCCCATGCCCTTACGTCGACAAAACCTTTACATCATTTCCGGCGAGCAAAACATCGCTCACGATAGTACTAAGAATACCAATGCGTTCGACACACTTTTTGTACACACAACTTTTGAACTTGTTTTGATCGAACCCAGTAAGACATTGGTTCCAAGCACGCGATGCTTGCTTCAAATTGTAGATGGACTTTTTTGAGCTTGCAAACAAAGATGTTCTTCGCCTTTTTTCAATGAAGCCTTTGGGTTGTTGCATATAGATTTCTTTCTTCAAGACTTCCATTGAGGAAAGCCGCCTTGACATCCATTTGCCGATCTCGAAATCGAGATGTGCAGATATCAACAAGAGAATGCGGATGGACTTTAAAGATGGCTACAAAGTAAAAAGGTTTCCTCATAGGCGATCCTTCTTTTCCTTCGAGTGTAACATTTTGCCACAAGTCTAGCTTTGAAGGTTTCCACCTTTCCGTCCGATCCCCTTTTTTCTCTTGTATACCCACTTGCATCCAATGGGTTTGACCCATTAAGTGGTTGACGAGCTCCCACCTTGTTTTGATCCATAGAACCCATTTCGCTTTCATTGCCATTTGCCAAGAATCAGATCCTTGTCACGGATTGCCACTTTGTAAGTCCATGGGTCCGATTCATTTTCCCCTGTGGATCAAGTCCGAAGACTCTCCTATCCCCTCGAATCTTTTCGGGCCAGCTTTGATAACCTCCCATCATGCGATTTAGGTTCCGACAGGTAAGTGTGTCGATTGGTATATCGACTTGCAGTTGGTATTGAGGTAAGCCCTTTAGCTCATTCAAGGTAATCTCACTTTTGGCTTCTTTGTCGTTTCATATAGTCCTCTTCCAAAAATCTAAAGTGTGTCTTGATTACCACCTTTTTTGATCTTAGGGACCATAGAACATGCACCCTTTCGTTCCCGGGGGTATCCTATAAACAACCTTAATTCTCGATTCTTGGATCCAATTTACGGCCCCTTGTTCAAAGACGTATGCCGACACCCCCAAATTCTCATGTGTCCTAGGACCGGCTTGCGCCCTGGGTCCACAATTCTTTAGGGGTTTTGGGAACCATTTGGATGGCACCAAGTTTAGAATGTAAGCCGTCGCTTTAAGGCGTGACCCAAAATGATTTGGGTAGATCCAAGATAACTCATCATTGACGACCATGTCTAAAAGAGTTATGTTTCTTCATTCTACAATCCCGCTTTTGTTGAGGGTTCCCGTGCGCTTAATCGATACAATCCCTTCATCCGATAAGTAGTTCAAGAATTCATCATTTGAGGTATTCGCCTCCACGATCGATCGTAGAGACTTGATACATTTTTCTCTATGATTCTCTGGTTGAGCCTTAAATTCTTTTGAATTTTTCAAAGGTCTTATTTATGCTTCATTAGAAAAATGTATCCATATCTTGAGTAATCATCGATAAAAGTAACAAAAATACTCATAGCCTC